>OX411308.1:126547269-127042269 GCA_948150685.1 Rhaphigaster nebulosa
AAAAATTAATAAAAAATAAATTATTAGCATCTTGATGGAGTTGAAATTTTTTTTTCAATACAATAAAGTACAAATTATATCTAACAATTAACAGAAAAACAGTTAACAAGAAAATACTTCTCATAAATCTCAAAAGGCATAAAATGTAAATTTGTTGGACTGTGTTGCTAAATAGTATTAATGGCATACATATAAAAATAATTATTAAATTAAAAAAAAAAGGAATGTGACAATGGAAATAGCTCTATCTGTCCTAAGGGATGGAATAAATGTACTTGCATATCTACTTAAACATATCGGTAGGTTGTAATTGAAGTTGACGTTTTTAAAATTATTTTCTATTTGAACGTTTTTAGTTTTTCAAGTATTGGGAATTTATATTTGATTACATATTATCTTGAACTTACACATGATATGATATGAAACATCAATAAAAAGTCGAGAATACTAAACCCTTTCAGTGCCTTGTGGCCAGAAACACTTTGGTTCAATTTTTTTATACAAAATGAAACAAATAATATTGATGAAAACACCGAAAATCGACTGGAGGGGTTATTCGAGATAATTGGTTATTTATTTTTATTAATTAATTATTTTATATTTTAATTTTATTTATTGTACTGACATAGAAAATGTTTAAATTATCTACGTCCGTTTGTGGATTGAAGGATTTTTTAGGTTTTTGGTTATAAAGATGGACTCTATTATTCTTTGTTTATTTATATTATTTTCCTTATGCAAAATAGATGTACCCTTAAAATCGAATTCATGCTTATTTTTAGAAGTAAGCTGCGATAACCCGGTAGCCAATTTAGATCTTGTAGTTTTATACTTGCAATTTTGTTTATGTTGCAGTATTCTGCATTCAAACAATTGCGAAGTTTGTCCATAATATGCATTGTCAATGCAATTTTTACAATTTATTTTGTGTATGACATTAGTTAATTTTTCTTTGGGTATAATGTCCTTAGTTATAGAGTATATTTTATTTTTTTTATTAATAGATTTTTTCCAAATTTTATTTCATTTGTCGTATTTTTCTAATGTCTTTTCAATTTTTCTTGTTAAGTCCTTAATGTATGTTATTGAAAAATATTTATCGGCAATTAGTTTATGGTTACCTTCGTTATTTTTATGATTTAGAGTATTCTGTTCTTGATTCTCATTATTATTTTGATTAGAGGTATGTTAGGTTTGAAATAATTAGTAATTAAATTAGGTGGTTTTTTTTTCTTTGAGGGAGCGGGGTAGCTCAGTGGGTTAGGCACTGCGCTACTAATCTCAAGGTCCTGGGTTCGAGACCGGCTGAGGCAGATAATTATTTATTCTGTATTCAGTCGCGGATCGACCCTGTGGGATCAGGGGACCCTCCTGGGGCTCACCCAGCCTCTATAAAGTGGGTACCCTTAATTGGGGGAAAAACCTGACGGTTGAGCGTGATCCCGGCCAAATCACCTCCTTACACAACCGTTGGCTTTGAAACAGTACGGTCCTTACCCAAGTACTGAGCCCAAGACCCTTCACGGGTTGTAGTGGTACAGGTTTTTTTTTTTTTCTATTGCCCGTGCTATTATTTTTATATTGATTTGTGAGTTGGTATTTAGACTGGTTTGTATATTCCTTCTTATTTTTATTATTATTTTTATACCATAATTTGTTTATTAGTTTAATTGGATACCAATTATCGCATAGGATCTCGAATATTTGAGTTTTCACTTCTTTAATATGAATATCATCCGTTGTTAATTTGGCTTTGTCTATTAAATTTTTTGCGGTATTGATCTTCTGTTTTGGGTTGAGATTGCTGTGCCAATTAAGTATTCTATTGCTTCTAACAGATTTTTTACACCACGAAGTATTAAGTTGGCCATTTTTATTTTTAATTAGGTTAATGTCGAGGAATCTAATTCTATTATTTTGCTCTATTTCTAATGTAAATTTTATTTTATCTGATAAGGAATTTAGTATGTGTAAGAAATTATTTATTTTGTTTTTATTAATGGTGGTGAATATGTCATCTACATATTTTAGAAATTAGGGATTGATCCTTCTATACCATCATGCGTATGTCAACTGAGTATTTTAGAAATAGCTTACGTATTCTATTTAATTTATTTATTCCTATTTCCAATAAATTATTAAGGTATATTCCACTAAGATTCATAGAAAGGCAGCCTCCCATGGGTATACCGTTAGTCATTCTATAAAAAGTATTATTTTATGTGAAATATCCATTACCGCACACTTGTTTAACCCCTTCAAGTAATAAGTAAATAATATAAATAAACGAAGAATAACAGAGTCCATCCATCTTTATAACCAAAAACCTAAAAAATCCGTCAATCAACAAACGGACTTAGATAATTTAAACATTTTCTATGTCAGTACAATAAATAATTTTTCTTTCTAATTAGTAATAATAGCTGTTTACTACCTGCATTGCAGCATCAGTTTCTTCAGCATGCTGAGCTCTGTGTTCCAGGAATTTTGGTTCTTGGGTGAAGACCTACAAAGTAAAAAAATATTTCTATACACTTTATTTAAAATATAAAAAAATTCTGAATAGAACTTAATAAAAATTGATGTTTTCTTATAAACAACATGCATAAAATACGTTTATTTTATTGTATTTTAGTCTGCTAATGAGAAGAATTCATTGAAATTTTCAGAAAATGGTGCTGACCTCCTCCCTCACTCCAAGAAGAGGAGGAGAAGAGGAGGAGTACTAATTTACCTATACAGAATTTCTATTTTCCAAATGGGAAACAAGATTAATCAAACAGGCAAATCTACAAATGCACTTTGTATTTATTACATTTTGTGCTAATAAAGGCATTATAGATTTAAAAAAATTAAGATGCATACCTGATTACACATATCACAACGATATTTCATATGTTGCCTATTAGTCTCTTCGAGAGATGACAAGACCATGACCTCGCCGAGGTCTTCACCTTTAACAGTTTCGACTTTCCCAATAACTTCTGGATCTACAATATGTTAAAATGTATTTTATGTTTTATACTAAAATATCACAGTTATATAAAATAAGAGCCTTGGAGAAATTAAGATATAGTTTGGATAAATTTTTTAGTTGTTTTTAATTTATTGGGAACCAATAAGGTTCTGAATCTGGCTCAAATATTATACAACCAATCAATTACTTAGCCTAAACAATTTGTATTATTTTACAATCGTTAATGACCATGCATATCATGTTAACAAAATTGCGAGCTTTCATATCCTCGATATTTGATAAAATCTCTAGAAGCAAGTTAAAAAGATACAGTGTATCACTACGATAAAACTTGACATAAATTAATTTTTACAGAAATTGAGCTGTGCAGTCTTGAATTTGTGTTTTCATGCATTGCGTATGCCTATTCTTACTTTTATAATTTTATCCATAGTCATGGTTCCAGTAGTAGTTTTTTTATCTTAGTATAATACAAGTCCAATAGCAATATGACCAAACCTGTTATAACAGCAACGAAAATGAGGTGTCTTAAGCAACAATTCCCACCATGAGGGAAATACAACCCCCAGCCAATTTAAACTACTTGTCCTAACTTCAATAAACAGTTTTATTTCATCTGTGATAAGAGACACTTTACAAACAGGCTTGCATTGAAGCCCATTTTAAAGCAACAAGATGTTTTCCCAAATCCATTATTTACATACAATGGAAGAAAACCCATTTTATAACATTAGCAAACATAGTCTTAGCCTTTTAATAGCAGATTATAACTTACATTTAGTGATTTTTATGGGCCAATAAAGGTTTAAATCATAGGTTTACACGGTGTGGTTATACTTTTCATAATTAACGAAAATAATTCAAGTAAATTACAACTAATTATCAGGAATTTCATTTAAAAATAAAGCGTGACATCAAATATTTAGCCAAGTACTCATTTAAATAAAAAAAAGACAGTTAATAAATAACTTAAGTTGACATTTTATTTCAATTTTTTATTTTAAAATATTTGGTAATTATTGGGACCTGTCACTCCCTTATCTAAAGGGGCATGGCCTCACATTGTTGACATTGAGGTTACGTCCCCACCACCTTCCCTTGTACATTCGTCCCTGTTTTTCGAAACGTTCACTTCTTTCTGGTAAATAATTACCGAAATATACATAATTTTACGTTTCCCACTGACGATAATCACAACTGTCTCCGCTTTTTCAGAAAATTAACCACAATAATTACCAACTAGGAATTTAATTAAAATAATAATGTTTACATCAGAGAAACCATGAAAAATTATATACAGTAAACACAGAAATGAACACATTTTTATTTATTACTTATAATTAAGTTAAAATAAATAAAATTTTATGTTCCCCATCGCGTTAATCACGATATTCTGTACTTTTCTAGATTATGAATCACACTTACTACAAATAAGAAAAATTACGAAGCTAGGAATTTAATTGATTAAATTCGTTAATTGATTAAATTCAAAAATGGTGGGGGCAACTGGTGACGTGAGGGTCTATAACCTTACTGAGGCCACGCCCCCTATTGATAAGGGAGTGACAGGTCCCAATAACTACCAAATATTTTATTTCAAATGTATAATATGATATAATATAAATTATATATTTACCATTTTGCGCAAATTCTTGATGCTCTTCTTCTGTCAAACCAACATCTCTATAGACTTTTTCTAGTTCTTTTCCTTGGAGACTATTGCTGAACCTGAAATGGAAGAAACAAAAAAGACATTGAAAAACTATAAAACCTCAAGAAACTTTCTTATTAAAATTATAAAATTAATGAAGTTCATGATGTAAAACACAGATTTTCACTTTTAACTAGATTATGAACAATTAATTTTATGATTTACTTGCATATACAGGATACCTAACCGTATTTATTTGTTTTGTTACCTATATCACATTCCTTGTAGCTACTTTAGGATTTAATTAATAATCAAATCAATTCCACAAATGTGATATGGATTTTAAATAATAGATTTGAATATAAATACAATTATTAAACTAAGCAAAGAAGACATAATAAACTGCTCATCTGATAAAGAGAAAATTTCTGACTGTGTGCATGTAATGCTTCATGATGCTACTCTAAAGCCTCCCTTTACATGGTCAATAGCATTGAGTCAATATCGAATTTCACCAATGTTATTGTTTCATTATGGTTCCTAATATGGAATGGTAATAAGTAATTTTACTTAAAATGCCTTCTTCTATTCCACAAGGTATTAAAAACTGTTACTGAGAAATGGAACAGTTTCCTAGTTGCTAAGAATGTTTTGATAACCAGATTACTCTAACATAACCTCCCTGTAATTTTATCACAAGTTGTCAGACGTTTTGAGATTGTTTTTATTAAAAATATATGTTATTAATGTTCCTTCATTGGTAAGGACCCTGTTAGAGCTTTTTGATCTTTCTAGAGCTGTAACGACGATTCACCAACTGTAACAATACAAAAAAAAAAATCTAAATGTAATGGAATTTCTTGGTTTGAAGGAAATAGAATGATTTTTTTTTTATCAAGGTGTCTGTTAGTTATCAGTCAGAGATAGTTTTGTTCATACAGAAACCAGTGAGTACAAATATTGTTGTACAAGAAAAAATTATATTCTATAATGGAATATCACAATACTATATTATTGCGGAATGACAACTTAATTATAAATTGCCATAACATTTGATAAATTGCTTTGTACAATTGATTTCGGTATCTCAAGGGATGTCTCAGTATCTCGATTTAATTAACAGTTGAAGTGGTTTTATCCTTCCAACTGTCGTAAGTATTTCCTGGCAATCTTCCTCTATCAAGTTATCCAGTCTCAATGTCCATCATATATCTCCGATCTCTTACAATTTAAATCATTTGTCCATACCCATAATGCTTCCGACCCTTAGATTTATACATAACAGACCACTGAACTGAAGCTTTCGACAAATATTTCCTAATTAGATCTTCGTCCCTGTGGAATTTTATTTCTTCTGTCATCCAGTATACTTTCAACTAAGGAGGCTATTTAAATTTGAAATGTGTTGTGAGGTGCGGTCTGTGATTCGTTTTTTGTTGGCAAAAAACTTAAAACCAATATAAATTCATCGGGAACTGTGTGAAGTGTACGGGAACAACGTAATGAGTGAAAGTTCTGTCAGGAAATGATGCATTCAGTTTAAAAATGGCCGAACATTCATGATGAAGAGAAGAGTGGATGTCCGAGCATTGTGACTGATGATCTGGTCGCCAAAGTTGACGAAAAGATTTGTGAAAACCGCCGTTTCACAATAACTGAGCTTTCTCTATGTTTCCCACAAGTTTCACAGACTTTATTGTTTGAAATTGTTTCACAGAAGCTAGGCTACCACAAATTTTGTGCAAGATGGGTGCCAAAAATGCTTACAGATCACCATAAAGAACAATGAATGGGGGCAGCTTCAACGTTTTTGGAGGCCTACCACATTCATTGTGATGCACTACTGGATCGAATCGTAACAGGAGACGAAACCTGGGTGAAACATGTGAATTGTGAGACAAAATTACAGTCCATGGAGTGGGGGCACACAAGTTCCCCTAAAAACCCAAAGAAACTTCTGCAAACTTTGTCGACAAGGAAGATCATGGCAACAGTGTTCTGGGACAGGCAAGGTGTTCTTCTTATTGATTTTCTCGAGCGTGTTACAACAATAAACTCTTGGCGGTACTGCCAAACATAGCAAAACCTTAGGAGAGCTATCCAAAACAAGCGCCAAGGAAAATTGTCATCAAAAATTTTACTTTTGCATGACAATGCCCAACCTCATACGGCAAACTGTAAACTGATCTTGCTCCAAGTGATTTTCACTTGTTACCGAAAATGAAGACCTGGCTAGCAACACAGCGTTTTGACGATGATGAGGAGCTCCAGGTACGCGTCACTAAGATCACAGGCGGCAGGATTCTATGACATAGGAATTTCAAAGCTTGTCCACCACTATGATAAGTGCCTGAATTTGTATGGTGATTATGTTGAAAAGTAGTAGTATTTTAGTCCCCCTTTTACAAGTATAAATTTTTTTTCTTATACTTGATTTTTTTTAATTCCAAAATGTTCCTTACTTTCTGAATAGCACTTGTATCAAACCCTGTCTATTCAATAATTTCCTGATGGCCCACTTCCAAAATAATTGTAAATAGCGTTTCCTTATTTTCAATCAAAATTTATAAATATGTACTAATAGATTATTAATACTTCATACTCATTAATTATTATTACTTCATACTTTATTTTTAATTTTAATACTAGAAGTTTTTTGCTTTTAATATTAGAAGTTTGTTGCTTTTTAAAAGCATAAAACCCTCAAGTGATTAACACCTATTTCCAGTGTTGGATTAACCATTTAGGCAATTTAGGACACTGCCTATGGGTCCCAAGTCTCCTTGAAAAAATTAAGCTGAAGTAATCATAATTTGCTTTACAAATATTTTAGGTTTATTTTTACAGGAAAAATAATTTCACAAAAAAACTTACTCCCCATAGTATTAATCTGTAGATAAATTATATGTATAAAATTTATACATATATTGTAACGCTCTACAAATAATACTAGTTTTGGCGAGGATGAAGGTCCTTCGAGAGGTCCTTACAACAAAAATAGTCGGCTTTAACATTGATCCAGGCTTCGATAGATCCAGGCTAGTTATTTATATATAGGGATATATCCACATTTATAAACAGTTGTAACTGAGGTATTGGAAATCGATAATTTTTATTTTTTTTTTTAACGTCCATACTTTGTTTCTGGATATCTGGTCTCACGATATGAGCTTTCATACTAGATTTTTAGCACAGCAGAGTAATACTTTCGATCTTAAAAAACTAAAACTTTCAAAGTGGTTGTCATTATCGCCCTTCTGAAAATCAAAAATTTTGAATTTCTCATAAAATTTTTGTTGTTGATCTTTGCCACTTGTTAAGATTATCACGGCTGAGTATCAATATAAGACGTAGGTATTTAAAAAAAATTGAGTAAATTCAGTCAAAATTATTAATATTCTATCATGAATCTTTTCCGTAATACGAAAATCAACCACATAGATCACCATTGCGAGATACATGTTTCAATATAATTTCTGAACGCAGTCCAAATTAACTCCACACACTTACATTATTTAGGTTGATAGTATTGATAACTTTCTTTTAGTTTCACATTTAAATGGATACTGGAGGATACTCAGCCTCTCACGATAGGTTGAATCATGGTCAATATATTTTTGTAATAAACCTTTACTTTATTATTTGTTTATTTGTCGTTTCTGCAGTAAAATGTATTGAATGCAAATACTTTATCTACTCTAAGTTCATATTTTATCCCATCTAAGGCTCTAAAACCGACCAATCAATGCTAGAAATGTTTTTCTAAAGGGACTTGTCCTGGAATGAATAAAGAGTTTATTATTATATTATGAAGATAATAGCAGCCCCTTTACATCTGCTTGCTCAAGAGACAAAGAAGCGGGTACCCCAACAGGGCCGCCCTTTCAGCCAGGATCTGACAGATAAATTGTTTATTATATTTCTTATTAAAAAAATCCTCAAGAAATAATTCTCATCATAAAAAATATACAAGGAGGTTGTTATTTATGTTGCAAGCTGGAAAGACATCAAATAACATCTACAGCAACTAGGATCTCGTTCCAATTTCAGTGTAAGGTCGAGCCCGAGCCACATGCCAGCCGAATGTTGGCCAACACACGGTTGAGAGTTGTCTCACAACCGAATGAAACAGCCCCAAGATCACTGCGCCATATCACCACACCATGCCCGTTTAGTTTGGTTTACATTTTGTCAGTGAGGATGCGGTATTGAATTGTCTTCAAATGCAAATGGAAAAACTAGTCAAGGAAATTCTTAAGTTTCAGGTCCAATGACCATAAAGAACAAATTTGTAAGATTATATCCACAAATTTGCAACTTAAAGCCTACCTTAAATTTTTTATCTATAAGATTTTACTATTCAGCAGTACTATTTGAGAAGAAATCCCAAAATGATTACAGTTTAATTATAACGTATGTGAATTTACTTAGATATCCCAAATCTTTTTAAGTTTTTTTAAATGTCTGATGTAGTGGGTTCATCAATGTTAAATTCCTAAAATAATTACTTTTTCATTTTTTCAAGTACTGACATTTTTTTTTAAAAACGGCTAACATTACATCATACATTGCTTCCTGGTCAGTTGAACATCGAATCTGAAGTCAGTTTTGTAATCAAATTTTTTCAGATATACTTAACTTGAAGGTTGGTTGGACTATTTAGGTAATATTTAGAAAAAAAAGTAAATTACTAATGGCGAACTATTGACAGAAACAAGTAAAATAGATGGCGAAGACACTATCTAGATCTCTTCGCTAATGAATTCAAAACTAGAGAGCAAAGGGATGTCAGTGAAGAAGCCATTCATGAAAAGGAAATAGAACTGGTTCTTGAGCAAATGAAAACAGGCAAGGAGACAATATTGCCCCCGAGTTCATAAACTATGGTGGTCATGAGCTCATTAAAGCGCTACAAGGGCTGTTTCAGAATGTTTGGGACATCAAGACAATCCCGAAAGATTGGGAATACAGTGTTATAATCCCTATCAATAAAAAAGGCAGCCAAACAGAGTGTGCTACCTACAGGCCAATTAGTCTCTTGTCCATGGCCTACAAAATGTACATATACATTCTGGAGAAAAGGCAAAGACGTATTATGGAGGAGCAGCTGGAGGAGGAACAGGCAGGTTTCTGCCCAGGAAGGCAGGCCCAGGACCACATCTTCGTCCTATGAAAAATATTATAAAAATCATGGGACAGAGACAGAAGCACGTACCTAGCATTTCTGGATCTTAAGGCTGCCTTCAACTCAGTCCCGCGTCAGGAGATATGGAACGCTCTGCAGCTAAAAATGTTCCTAGGGATCTCATAATTGCTATACAGTTTGTATTTAATAATTCAAAAGAAGTCGCGAGGATCAATAGAACAGAGTCTGCCCCTTTTCCTCTTGATAGAGGTGTCAAAAAGAGGATACCGTAAGTCCACTGTTATTTACTATGTTTATGGACGAAATCCATAAAATTTGTAACAGGCGAACAGCCATTGGAAAGTGGAATATGAGGACAATACTCAGCCAGTCTCTCTTGTATGCAGATGATATTGTCCTCATATGTGCGAAGCAGAAACTACAGCAAGCTTTACTGGAGTAGCAAAAGGAACTTAAAAGAAAAGGAATGACCATCAATCCCTCGAAGAGTGCAATACCGGTCCTTTTCCGAGATGAGGAGGTAGTGGAGGTGTACTGTAACGGTGATGTTCTCGAAGTCCTCTACATTTTCAAGTCTGTGTACCTCCCTACTCTTACCTACGGAAGCGAGAGCTGGGTTATGCTCAACAAGCAGATTAGCCGAATAACTGCAGTCGAAATGGACCTCATGCATAGTTGCAGGAAAAACTAGAAGAGATCGCGTAAGAAACAAAAGCATTAGGAAGATGCTTAAAATTCCTACACTAAAAGCCACCCTAGAGAAACGACAGCTTAAGTGGTTTCGTCACGTTGAAGGACTAGGATTTTGTACCAGGAATATATCCAGAGGATTGGAGGGAAGGAAAAAACACTCCAACAGATGAAGCAGCTATGTAAGGACCGTGACACCTGGCAGCAATGGATTGAGGCCCCTCCACGCTTGGAATGGCACAGGGAGGAAGAAGTATTTTTTAAATTTTTTTATTTCAAATTAAAAATGTGGAAGCTAACGTTAGGGCATGCTTGACAATGTCAAGAATATTGCTTAGTTATCACGATACAAGACTAATAGCAACTAGTGATCAGAGAAGAAGCAGGTTAATATTTACAGAAATAATAATGCAATACCTAACAGGAAGTTTTCTTTTTCTCCTGGATTTTCCTAGTTCTTCAACTGAAGTCAAATGAGAATCTTCAATAGGTTCTGGTATCGATACTTCCTTATCTACATTATCAGTAACAATATTTTCTTTTCTAGGACGTCCAGGACCTCGTTTGGTTTTAGGTTTTTCTAGAGTATTTATAACCAATGAGATATTAGATCATTATAAGTAACATATTAATTGTAATATCAAATAATCCATTAAAATCAACAAAAGATTCTAGTTTGATCAGTTAATAGTTAAATACAAATGAGGATTAGGAAATAAAGGGTACCTTTAACAAATGATTTCAAAACAGAAGATCCTCCCTGTTTAGGCACGTTATCTGGAACATCTCTCAGAATTTCTTGAGCATTAAGCAAGTTGTATAATTTTTTTTGACCATCAGATAACAAATTAAAAAATGACACAGTACCTTGTAGTTGTATATGACAGCTTGGACAAATAGTTCTGGGTAGTTTACCATCATCTACAACCTGCAAAGAGAACATTTCATTAATTCCTATGTTAAATTAACAGCCAATATCCATAACAAACAGCCATTAGGTTGTTAAACAAAAAGCTAACTAAACCTATACTATAAATGAAATGAACACTCAAGTCAGGTAATAACAAATTAAATAATAATGCAAAGTTGTACAAGCAACCATGAAATCAAATATTATTTAAATTTTATTGCTTTAAGAAACCAAACAAGTTAAAGCACTAAGATGACAAATACAATACAAAGTTAAATACTAACTATATACAATTTCCATATAACCTATCATTGATACAAAGTAATCATATTTATTCATAGATTTCATGAAAACAAAAAAACATAACTGCACTGAGATTAGATATTATTTTATAATTTTATTTTTTGTGATGTTATTTGATATGAGTAGTTGAAGGAAACGACGAAAACACAACTATAATCAATTAAGAAGCCCAAAGTAATAGTCAAAAAGGAAACTTTTGATAGTAACTTACTTTAACGGGAAGATACTGATTGATTACTAGGCATAAATCGTCAGGCTGTGAGCAATCATTAAATATAAATATGCCATCAGAATTTTCTTCACCACATAATCTACAATGCGTTGAATTGAACAAATCAACAACCAAGCTTCCCATTTCTGTCAACCCTCCACCATTTTCTTTAGCCTCCGTTAATCGATACACATTCAAAAGCGCCAAATGTATATTTTTGAAAAGCTGTCAAAAGCCATTTAAGTAAATATTTAATCTTTTGAAAATTTATTTAAGATTTTAAGATATAATGATTATCTTTTAAGCTTTTAGAATTGGTTATTTTCATAAACGTAAACTTATGTTCTATTCAATTTTTAATAATCTTTTGTTTAGCCACATAACTTGTAGATAGATGTCAAACAAATGAGTCGTGACATTTAAAACATAAATACACAGTAATTCACTGGACAAGGTTCGAACATGGTATGAGCAAATTAAGCCTTTATCCCAAGTATTGGTAGGTGACATTAGATAGAAAATAACAAGATTAATACATAACTATTTTTATTCCTATAGTTTCTTCTTGAATAAGTAAAATGAACAATGATAATGCAGATCAGAGTATTCTTTTGTGAATTAATATATATGTGTTCCACGTTTTCACTTTAGAAACGATCAACATAAAGCCTTTGTTTAGAGGTGGCATTAATAGTTTGATTGTAGTAATAAGTTATTTTTATATTTTCCTTTTCAGTTTCTTAGCATTTTTATTTATTCTAAGACAAGAAATATTTTATGACAAAAAGATAAAACGGCTGAAACAAATCGCACGTTTAATGGCCAATGTATATTTCCAAGACCGTTGAATGGATTTCCGAGACCTCTATGCAAGAATTTGAGGGTCTTCACCATTAGCCTGGCATTAGATTTTTTTCACTTAAACTTCTTTTTCTCCCTCATTTGTGCGTTTTTGCGTGGAGGTTCTTCGATCCCCTTAGCTTCAATAATATTCTAAAATTGGTTAGGCATCCGAGCACATAATCACCAGTCTTTTTTTAGTAATTTACTTACGTGATGATAATTAAAATGAACGAATCCTATTGCTCTTCATTTACACTTGTTCCCGGTTTCCTATCTAATACCCCGGTCTTGTAATTATAATACATAATTTAACCAACTATAATTTGCATAAAGACCAGATTTGCTAAGCCCTCCTCACCAGTGGCGTACGCAGGGATATATCTCCCCTTCCCTCGGGTTATTGAAAAAAGAAACGATTATTACCGGGTCAAAATACAGATTAATCGAAATATAGAAAAAAAACTGTTTCCGGTGACTCCGACCGGTGATTCCCATCTCCATTTCCAATGGCTGATGTAATGATGTATAAATATTTTCATTTCCCAACAAAGAACTGACCAAAAATCTCGTTTTGAGCATTTCCCCCATAAGTAATGTATTATTATATATTATTTATTAATAATATGTATTATATTTTAATACTTTATTAAAATATAATTGTTAATCTGACCACATAACCAATCATCCAATTACTATTGCACAGCTCAATGCGATCATGATTCTTGATTTTACTCTTTTTTTAAATAAAGAAAATTTATTTTTTGATATAATATTTAAAATAAGTTTTTCTTTCAGTTTTTAAAAATGAAGTATAATATTAAAAAGTTAGGTTGTTTAAAATTTACAGACAAGTAATAAAACATACTTAGTTCTACCCATTATAATCAAGCTTATTTTATTTGTACATAACATGTAAAAAAAAAAAAATTATATTATAATTATAAAGAATATCTTTAAACTATATTATAAAGGAGTTTGTTTTTTTAAATGTAGATCTCTAATTTCATTTCGATCTAGACGAATTTTTCCCACTTAACCTTCGAAAGAAGAGGAAAGTCACTGTCTACACGATATTTCGAAAAACCATCCCTATTTCCCTTTAACGACCCTCAAAACAGACTCTAAGCGCTCACAAATCGGATGATTATTTTCCGTGGTCTTCTAGAATTCCCAATATATCAATTTGAATTTTTCATAAAATATCATCAAAGATAGAAATTGGCACAATTGACTAAATAAGGGGTAAATCACGGTTTACCTGATATTTTTAAAAACTACACTGTTTCTCCTTAAATGAAGACCCATCATACCGCGAAAAATGTGGACTGCACTGAGAAATCCAGCTAATTCATCTTAAAGATTAGACATGAAAATTAAAGACGACAATGACGCAGCAAAATGAAATAAGTTATGTACAATACACTGGTGCAGGTAAATACACAGGCAAGGGGTTCTTGAGGACCGGATTTGAATCTACTGGTGAATCCGGCCCTGGAGATCTTGTCCAGTAAGTGTACTTATTGACCCTTTTTTGCCACCCCAAGAGGGCTAACTCGAGTAACTTCTGGGAGTAACAAGATTCATTTCGCCAAACCGTTATGAAAGAAACATAAAACTACCCATGTGGGATTCTAGTCCAAATCTGTCTGAATCGGGCGCTTTGGGAACCTCGCCTCAACAAGCTCCCCCTATCACATTCTGCCTGTAATATATAATCAAATTAAAATAATAATAATTATTAAAATGTTCCGTCTTTAAAAATTGGTGCTTTATAATAAATTTGCAATATTCTCCATCATTGATAAAGTAAATATAGTTGGTCAGTGAAGCATGAACAATATTTAGTAAATCATTTACTCTTGGCTGCAAATACTCTGCAATACTATTAAAATTATCATTGCCGCAACTTTACAATCGGGTCGCATTATCCATGTCTACATTCGAACTGCTAAAATTTGTATTGTGAATTTGGTGCCAAATCTCAGAAAAACAGCCCCAGTAGTCTCAGAGAAAAGCAGCGTACGGCAGAAAGATGGATTTTTTTTTTATTCGATTTTTAGATTCTACGTAAAACCTTAATTTTTTAGGTAGGAAGGGGGTTCACATTTTATTTTCTTGGTCGATTACTAAGGTTCTTTATTGACAATGATAAACCTAAATTGGGCAGAGGAAGATAAATGTCCTAAATTTACTAAATTATAATAAAACTGTGCTGGCATCGTTGTACATTTGACAATTTACTAGGAAATAAAAAGGAGAGGTAAAAGTAGCTTTTCATTGACGTAACTATAGATCTAAAAAAATTCTATGAAAATAATAGTAGATTGTTTAATGAGCTATACGAATTATCGATAGTAACTAGGACGAGGGATAGTTTTGAACTGTCGTTATATCGATAGTAATATCGACTATCGCCCATCCCTACTGACAAATTGTTAATTTATTATCAAGGCTGATAACGTTTTCGGTGTGAATCGGCTTTTATCGGCAAACAATAGTTCTTCCTTTTTATCTGATAAAGATTAAGGATCAAAAGGGTTCATAGTTTAATTATTCATGTACGTGAGGAATGAGAGACTTTATTCGAATGAAAAATGTTTTTTAAAAATGCGATTTCTAGAAAAGTGGAATTTTATAAATTACGAACGATCGAAACGGCAAATATAACATTGGATACTGCTTTTAAAGCCGGATTACTTATTTTATTTATTGTAACAATCGTTTGGATTTCCGTTTTTTTTTATGTTGCGTTTTATTATACCTATGTGCCTTCAATCGAACACGTTAAAAATGTTAATTTGCAGTTCACGTAAGTTTATGGAAATTGTTTAATTTGGGATTGTATTATGTGTAATAAGTTATTAACGATTTTAAAAACTTTTGGTCAACTGTTTTCATATTTATTACATTATGTAGAATCTTGTCAATATTTTGAATCTCCCTAAAAATTATACACTTACTATGGAATAGATTATCCATAAATGCTGGAATTTATTTAAGAATGAATCATGATAATTCATTTGGCTTATGAACTTATATTACTCAAATGAACAGTATTCATTTGACAAGCTAATTTGATTTAAGAAATATAAATATGTTTGAGATGTTAGTTAGGATCAATTTTATCTATATCATGGAAATTCATCCTCAATATTTTGTTTCTGAAAATTTAAAGTTAACTCAGTAATTTATGTACCAAATCTCAATTAATGGTAGGACTCACTAATGTATTACTAAATTTAAATCAGCTGATTAAATCTGAATTTCTCATCCTTGATTTGTGGAGGATTTTGATTCATGTAGTTATAGTTAATAAGATATGTATTATTCTTTATATATTATTTAATTGTAGTGCTTGTGAGACAGAAAAAGATAATGTTGAACGAGGAGTATGTAGTTTTTTGAGAGCTCATGTAGAACTCACCAAAGCAAACCAAATATTTATGCTTGGTCAACCATATAAAATATCATTGTTTCTTGAAATACCCGAGTCAGATGCCAATAAAGCTGTTGGTAGGTCATAGTTCTTATCATGATAAAAAGATTTTAATCATTTCTAATTTTTCAATAATATGGCCATCTTTTTCAGGTATGTTTATGGTCTGTGCTCAACTTTTAGACAAAAAAAGTGTCACAGTATCAATGTCTTGTCGCTCTGCGATGCTTAGGTATAGAAGCTCTCTTGTGCACACACTTACCACATTGGCACTGGCTCCGTTGTATGTAACAGAAATCTTGGAAGAAAAACAAACAATCGAAGTTGAACTTTTTTCAAATTTCGAAGATGATCAGGTTTTTGTTTAATTCATTTTTTAATTATTTTTTTTCTCTTCATTGTTTTTATCTTTTCGCTAGGTTTCTTAATTTTCTCCTAAGGCCTTTTAACCTTGTTTTTATGCCTTGGTATCCTTTTATATTCAGTGCATCTCGAAAGTAAATCTTTTTTCCTTATTCTTATTTTATCGGAACCTTTCAAATCCTTCTTAATTCTTCAATCCAGCTTGTTTACTTATTTTCTCAGTAGTATACAATAGCTTTATTGTTAAATTCATCATTATCCTTTATTTTTAAATATTTCCTATATATAACTATAATTTTATTTTAGGTTTATGCATGTAATAATTCTTCAAATATTACATTATTCAATTATCAGTTCTTTTAAGCATTACTATTTACAGAATTATCCTGTCACTGATGTTGTCATAGAAATAAAATCACAAAAAGTTGAAATTTATTCATCAAAAATTCAAATCGATGCCGATCTCTCTGGTCTTAGGTATATTATGTTCCATTGGCCTGTCACATCTGCAATTTTTGGAACTACCTTTAATTTAACAGTCATTCTGTTTATATCAGTATTATCTTACTGGCAGCTGTATGGAACTAATGAAGAGACAGGTAAATTTATTTGTTGTCATATGTTCTTAACATTAAATTTTTATAATCTTAACATAGTAAAACCTCAAATATTCCTACTAACTATGCTGTAAAAAAAAAAAAAAGTTTTGAGTAAAATAATTTTGTTTTCTAATTTTAAATTCATGTTTACTTATTTACTTGGTAATTAATTTGATATTTTAATTTCCTTTAACAGTAATATTAGCCTCATAGAATCAAATTACAGAATTTCCAAATAATCAAGAAAAAAATTGGATGAATTGGTAATTCTTTAGGATACCTACTTCTGTATTTCTGATACCTTAGTTTTTTATGATAAATTTCAAGAAAAGGTTGTCGATATTGGTTCCAAATATATCACATCCAACCAAGTTAATCTTTGATTTTAGTGTTAAAATAATTAAAACTTTCCAATAATGAAAAAAAGGCTTAGTGCCAAGCCAAAGGTTTGATTCCAACACCACCATCAATCACTACATACCCCCATCTTAACCTAACTCCGCTAGATCAGCCTTTACACCATCCTTTCACCTTCATTTCTTTCTGCTCCTTAACGTAGGCTTTCACTGGTACTGCCAACCTTTACTGCTTGTATATTTCGTTTAAACTGCTCTCTATAGCTGCCAACTCTTCTCGCACTGAATATCCTACTTTAAAATATTGTTAAATCAAAATGTCAGGCTGAAATAAAATGGTTTTCATTTGTATCACAAGAGCAGAAATACAGATGGTGGTGGAATTGTGATCTTATTTAATCAGTGCACGCCAAAAAAGTTTAAAAAATATTTTAAAAAAAAGTTTAACAATTACGTACCTATTAACTACCTATTAGTGCTCAACTTCTACAGAGTGATGCCTTCTTGCAGCGTCTTGAATAGAAAATAGAAGAATTGGAAATGTATCTATAATTTTAAATTTATTACTATAAAAACGGGGGGTCAGGGTGGTCTAGCGGGTTAGCGCGCTTGCAAAAGTGCACCTACTCACAAACCCAAAGGTTGTGAGTTCGAATCCCGGCACCGGCACTATTTTAATTTAATTTAAGTAATAATTCAAGAAATTTATCACCCCTCCCTCCGGGTATGTGAGGCCCGTCAGCCTACTGGAGGCTACTCACACAGACCGGGCGTAGGAGTGATGACCCTATCCCGTGTACCTTAATTGTGAATCGCGTTGTGGTTTCCCAGGACATAACATAGCCGCCCGGAGGTTTGGTCCATGGACGGTCTGCCTCGGGGAAAGAAATATAGGTCCTCGTGCGCCTGCTGACTCCGAACAGCCATAATCCATGGATCTAGACCGATTTGTCACCCGAGTGAGTTGGTGGGAAGGACACTGCCGAATTGGCCCCAAAGGGACCGGTTATGGAGCAATGGACAATCTGCCGCTGCACCATGGAAACCATGGTTCGCAGCAACGTGAGGTTGGGTAATCCCCTCCAGGCTGTCTGTGCTCACGCAAGCAATAAATGTCTGTAAGAACACCACATCGCGCGGCCAAAGATCTACAAGGTCTATAGAGCCAACCGAAAAAAAAAAGAAATGGTAAAGCTGATATTTGTACGATCAATTAAATAATAAATATCCTGTTTGTAATGAAATCACGACAGATAATGTTTTAATTAGGGATTGATAAATTATTTGCCACTTCTACAAATTTGTTTTATTGAAAACTAGTTTCGAATGTTATACATTCATCCTCAGTTCTAAAAACACACAAAAAATTCAAAAATAAGCAATTCAAAATATAGTTTGGTATTATTATACATATTAAATTAGATTAATATAAATCAGTATTATATAACATTTATGAATTTAATTAAGACAAGAAATCAAATACATGTTGGTACTCACCAAGGTTTAAATGTATTATATTAAACAGAAAAATTTGTACTGGTTTCTTCTCGCATTGAACTAACAATGAACGAAAGGTAGGTAGGATGTTTTTAGGTAAACGGCTTAAGGGTCAGGGTTTTTCCAGTAATGCCTGTGAGTAATTTTTTTTTTCTGTTATAAATGGGAATAAATTTAAGATTGGACTATTGGAGATATTTATTTGGTCATTTAAGCAAAAATCTGGATTGGATTTGAAGGATTTTATTATTTCAAGTGCTTCATATATATTTAATTTGAGGCTGTTTTTAGCGTGATGTATTAATTTAACTCCTGAGTCTTTGATGAATTTATGATTATTTTCATTTAAATGAATTGCAAATTTGGAATTATCTTTCTTATTATTATATACACGTATATGTTCCTTTAATCTCTGATTTAGCGATCTTCCAGGTTTTCCCGTGTATTTGGCTGCACAATAATTACAATTTAGTTCATATACTCTGCTTTTTTTGGAAAGGGTCTATTTTGTCTTTAGGAGAAGAGAAATATGAGGATAGGGTTTTTTATATTTTAAATGCAGGGTTTAATCCTAGTTTTTTCAATTCATTTCCGACTTTGGTGGATACATATCGTTAATTGTCTTTTTTGTATTTGTTTTTTTAGAATATGATTGATAGTGGGTTTTTTTGTAACCGTTATTTTTTGCTATAGAATATATTTTTTCAATTTCTTTATTATAGTTCTTTTTATTTAATAGTATGTTCAAAAGATGGTAAATCATGCTATTAATGCCTGCGAGTTTATGTGCTATCGGTCTCCTAGCACCATTGTTGATAACAACATGGGTGGGTTTCCGGTAAATTCCAAATTCATGATGTTTGTTTTTTACTGAGATTTCTAAATCTAAAAACTTTATGGTTTTGTTTTTTTCCAGTTCTACTGTGAATTTAATCGAGGGATGAATTTCGTTTATTTCCTTTAAAAAATTATTTATTTTTCTTGTCGTACCAGACCATAGGCATAATAATGTCTATATGCATAATAATGTCATCTACATAGCGATACCAGGATATGATATGTTGAGCTAGTTGAGAATTGTTTGGGTCAAGAATTTTTTATTTTAATTTGTCCATAAATAAATCTTCCAGAAGAGGTGAGAGAGGGGAGCCCATCGGTAAGCCTTCTTCCTGTTTGAAGAGTTTTCCATCAAATTGAAAATAATTATGTTTTATACAAATAGACATCAAATCATAAAGATCTAGTTTTTCTAGCGGTGCTAGATTAAATTGGAAGATTAACTATTCTAAAATGTCTATTGTTTCTAGTGGTGGGATACTTGTGAAAAGATTTGTGACATTGAATGATATTAATTTCGCATTATCTGGAATTACTATGTTCTTAATTTTGTTGACTAACGCTATAGAGTTTTTTACTGTGTGT
Source organism: Rhaphigaster nebulosa (assembly GCA_948150685.1). Taxonomy (NCBI): domain Eukaryota; kingdom Metazoa; phylum Arthropoda; class Insecta; order Hemiptera; family Pentatomidae; genus Rhaphigaster; species Rhaphigaster nebulosa. The sequence continues at coordinate 126,567,674 of OX411308.1, forward strand.
TTTGGGGAAAATGAGATTCTGGTTTTGAATAAATTGTTCAAGTAATGGGCAAGTTTATAGATCGGGATATTGATGTAAGTAACGACTGGTCTTATGGGGATTTCCGGTTTGTGTATTTTTGGTAGGCCATATAGTCGGGGAGGTAGCGGATTCATCTCAATGAGAATGTATTTTTTATTATACCATATTAATATGATGTTTTTTATTAACTCGCGGACTTCAGTGGCAAATTAATTCACGAGATTTTTGATGCTAGGAAAACCGTTTTTGTTTATGAAATCATAAACTTTCTTTCTATAGTTATCTCTTTCTAGAATTACTGTCGTGTTTCGTTTATCTGCTTTTATGATTACGAGATTATTTTTGCGTACTTTTTCTGACAATACACGTGCTGTTTTATGTTCTGCTGATATATTTTTATTGGACCTGTTGATTTTTTTTATTTCGGTTTTTAGTACATTGGCGCTTACGGATTTGGAAATAGAATCATTATTATATTTTACTAGACCGGTTTCAATGTGAACCACAAGATTTTCAAACATTTTTGAGTTTACAGGTGAAGTTATGGAGTGTTTTAAGCCTTTATTAAGAAGGTTGTTTTCAGTTTCTGATAAGGGGGGTGTTGCTATAGAGATTGAGAACACATTGGGAAAATCCATTTAAACCTTGGTGAGCACAAACATGTATTTGATTTCTTGTCTTAATTAAATTCATAATTCATAAATGTTTTATAAACTGATTTATATTAATCTAATTTAATATGTATAATAATACCAAACTATATTTTGTATAAATGTTTTGTGTGTTTTTAGAACTGAGGATGAATGTATAACATTTGAAACTAGTTTTCAATAAAACAAATTTATAGAAGTGGCAAATAATTTATCAATCCCTTATTAGATTGATCCTTCTATACCATCATGCGGATGTCAACAGATAATGTTTTGCAATGATGTGGCCAGTAAATCAATACATTGATTAAAAGAAACATTTTGATTTTCAATATTTGAATTATTTAAGTTATATTTATTTAAGATGAAAATTAGTTTCATTATTTTATTTATTTAATGTTAAGTGGATTTATGTATTTCAATCCATTTTTCAAAGAGAAATATTTTAATTAGTATAAGATCTAAAATTTAATAAATATTGTTGATGCTTCAATCCTACAAAATTGATTGGCTTTAATATTGTTTATATTGTTTAAATTTTCAACAATTTAATTTTGTCTCATATGACGAAAAAATTTAAAGGTGTCATAGGAAATGTCAGAACATGAGCCTTATCACCAAATCTCTACTTCAACATAACATTGCCTAGAACCATCATATTACCAACCATCAGACTCATTCTGGAATGGTTAGGATGCAGCAATATTGATATGACGTTATACCTGGACTGCTGAGCAGTGCCAACAAAATATATCCCGTTCTATTCCCTCAAAGCAGTAGTCTAAAGCCAGCAGTCACTACAGTGGGAAGTGCCCACCTTTAGGTGCTGATCCATTGGCTTAGTGCTAATACATTTTTAGGAATTTGTTCATTATTAATCCCAACAACTTTCCATTTCCACTGTTTCAACACTATTACTTAGAGGCTGCATGCTCCGATTTCCATATTATTTGGCCTCCGGAATTTTCATGTGGATTCATCTTTCTTTTGGCCATTTATTCTAAGCAATACTTCGTTATTGAAAACCTTTAGATGTTGTAGGAAGGATGATAGCCTTATAAATTCTAACATACAGGTTTCCGGAAAGTAGGTGGATTTGTTTTCTTTGTTTTCCCTTGAATTTCATTTCTTTTAGTTATTTTAGTACACCCCAGTGTTTGATTCTATGGGACTTATATGCATGTAAGCAATAGGTTTTACTTAGCTATCGAGGTTTTACTTTTTCTATTACTGAAAGATAATTTAGGCATGCTTAGATGTAAATTCTGAAGTTTAAATAGTTTATTTTATTTTATATCTAATTGGCTTTTAGTACAGAGAAAATGTACATTTTACCTTATTTAAAGTCGGGTAAAATATCTTCTTTTTTTTCTATATTGAAGCCAGCTTGGGAAAACTGAGTTTTCCAATAAAGCTTCCTTTGGGATAATTTTCTGTGGCCTAAAAACCTCAAAATTTTGCAATTTTTTTTTGTATATTCAAAATATCTTTGGAACTGTTGTTCGTAGGCCAATGCTTGTTCATTGTTAAAGATAAGAATATTCTCTACAACTTTCATCTTGCATAACTTTTTTATATATGCAATACCAAACGCTAAACCGAATTTCTAAAATAAGGTAATTACTCAACTGGGGACCAGAAAAGGATTCTCGGTGGAATGTTTTGGAGATGTTCTGAAAATTTGTTCATCTATGTTTTCTGGGGTGCTGATTACGAATTTCAACTTTCTGAACTCGAATTTTTCCCGTGAGTAAAAAAAACCTGATAAACAATTTTTGTTTTCCTTTTTTGCTTATAACTTAAAAACCATGTATTATTCTAATGAATTTTGATATTCATTTTATACCAAATTAAGGATGAGTAAATTACCTACAATTTTGAATATTACGATTTTTTGTTTGACCACTCCGTTTTTAAGCGAGCATGCGAGTTGAACTTTATGAGGCAGAATGTTAAAATAAATTTTTTGAGTTATGGGGCTTGGTGGAAAGTTATGTTTTTTGGGGTGCTTATTAGGAAGTTACCTTGTTACCTCAAATTTTTCCCAGAAATATTTTTTAAAAATGCAAAAAGTACAAAAAATTAATTTAGACTTTCCGTCTGATAAATTCCACTTGTGCTCACTTAAAAATGGAATGGCCAAAAAAAAATCATTGGAATCAAAATTGTAGATAATTTACTTATCTTTAATTTAGTATTAAATAAATAACATAATTATTATAATAAATTGTTTCCAAGTTATAAGCAAAATAAAAAAAATAAAAAATTTCGAGGACAAAAACACAAATGATCAAATTTTCAGAACTTCTCTAAAACTTTCTACTGAGAAGTAGAAGTTTAGTATTTACCTTATTTTGGTAATTCGGTACCATGCTTGGTATTGCTTGTATTACAGGAATAATGTTACAAAGATGAAAGCTTCTTTCAAAATGAAATAAACACGCGTTTTCCTAGGAACAACGGTTGCCAAGATATTTTGAATATATTAAACAGTTAAAAAAATTCGAGGTTTTTAGCCAAAAAAAAGTTCTCCTGAAGGAAATTTTGCTGGAAAACTTGGTTTTCCCATGCTGACCTCAATATAAAAGTAAGGGAAAAAAATAGTCTTTAACCCGACTTTTTATTAGGTAACAGCCTTTTTCATGTGCATTTCCACGGAATTGTTTCCGCTTTTATTGAAATTAAACTAATAACTATCAGTCAGCATTATTGTGTGCTCAGAATGAAACAGTTTTATACAGTTATGAATCATTTCAATATAGAAATAAATTCTAATAAGACTCTAAATTATTGGTACAGCCATCTTGATTTCGATCAGAGTGTGCATATGCAACTATCTTTATATAGTCTAATAATCTTTAAATAAATCATTACAGGTAGAGAATTATTATATAAGAAATTCAAAGAAAAAATATCTCCTGTTTTTAACCCAAAGAAAGTACACAGATTGAAAGAAGGTATAGTATTATTTGTAAGAAGCTGTGTTTTGTCAGCTTGAAATAACTGCTAAGATGTTTCAAGGTGCATATTCTTTTTGTCTTTCAGATCTTGCTTGTCCATGTGCTTGTATATGTTTTTGTGGTATGTAATGTGTATTTGTTTCAGTTGACATCCGCATGATGGTATAGAAGGATCAATCGAATTAGGGATTGATAAATTATTTTTGAATTTTTTGTGTGTTTTTAGAACTGAGGATGAATGTATAACATTCGAAACTAGTTTTCAATAAAACAAATTTATATAAGTGGCAAATAATTTATCAATCCCTAAGTGTATTTGTTTACTTACTATTATGTTTAAACCTCTTGCTATCCATGCTGTTCTTTCTAATGAATTCTTTCAGGATACTAGTATTAGTGTTGTATCCAACTAACATGTATTTTAAAATGAAGCTCCTGCGTAATCTAAATTTATTAACTATTGAAATTTATAGTGTGAAAAGAAGTTGATGTTTCAATCTTCTAACACAATGGACCATTAGCTTTTTATTTTGATACTTATACATATTAGTTAAAGCACTATTTTTATTCTGGGCTGACTTTGAATGAATCTAGTAAATTTTCAATTTATTCAATTCTTCTGCTGCTAACTTATTTCTAGTGAATCCTCCACACACTAAATGCTGATTGTATAGCTTTGCTTTCTGTTTTAAATGTTTAATATGCAATTTAAGAAATTTTTCATGCTTATAATAACATATTTTGTGAGCTTCTTTGTTTGAATATTTATTTTAGAGTACTACCATATGTAGTATAACTATGTCCATTTTAATTCTATGTAATTTATATACTACCTGAATGTATATAAGCTGATATTACTTTTGACAAAAATGTAACTGGTATTAAGATATATATTTTTAAACCTACAAGTTTAATAGGAAAATGTATATGGAGGACAACTCTTCATATACTTCCTGCTGATATAATAACTGAGTACATGATAATTTGAAAAATCCAAGAAAATGTACAGGTTTTTTATATTCGCCTTTTTTATCCTTCTATAATTTTAAGGACTACTGCTAATATTGCAATCTGTTTAATACTGAGCAATAATTATGATTAAATTGCATTTTTATTCATGGCATAAGCGATGAGAATGGACAGAGGCTCATAAAATTTGTGAGATGGAATCACTGATAATACCATCTTCCCACTCCTAAAGCTAATCGGATAACACCAGTAAAAAATCAGATTGATCATTTTCTAGTGGGCAGATGGCATAAATCTGATCTCCGCTTTTATATAAATATTTCAAGGTTCAAACTGACCATTTTCTCTTCACTCCACTCATTATATTATATTAGGAGAAAAAAATAAAAGCCTTGCTGTATAACATTAGAAAATTGAAGCAGATGGAGTAAGAGCAGTTATCAATCAAGTAAACATTTTTATACCCATGGAGAGGATGGAGAACCAATAGATTCATACTGGTTGCCTTGTGTGTAAGCAATCTAGAAAACAGCTGAAAATATTTTAGATTCATGGAGGAAAGAACTAGAATCCTCATGATTTGATGAAGAATGCCAGATTGTATTTCTATTGCCAGAAGTATTTCTTATGTGAACTTTTGAATTTATTGTTATTCCTGATGATGTATTTCTCTTATTTGACTATATTACTTAAATGTGCTTCTAATTATTTAAATTGACATATGGCTCACTGATCTTGACCTTTTAATATATCATAACCTCTATTTTGATTCTTTATTAATTTATTGATTCTTATAACATTTTTTAAATGTTCTTATTAATCTGATACTCAAACAATTTTTGCTAATGAATATAATGCAGAATGCAGCACAAAGACATAATGGGGTTTGAAGTTTTACCGTATTCATTCCAGCTTACTCCTTACTAAATGTTATTAGATCCAAATAATGTTTTTTTTAGGAAAAGTACCTAACCATGATGAATTATTTATGTAGTAATTAAGCAGTATTAATAGCACTATAATGTATTTTTAATAATAAAACATTCTTCTTCTTTTTTAAAATTAAATTTCATTAAAAAAGTAAATATAGTACTGTTTTCAGATGAAGAAGAGAATATATTTACTCTGAAAAGTGTTGATGAACCAGATTCTGGAGGAAGAGAGTTGTTCATAGACTTAAAGCAAGAGCCATCAAGTAGTGAAGCATAATAAATGTACAAATATATGTGCCAAAAATAGCATCGAAAATTAATTGTAAAACTTAATACCTATGAAAGAGCAATGATTTACATGACATTTTTTTAATGTCTAAATATCTTATAAGCAATGATGCTGTAGAAAACATGACATCTTTTTATGATTTTAATGTATATAAAAGATATGCAAGACTGATTTATTATTTCCGAAGGTCTTAATATCAATAGATATAGTGGCAAAAGGAAAATCAAACTGTACAATATATTTTAGCATTGTTTGTTAATAATTTTATATGAGATATTTATATTGTTATGATTAATATAAATATATTTCTGTTACAGCAAAATTACATCTTGTTACCATAGCTTGTTATGATATAAAATGTTATCTTATTATAGGTAATTTTTTTATTCTTGTGAAATTGTTGTGGAAAAATGTTAGTTTTTTTAAAAAAAATTTTAATATTAATGTTAGACCTTTTGTGGTCATTCAAGTGCAATCTGAAACTAAATAATTCAATGTTTGAATGAAATAAAACTGAAAAATAAGATTTAAAGAAGATAGGAAATTATTTATTGTGAAACAAAACTTATAGTATTTTATAATAAATTCAGTTATTTATTTCATTCCAGTAAACTTAGTGACAATAAACCTATCAAAACATAAAATTTAATGATATACATTTGCCTAACAATTGAGTAATGAGGCATTTCCACTTGTTGGAATCATTCATTTAAACTATTATACCTATAAATGGTTCTCTAGAGCACAATCCTTATAACTATTACAGCATTTTTTTATGATTTTTTTTTATATATCATATAATTTTGATTAGTTTGTTATTAATGTTGTGAGTTGTGATTGTTTTGTAGATTTTATGTTAATGGAAAAACAGGATTTGCTGCCAATTGTTATTATTTTTTTTTAAACTATATGTAAGATAACTTCTCTTTTAAACTGTCAAAGTGGAAAATAATTTCATCTATGTGCCTTTCTTACTTGATCTTTTAAAATTATTAGTTATATATTTTATGTACTATAACTAAAACGCTCAATAAAAATGTTTTAATTTGTTTTAAATGCAATTTATTGATACTAATTGAATTGCTTATTGTTAAAAGAGGCTGAGTGACATTGTTGAGAAAATTTAGTATTCATCACTATTTATAAGCATCAGGGTCTATGGATCATTTAATGTTAATATATGGTGGATCAGTATTCACAGTAGTTAGATCTAGAAATGTACTCACTCATTTTCAACAATACACTGGATATCACACACTGTACGTAAGTATACTGTAATTTTTATATAACATATAGTTCACTCATTAGATTCTTTGAACAAGAAAGAAATGTTAAAATCAATTTTGATTATAAAACCTGGTATGCCAAATTTTACTAATATAAATAATAAATCTGAGCTATCTTCACTTCATGTATGAATTTGGCAAATCTGGTTGTGCGCCATTCTTTCAAAAAACAGGAATCTATTGGATGCAACTTATGCTAATCTCCTGTAGGATTGATGGGCCCTAACCTGTGTATTGGTAATGAATGTGGATCATAGTCTATGATTTGGCTCAGAGAAGGATGTATAGATCTTGATTGGCCAACCTACCAGACTGATAAGCCAGTAGCTATCATAGAAACCATCCTTCACAGTAATGTTGGAAATATGGTATTAACCTCCAGACTATATGAGCTTATGCAAGTAATAAATGCCTGTAGTATTAACAAGAAAGAAAAAAAGTTTTTGTTGTAATTTTGTTTTCAATGCTTCCTCAAAGTCAACAAAAGTGAGAAACAGAGGATTTATGGTTATGGGTGATCAGTCAGGATATCAAGCAACCTCTAGATTAAATAGCCTTGCTGAGGTATGCAGGGCTCTCCCATGGTTGTCCTCTTCATTCCTAGCTACTTGAGAGAACGAATTGAACCTGATAAGGAAGAATGGTACAACTATACAATAGAGGCACCTTATCATTGGTTCCTCCCGAACTTATCCAAGGTCGCCGAACTAGCACACTATAGCGCCATTTGTGCTAACCAACTGCTTTGTATTCTATTGTAACCTTCGTATTCATTGGAATTATCAAAATTATTATTGCCTTAATTTAACATTGTTAGTGCTGCCTTTTCAGTTGAGTTAAATTATTACTACAACTTCCCCAGATCACCGGAAGTCGACAGCACGGTACAAGTACAGCAGTGAGTTGGGTCTTATTCACTCGACCTGAGTATCGAAGGGTAACCTTGCAGAAGCTTGAAACAAAGTGAGGACATTTTGGCGGAAAGGAAATCTTTATTTGTGAAATTTCCTGTTGACGCTAGTGGGCAGTGAGGGGAATGGCGCTATTTTCAAAAAATTAAAGACATTACATTCGAAGAATTGCAGGAAGTTGATGTTGGTGGGGAGACGCGTTTTTTTCAAAAAGTAGGGGAAAAATGGTGGGGGTAACTGGTGACGTGAGGATGCATAACCTTACATAGGCCACGCCCCCTTTCTTATCAGCAGCGTTAGATCCCAATAATTACCGTATTATGAAACATAATAAGCGGAAGTCGACAGCACAAATAATTGTAAATAATATAAAGCAGTAATAATTCCAATGAATACGAATGTCACAATCAAATGCAAAGCAGTTAGTTCGCTCATATGGCACTAGAGTATGCTAGTTCGGAGGAACCAGCGATAACGCGTCCCTATTGTAAAGTTGTACCGATAGCACTAATAATTTTAAATAATATCTAATTTAAGCAGTAATAATTCCAATGAATACGAATTTTACAAGTCAATAGTAAATTGCTAGAGGGCGGCAGTGCAGCGGCCTGAGTGACTCCCCCACCACAGTAGCTCTGCTGAACTATTATACTTGTTTGAATAGCTTATGATATTTGCAGTTTTCAGTCCAAATTTTCTAAAATTGTTATTTCATTATATTTTGGCGTCTGCCAGGGGCGTACGCAAAATTTTTGGAACAACTTCACAATACAGCCACCTTATCTGTATCAGTCACCTCACTACCCTCACTACTCTGGCGCTAACTGCTTTCTATTCAATTTTAAAATTAGTATTCATTGGAATATTAAACTTATTGCTCCTATAATTGGATATTACTTGAAATTATTAGTGCTGTCGACTTCCGCTCGCTGAGCTCGCTCAAGAAATGAACAAAACCCCAACAGATCCTTTTCATTTAAGGTCGGGGTCTCACCATAATTTGAATTATTATTGCTGTAATTAGACCACAGCTGTCGACTTCCGCTCGCTCGAGAGGTATACGAACCCCCAACGAATTCTTTTAATTTGAATTTGGCCCATTACCGTAATTTAAATGATTACTGCTATAAGTACAACTTCCACAGACCACCAGAAGTCGACAGCACTAATAATATCTAACTAAAGGAGTAATAATTCCAATGATTACGAATTTATCAATTGAAGAGAAAACAGTCTGCACAAATTGAGCTAGAGAGGCTTGCGGCGACCGCTATTGACAAGGCGGCTGCATAGTAAATTTGTACCGAATTTTTTTTTCGGAGGGGAGGGGAAGGATTTAATAAGAAATAGGCAAATAATCACCTAAACGTCAATAATCACCAAATTGTGTGTATATTTTAAGGTTAAGCATGAAAATTGGATAACAAATTATTGTTAAAAATTTCCAAAAATATTACTCGAAACACAAACCAAGGGGAGGCTATAAGACTATAGGAGGATATATATAAATAAATAATATATCCTTCTCCTCTACATTCACCAATGGCGTCTGTTGAGAGTAATATTTTATATGGATCTTGTAGGAAATTTAATTCTCTATAAGATTGGTGAATATTTGATGAATATTTTACTAAACATTTGGTGGAACCAAATGTAACTTTTTTCGTTTTTTGGACATTTAGACAGATTTATAAGGCTCTGTATCTCAGTAGCTATTCCAAATTAAAAAAAAATATTACAAATAAAACTTGCAGGAAGTTAAACGTTATTTTAAATTGGTAATGATACATTTTCATGTTAATGCTCTGGAAACGAGTTACTGAAGTATAACTCAAAAAAGTGCTTTTTAGTCTATTAGTCTATTTTCTCCGAAAAAAATGACTATTTCACTCGGTCGAAGGTCGGCGGTGAGGGAGGGACTGCGGTTTCTATCCGTTTGATAACTCCTAGAGCACGATTATGGAAGTTTTGGAGATGTCAGATATATTTTTTCCCCGCTATTTGAGCACCTCCAGCGGCTCCCTTTGGGTCAAATGAGCTGAAATTCGGTATGCAGGAGTTTTTTTCCAGGCAGAACGATGAACGATACTTTAAAATTATGGGTGAATTCCAATCAAAATTTCGGTTTGTTTACCTGAAATTACGGCGTTTTTAAGGTTTTGCGCATCTCTACTGCTCCACCTAATTAATTTATAGTGTTGACAATTTATATTTGAATTGAGTTGGTGTTAGGAACAAGAGTTTGTTCCCCGACCCTTCCGAGTTTTCTGTATCGGTCAGCCGAGAGACAGAACAATATAATAAAAGTATGGGTGAATTTCGGCATGTTAGGGAACTGCCTTTTGCGGGTCTCAACTTTTTTCTCGCTTTCCCTTTTTTTTAATATTTTCTATTTAAGTGAAAATATGACTTTGGCTCTGCTACTCACGGATTTTTTTTGCGCTTTTTCAAAATCGCGGAATATGCACAAGAAAGAGGAGGTCGAAAACTTGAACTTTTCATGACAGAGACAATACATACAACATACCTTAAAACCAAAATTACTCTACTTTTTGCAGTCCAAAATGATATCTCTGCTGAGCTAATGTGCCAATCCCGGAGATCGGGAGATTTCAATGCCAATTTCGAGAGGTGTACTCGACTGAATTCTAAAGTTTGATACTCAGTGAACGCATAATTTAATACTCTACACCTTTTATCTGTTGAGTTTTTCTCTCTTGTTTCTTTCTTGAGTGTTTTTCTTAGAGTTTTTCTCGCCGTTTTTTTTACCGTGGATTTCGACCACAACGGTTACCAAATTATTTTGTTGTGGCACTCATTCGACGCATAATTGTTCTTTAATTTATTATATCATACATTTTTAGATTTAATGCACTTTTTTACGAATTATAGTTTATAAAACAAAGCCCTAAAATTTCGAGTTTTTTGGCTGCCAAAAGTTTTCCCGAGGTCACCCTTATTAGCATTTTTGTTTTTTACGTGTTTGGGCCCATATTTTTTAAAAAATAGAAGATTCTAACCCATCCTTTGTATGATAGACCACTGTTTTGCACTGACTGGCCTATTGGGTCTTCATTTCAGCATAAATGTATGAAAAACTGCTGTCAAAAAATGTCGGATACGTATTAGGATTGTCATTTTATGTGTCAAGAACAAAATTCAAATTGTGGTATCTCAAAGGAATTACAATTGTAGAATTCTTATAAACAGTAGATGCGGAAGGAATGTTTCCAAACAGACGAATGAATAGTGGATTTCAAGTTTTTTCTTGTAAATGGAGTTTAAGCTCAATAAGTAATCCTTTACCATACCCCATCACAAGATTGTACTAAATCCAGAATTCAAATTAATTCCTTTCATTGAATGTCCTTATATTAGATTCTGCCAAGTCGCCTTTTAAATCACTTACTTTATATATTCCTTATGTTATATGATTCCTTATATGAAAAGTCATGATATTTATTTACGAAATTTAATACATTTTCAGGGCGTTAACATCGTCATTTTCATTTGATAATCTTGATAAAACTTTTATCCAATGGATAATTAAAATATATTGTGGATAAAACATTACAAAGAGGAATAATGATCACTAGGATATTTTTAAAAATATGTTCTATCAAGTCAGTATCGATAGTGATTAGACTCGGGGAGTCGTTGGGTTCCACTATACCCCAACCTTCGTTAAGTTTTTATTTTTTTGTTATGTTTTAGGCTGTGCCCGGACAAATAATTTTTGTAACAATCATTGTAAGTAACATTTTAAACGTACGTTTCGGAAATGTCTCATCAGACAGGAATCAAGGGTAAGTAGATATTTATGTTTAGGGTCTTTTAAATGACCACATCCTCCTCTAACAAGAACTAATTATTATCAATTGTTTTAGCTAACGAGAAATTGAAGAAATTCTTTGCCAAATGTCACAATGGAAAGATAAGGTTGTTTAAAGTTACTATAGAAAATGGTAATAGTTTTTTAAAATCTAATATTTGGTGTATTTTGGTTTATATTTCTTAATCCTCTTAACATTATTATAGAGGAGCTGACACTTGCTGCACAGATTGAAAGCAAAGGTACTTGGGAAGATGATTTTCGCAAAAACATAAATAAACTTCTGGAAAATGATCAACCAACATATGTTATGTGCAGGTTACTATTTTTAATTTGTTATTTTTAACCAATGAATGACTTGGAATTCACAACATGCCATTCATGGAACCGGTTGGCCTGCTTACTGAAAATGATCCAACAGTTTCATTTAGTTGATTAATTAAAATTGCATATCCCTAAATAATGATTGCTTATCCTGAATCCGTTTTAATGCTGTAAAACACTTAATATGTACATTATCCTGATTTTTTTTTTCAAATTTTATTTATTGCTTATCAAATTCTCTTGTTTATTTTGTAATTTAGGTACATCTTTTATTGGCCATACCATCCTTAGTAATTTTATGTGTGCTTCTTAACATTACACAATTTAGGTAATTGTTCAGAATATATACTGACACATTAAAAATGGTTATTCAGTAATCAGATTTTCTTGCTACAGATTTTATTAGATATTTTGGTAGCTTACATACAGACTGACATAACTTTTTCTTGTGTTTTTTATATTTTCATGAGGATTTCATTTTGTTATAAAATCAAGCATTGGCTATTTGTCTGATCACTTCTGATGAGGACATTGTTAGGGATTTCATTATCTCTTATGAGAGTGAAAGTCGGCAGGTATGGTTTACATAATATTGCTAAATTAAGATCAGCATTTGCTAATTAAATAGATTTAGATTATGTAATAGATAATCTTTTGGTTATTTTATTGTAGTATGGGCTATTAAAACATTTATAGCAGTGCGGAATCTGTTTGGATTATTGTATAACAGTTGATAGTATGTTGCTACTCAGATACTAATTTGATCAAAATTAAAACGGAAACAGTGCATGAATGCAATACTCCATTATAGCATTGTTGTAATAGGTAGTGGAGTAGCTCAGTGGTAAGACGATGTGCTCCTGGTCCAGGGTTAAAGACTGGTTGTGACAGATAATTATTTATTCTGTTATCAGCTCTGGATCGATCCTCTGGGGTTGTGAGTACCCTTGATGGGAGTAAAAATGATAGGAACATGATCTCGGCCAAATCACCTCTTTCCATAGCTATTGGCCTAGAAATAGTACGGTCCTTACATAGTAATGGAGTCAGGACTCTTCATGGGTTGTAGTGGAATAGATTTTTTTTTTTTTATTTTATTTTATTTTTTTGCAGTTTATTAGTGTTATAATATTTTATTAAATTTTATGGAAATATAATCTTTCGAATCCTTCGAAGAATTTGATCAAGATTATGGAAAAACAGATCATTCATTATATTTTAACAGTTGTCCCTGCTGAAAACAGAAATATTTGTTCTATGTTTTTAATTCTAATAATGAGAAGAAGGAGAATTCTAGTGTTGTATTAGTTAATAGAATAATTTTTTCCATATATCGCTATATTCCTTTATTATTATATGTTACATCGTTCCAGCAACATTTCGGAGTACTCCCCCATTTTCAAGATGTTTTTATTTCTTTATACTCCTATTGTCTTGATCTAAACATATTGATTTCGTCTGTTAATAAATACAAATATTTAAAAAAGAAAAACTGTGTTTTATACACTTTAAAACCATTGCTAGGAGTGTATACTACATCTATTTTCATCATTGTCACACTACTATACAATATTTGTTGGATCCATTTTTTTGTGTTAATATTAAAAAAGCAATATGACTAGAGTTTACTTGATGTTTTAAAGTTATATTTTTTTTTTATCTTAACTTAAGACTTTTATCATCTTCACTCTTAACCTTGTTCAAGTACTGGAACAGTTTTGTGTTTTCCACAAATTTGACTATTTTTTTTTTTAAATTAAGATTGTTTTTGAGCATAAATGATGGATCAGTCAGTATATCATTTATATACTGTTAGTATTTGGAGATAAGTTTAGAGATTTTTGGCTTCTGATAGCTAATTGTATTTTTAAAACATTCATAGTTTAATACAATAAGGATAATTGTCTTTAGCTTAGAATATTAATTACTTGTTTACAGATTAGATGGAAAAAGTGATACTGGTGGCTATAGATGGTTGTTGCTTTCATGGTCACCAGATGATTCACCTGTTAGACAAAAAATGTTATACGCCTCGACTAAAGCCACCTTGAGACAAGAATTTGGTGGAGGTCATATCGCAAGAGAAGCACATGCATCAGCTTTGGTAGTTTTTGCTATTGCTTTTATTTCTTTTAAATCCGCTGATTCTGAAAAAATTTGGAAAATATAATAAATTTTAATATATAAAGTTAGGAGTGATACTCATTGTACTTTTTCAGCAGCATTTACTTATATTTTTGAAAATTTAAATAGGTTAAAATAAAAACGGTTGAAGGAGCCAGTATGTAACACCACAAACATTTTTTGTTACCATGATTTTTTTTTTTAATTACTTTTATTTTCTTACAAATATATCTGAAGTCTTGTATTAATTGTATGTACTGGCTCCTATATATATATATATATATATATATATATATATATATATATATATATATATATATATATTTGTTTGTTAGACGAATTAATATTCTACGCCTAAAAATGATTTGGTTTATTTCAAACCTTAAATTTTTCCCTCCTATGTTCATAAAAAAAAAAAATTTTAGTTTGCCAAACTAGCCTCCATTGTAATGATGTTTTAGAAAATAGCATATTGCTAAACTTTTTTGATCAAATGATTTTTTCTTTTAAGAATCAGTTCCGGTATCATAAAAGTTGGTAGGAAAGATGTCTGAAGAGTAAGAGGGATAAAACAGAGATCCGATTCCCTATCCTAACTACTGTAATTTTTGCTAAGTCAGAGATGAGAGTTTTCAATTGGTCTATTTTAATTCACAAAACTGTATTTGAGTAATAATAGCTAATCAAACACTTACCAATAGTTATATATACCATAATTTAATATATATAATCTCTAAAACATTCATTATTGTTTTATCTCTAGGATGAATTAGATTCAGTCATTAAAGAAAAAAGTCCTGGACCTCTTACAACTGAAGAGGAAATGGCCAAGGAAACAAGAGTTCCAGTTACTATGGACAAAAGTGGAGCCTGTTTGAATTCCCTTCATATGCCTCTTGTTGAAGAAGCTAAAAGTGGTCTTGAAAAATTCTGTTCAAAAGTGGTTAACTATCTTCGTTTTAGTATTGGTAAGAATTAATTTCTATTATTTTAAAATATATGCCTTAAATAATCACACTATAACTCTCTGAGATTAATTAATATATTAATATTATTATATTATATATTAATATTATAATTAATATATTAATATTATTAATATTATATTAATATATATTATAACTCTCTGAGATTAAAGCACGAAGTATTTCACTTGTTCCTATATGAACGTACACAGATCAAATCCTTAATTTTTGGGTTGTACCCCTTCCATTCCAGCAATATTTAGCTCATTTAATGGTTTTACAAATACTTTTTTGAAATCTAATCAGCACCATTTTTTTTTATACCTTAATGCATTTTTTTTTAGATTTGGATGAAGAAAGAATCTTATTGGATTTGTGTGAAAAAATTGAGGCAAAAGAACTTCCTTCAAAAGTCCCTGAGAATTCTGCTAAATATCATCTTTTCAGGTTTCAATACGAGTATGGAAATGAAAGTAAACAAGCCTTGGGTAATTACTACAGGTTTTTATTTTTATGTTTAGTGTAATTTAACTATTTTTTTTTACTTTCTCTTACCTATGTATGAAATATATAGTAAGGGGAAATATTGCGATCATGAAAATTTTCTAATTCAAGCATTCAACGGAAATACACGTTTTAAGGGGACCAGAGTCCAAAAAACCCAGTCTCGCAAATTTATCTGCATGTGTGTATGTGAACAGCCTAGTTCAATAATGAAAAGTTGTAAAAAACTGAAATTATGTATTCAAGGTAGGTATATGCATATGATGTTACAGCAATTTTTTCGTCAAAACTGACTATTCAAAAGTGCCACTTTATATCATCGGTTTTACACTTTTTTACGATTTTATCGAAAATTGCTTGATGACTTTGATGAAACTTTTCTAAATTATTCTTTGTAAAGTCTTTTCACTTTTCATTCATTTAGCACATCACTGAGGAAATGTAGAGGAAAAAGCTATGATGAAAAGAATATTTTATTTGGGTATAACTCCAAAGTATACATTTTATGGTTAATTATGTATACAATCATATGAAAGGCAATTAAATTATCTAAAAAATAAAAAAGGAATAATCAAATCGGACCAGTATTAGCAAAGATGGAGTGTATTGGACTTAACAGAAGTATCAAATATATCATTGATTTTACCCTTTTTTTTTTTTACAATTTTTTGAAACTTGCCTAATGTCTTATCCTTAAATTTCTTTAACTTTTCATATATTTAGTACATCACCAAAGATACAGTGTATCTTATAAGGATTAAAAGATCCTAGATGGAAAGCTGAGCGCATCCGAAAGGAGACAGATATGACCAAACCTTCTCCCACCAAGCTTTCAACCCGTTATCAGCAATAGCTCTGCATTAATGCAATGTAAGAATATAAAAGTAGAAATTAACTTAATAATTTCTACTTTCATATTATTTAATGGAAACAAAATATTTTCATGGAAACTGAATGGAACTTCCATGCAAACTAAACCAAAACTTTTAAAATATATATTCAGTTTGACAAACCTAAAATATAGTGTATAGAATTGTCGTATTAAAATGGTTTAAATAACTATTCTATTTTACTTTTGTGAGAGAAGACGTATAGAAGTGAATGCTGCTTAGTTGATTTCAAGTAGTGTTGGTGTGAACTATTTAAAATTATGTTAAAAAGATGTTAAATATAGGGTGGTAAGGGAAAGTTCTGTGATGTGCGCACCGCATCAGATTTTTTCTTATGTTTTGCACTGTTATTTTATTTTTATTGTCCATTAGCAAAATGTATTTTGTATATAGATATAGGAGAAAATAGGTTTGAACACGTTGAGAAATTTAAATATTTGGGGTCTGTGATTACTAGAAAAAACGAAATTCAAGAGGAAATAAAGGCGCGGTTAAAGGCGGGAAATGCTTGTTATTTTTGGATGTCAACATTACTTAGGTCGCGCATTTTGTCCAGAAACTTAAAACTTAGAATATACAAAACTATTATCTTGCCTACAGTTCTGAATGGGTGTGAAACGTGGCCGCTAACCTTGAAGGACGAACAACGCCTTAAGGTATTCGAGAATAAGGTACTGCGTAAAATATTTGGTCCGAAAAAGGATGAGTCAACTGGAGAGTTTAGGAGATTACACAACGCGGAATTGCGGAGCATGCACCCTGTTAATATAATCGAAGTGATATCATCGCGACGGTTGAAATGGGCTTGCAAAGTTGTTGGGCTCAGTAACGAACGAATTCCTAAAAAGTTAATAAACGCTGAGCTGACTGGTAAACGTCCGAGGGGTAGACCGAAACGTAGGTGGGAGGATAGTATTAAGAGTGATCTAAGGAATTTGGATTTGGAAGGTAGTCGGTGGACCGAGATTTGTAGACAGCGATTAGTGGTATCGGCATCGAACCTCCGGGTTCGCTAAGCCTTTTATTATATATATATATATATATATATATATATATATATATATATATATATATATATATATATATTAGCAAAATGTAAATGCAAATTATGCTTTGAAAATTATTTGATTCCATAGCTTAAAATGACTTTTTTTACACACACATAACTAACTTTAATTGGATGTCTCTACATCTCTCTGTCCAGGTGATGGCCTAAAATAGGACTATAAAAAATTCCACTTATTAGTGTGTTCTTCATTGACCATCCCCCCTTTCCTGACCAACTTCTTTAAAAGTATTTATATTTAATTTTGAATGTGAAAACAAATTTTTATAGTCATACTATTACTTACTTCGTCATAAATTAACGTGTATTATAATAGATGTTGAAAATATCAAAAAAAAAGAAAACTCACTGGGATCTATGAACAAATAAATAATAATGTAAAATACTTTCCCTTGATATTAGTAATGATAGATATGCTTTGATTAAAGAATTAAATTTTGTTTGTTTTATTGCAAAATTGCAACCATTTTTGAAAGACCATTTCTCAAAAACTTAACAGTGTTTATAACAGTTCGGGAACCCATAATCTAGCCTGGTTTATATCTTAGATTACTCATTAATAACTGATGGGAAATAGCCTCGTTACCTGCATAAACCATTCACTTTCTGACCTGTATAATAATAATTATAAATTAAAGTTTAAAAATCAAATAACACACAAGTGAAAATTTTGCCTGGGCAAAATGTCATAAAAATTCCATTTACATCATTAATCTATAGACTAATAATGGATAAATGAAGTTTTTATTTTTCCATCCATACTAACCCTTTGGAAGGGTTATTTATAAATTTATAAATTTTATAGATTCCATGTAAACTAGCTTATTATCTGTAGAATTTTACTTTTGTTATAATGATTTAATTGTTTGGTTTAATATACATAGTATTTTTCTATCAATTTATCAGCTTATTTATTTTAATATTTGTTATTATACATATAATAATTTTGTTATTAGACTATTATGTACTCTCTCTTTTTTAAATGAATATTTAATTCATTCTATAATTATTTAAATGAAAAATAGAAAGAAATGAGAAATCTTTCTATAAAAAAATTGATAGCTTTTTAATGTTTTTGGTTCTGTAAACTTCATTTACACATGATGCAGCAATCAGATTTTACAACACAGAGGTGGACCCAAATAATTTTATTTCATAAATTGAGTTAGACGCTTATTCACTAAGAGTAAATTCAGTTTAAAGCCGTTAGGCATTCCTCCTATAGGTTATCTTACATCTATTAAATCTATCTATTTTAACCAGAGTGGGGTGAGCATATCTACTTACAGTGCCAATTGAAAGTATCGTTCTATTACTTTACATTACTTTATTTTGAGATAAAGTTCTCCAACAATGCAAATATCAAGTCATCACTTACACTATATACATCATATGTAATATAATAATAATGTAATATTTTATTATTTTTATTGTATATATCAATAATTAATAATAATATAAATTATTTGTTATTTGCTCTTTTCCCAAATGTTATGAACTACGATATATCTTCATTGGCACTAAAAGATTTAAGCATCGAAATTCATCATTTAATTATTTCACTGTGTACGAGATGTAGAGTACATATTGTTTGGCCGTTGTGAGAGTTTTAAGTTTCCGTGGACTAAAGCAAAAAGCTTGCTTATGAGTTCAGTAAACTTATAGCATTGCCTATTTTCAAAAATTCAATGTCTATTGTCATAAATTTGTGTATAATTTCTATAGCATGTAATTGTTTCTCAATTGTAAAGCAATCAGCATTTAACATTTAGCCATTTTTTCTTTCTTTTTTATCTTTTATGATTTTTTATTAACTACTCTTTCAATTCAGTATTGTATCTTTTGGAACTTGCATGATTCATAAATTGCTTAAAATTTTTTTTTTTTGAGTAATGAAGTTTAGTTGCGTCTTGTCTATGGGTGTAATTCAGACATATTTTGTGATTTGATGAAATGTTTAAGATTTGAAAATTTAAGATTCCTGAAAAAACATTTGATATATACAGATTTTCGATTAATAGCAGTTGAATATAGAGGTTTAACTACAATGTATATATGTTTGTAGTATTTTTTTCTCCCTTCCATATATATCTTATATATATACAGTAGAGCGTCGATTATCCGAACTAATGTTGTCAGTGGTGGTTCGGATAATCGAAGTTCATGTACCCGCACCCTATTTATATATATATATATATATATAAATTAATTTATTTTTTATATATAATAAGGAAAAGGCTAAAACAAAAACTTTGTAAAAAAAAAACATGTTTGTTTATTTATATAAATATAGTATTTATATAAAATTAGTACATATTAATTGTTTAACTTATAGTCACATGCACATAATGAAATGAACAAAAATATGTATTTACGTGTATGCAAAAAAATAATCAAAGTGTTTCTAATCAAAGCTTTAGCAAAATTAATGCTGTGGCATATAAAATGTCATGATCAAATAAATAAAAATTACAAAAAAAAAAAAAACGTTCCAATAATCGAACATTCAGATAACTGACGTTCTGATAATCGACGCTCCACTGTATATATATATATATATATATATATATTAGTATTAGTACATTAATTTATGAGAATCATGTGCATCTGTATTAATTTATTTATTTTTCCAGTTTTTGTTTATTCAATGCCTGGCTATTCTTGCCCAATAAAAGAAAGAATGCTTTACTCCAGTTCGAAAGCGCCTTTAATAGAATCAATCGAATCTAAGTTAGGAGCTAAAGTTGATAAAAAGGTTAGTTAGCATTGCGTTTTTTTTTATGATTCATTCAAAGTCACTTTAATTATTTATAGAAGAATTGTGGTTTAGATGGAAGTAGATTCAGGTAAAGAAGTATCTGAAGATTGCCTGATTGAAGCTCTGCACCCACCTGAGCCCGAGGTTGCCAAGAAGTTCGATAAGCCTAAGGGCCCTCCTAACAGGGGAGCCAAGAGGATCACTAAGTCTGTGCGGCAGTAAGATATATTTATATCTAACTTTGATTTGTCTTCATCTTTCTTTTTTTTATTTTTTTTTATTTATATAGTTAAAAAATATAAATCATTTGTATGTTGGATTGCTTTAATTTGTTAATTTTATATTTTTAATAATATAATTGGTATAACATATATATATATATATATATATATATATATATATATATATATATATATATATATATATATATATATATATATTATAATATTTTATTTAAATGTTTATTGAGGAAGGGATGGTGGAAAGTTATAATGTATTTTTTTTTTATTTTTAAGCAAAAATATTTACTACCTAGTCATCCTATAAATAATGTTTAATTCTTTTTACAAATATATTCTCGGTGAAGTATCTGCATATAGTCATTGAAATTGTACTTCTAATGACTAAATTAGCATAATCTTTATAAAACTTCATTAGGTGCCAAACAAGGTATAATTCGTTAATTATACAACTTTCTCTACTACTGAGTGAATTCAATAATTTCATTTAAACATTTATTTTATATACATTTTTTTTAAATTTTGGTGCTGTAAAATTTAAAATTATCAATTTTGCTTTCTGCTCTTAAAGATAATAATAAGATGGCGTTGTTTGTTTAAAGAGTTAGTAAATAAATAAATTAGTGAACTCGTAGGTTGAATAGTGATAACGCCAACAGTCCTTGCTTTCAAATCTCCCTTCATTGAATTCCATCAAAACCCAAATCCTCAAGGTTGGACCTAACACAGTACTCCCATCTTTGTTTTGGTCACCCACTAGGAAGCTTTTCAGTTGGATTAGCTTCTTTAAGTGATTCATTCGTTATCCATCATGCCCTCTTCATTCTCTGCAATGGTATCACGTCAATTATATTTACAGGGTGCAAGTCACACAATTCGTTGTTGTTTAGCTGTCTGAATTCTCTGGTTGACTCATTCTTCTATGGTCCAAAACTTCTATACAATATTTTATTTCCTAATACTTGAAGGCATTGTTCTTTCCTTGATGTAAATGGTCATTTTTCCCATTCATAAAGAACGGTAGAAAGTATAATAGTTTTGTAAATTCTACCTTCTAAGTTTCTACAAAGGAAGAATGAATTGTGCTGTGAGATTTATGAAAAGTTTCAGAGTATTACTCCAATATACTCAGACACCAGTAATTAATAGCGCATAGCGATTCTAATTTGAGTAAACTTATTATGATCATTCTGAATAGGATATGATAATTTTTCTTTGGCTCATTCAACATTTATTTTGGTTCTTCATTGTCGTTTTATATAGAAAAAAGTTTTGGTTCCCAGAATCAAATACTTAGGAAAATAAATATTGTATCTTTAATTTTTTTTATTTTTTTTTTATGAAGGTAAGCATTTTTTATATCTTCATCTGCAAAGCCTAGAACAGCAGAGAGATATTTCATTTCTGGCTGATCAGTAAGTAATCGAAATACTTCAAATCAGCTGGTTCAAGTCTATACCTAAATTGAGCTATAATTATCTTCTGTTTTAATTGAGAATTATAATTCTTCTGGGATGTGGAAGTTCTTATTGCTGGAAGTGAGATTCTTATTATTAGATAATCATCTAGGAACAAATGGGAGGGAGGGGGAGGAAATGGTCAAATTAACAAAGATTAATGTTTATTTGTTTACAAACAGCTGTAGTGTTAGTGTGTTTATTAGTGAAATAATATGTTTTTTTTCTCATGATTTGAAACTTATGAAATATAGAATTTAATATTGTTTGTGTTATATGTAAGTGCAAGTTAACTCTGTCCAGTAATCTGTTGGAGTTGAAAATTCATATTATATATTTTAAAATTTTAATTGAAATGAAATTATATTTTTTTGTTTGTAAATTTTAATCTTATGAGTGGACTGGCTTTATTAAATTAGAAACTAAAGAAAATCGCTAATCAGAAAGTATAATTTGCTTGTCATGAGAGGTGAAAAAATTGAAACAGGAGCAGTCCAAGATGATAAAGCAAACATTAAAGAAGCACAAAGTTAAATTACAACAACTTTTGAAAGCATTTTTTTTTTAAGAAAAAAAGGGAAACAAAAAATTAATTATAGCTCTTCGAATTTGTTTTTTGAATATTTGTTTGATTCTAAAATGAAGTATTAAAAAAATATTTTGTAACTTAATAAATTTTTCTGAGTTATACGTTTTTTCTTGTTCTCTGGCTAACTTAATCTGTTTTTTTTTTCTGCTTTGTCCATTATATAACATTTTATATTTAAAAGTAAAAATAAATAATAAAGTATTATATTATAGATAATTGGCAAAAAAACAAAACAATTATTATTATTAAGCTCTATTTACTGGTGTTATAATTTAACTGTTATTAACTTTTTATCATTAATCTAAATTGCTGCTTATGATTTTTCATGATACATAATATGTTTTGAAAAGAGTTTAACAAGTGGATAAAGCTTACATGCATCCTCAGTTTATTTTCATAGTTATTTTAAAATATATATTCATTTATATATGGACCCAATAATATTTAAAAAAATGAATTAAGATTAAGATTTCAAAACAAATTGCTCTTCTGAAAATTAGCATTATGTGTAATGTGTAAACCCACCTCTATTAAAGTAGAAACTCTCTGTGAGTATTTTGAGTAAATATTCCCATTTATTAAATACTATATTTAATTTTCGTAAAGTTGGGGATTCGTTTTTAGTATTAGTTTAAGTTTCAACATAACTTTTATATTTTTATTGAGTTTTTAAATAACAGAATGAAATGTAAAGATGGCTTAGAAAATGTTCATAAATCAAATCAAACATTGACCTTTTATTCATACATTATTAATGGGATGACTTTATCTCTTCTTTTTTTTCCCAATTGTTCACAGAATTTATTTCTCCTTCTATGTACACATTTTCTGTATGTTTTTTTCTTATCTCTTTTCTTACTGTAAATATCTTTTGAATAAATTATGAATTTCTTCAGTTTTATGTAAGATTATAATTAGTATTCAATCGTTATTAAACAAAACAAAAAAGGTGTTATGCATATGAATTATCACAATTATGTGTAAGTTAAGTGATTGATATTTGAAAAATAAATAATAATATGAAGGTTGTCTGATTTAACTGTGATAGTTTGATAATATCTAGTTAGGTATAATTAACATGGTAACAAAAATACTTCTTCTTTTTTCATTATGAGGTTGGTGAGAGAAAATAGAGATGTCTTTAGTTGAAAACTGGCAAATAATCTCTTTTGTGATTCATGAAAAAAAATATTGTGTGACATTGCTCCAGTTTTATTAAAATTTTAACTTGGCTTCTAGGTATAGCAATGTGTGTTCTAAAAATTTTATGTGGAATTAGATTAGTAATAATATTTAATTTTCAATTATAAAAATAAATGTAAATATATATATTTTTGATTTGTAACACATAGTACTGGTAAATATAACTGCCACGAATAAAATAATAAATTAAGTTATTATAGCTTGTTGACTAGATTGCTAACTACAATATATTTAAATTTTACTGCTGTTATATTACCTATTTAATTATTTTAAATTTTGATTTTTGAGTATATTAGTAACGTTTATCAAACCAGTATCAACTCAAAAATTGAGATTTTTTATTTAAATGTTTTAGTGTTCCACAAATGAATTTTGATGAACTGGCAAAACAAATTTATCAATATGTTGGCTGCTCGTTGTGGGGAGTGTCAATATATTTATATATATGTTTTTTATTGGCGCAATTACATTTGTACTAAAATATTCCAGTTTTGGAGTTAATACTATTTTAAACTAGGAGTGGGATATATGGATTTTTGATTCTTAGAGTATAAATTTAATTAAGTATTTATTGTTTTTTTGGTGTGAAAATTGAGGAAATAACATAGGTTATTTAAAAAAAAAATCAATTTGTAAATTTAAATCTTAAAATGCTTTTATTAATTTTTATTATTGAATGGGTAAAGTATTTCCTGGGTAATTGTTATTAAATAACATTTTATAAATAATTTCAAATAAGCATGCCACAGATTTACAGGCTTCCTAGTATTGGTATTTTACCTTGTATCATGGTTACATTTTATCATTGTTTAGCTCTCTAAAATTACAGAACCATAAAATTTAATTTTAATATTTATTTAATATTTTAATTTAATTAGTTAATAGCAGTAATATATTAAGACTACTTGCATAATTAAAAATATTAAATACAATTTTTTCCTGATGTTTTAATAATAAATAAGTTATTATTTTGACAATCTCTCTGGTGTAGTGGGCAGCGTTTCTGCCTACGAACAATAAATGCATAGGCTCAATTCCTTTAACTCCTGAAAATTTTCACAATAGAAATCTAAGTCAAGAACTTAGTCCTGTCATTGTCTTGAAGATAATTGAGTTAACTCTCTGCATAGTCGAGATTTGTTCTGAAATGCCAAAATTATGGTGTTTTTAAGGTTCATGCGTAATTGACCAATGTACATCTGTTCCTTTTTATTTTATAAAGGCCTTATCTCTTTTAGAACAACCATATTTATTTTTTTATATCAGTATTTCTGTAC
Organism: Rhaphigaster nebulosa; assembly: GCA_948150685.1. Classification (NCBI taxonomy): domain Eukaryota; kingdom Metazoa; phylum Arthropoda; class Insecta; order Hemiptera; family Pentatomidae; genus Rhaphigaster; species Rhaphigaster nebulosa. Next base: position 126,592,920 of record OX411308.1, read on the forward strand.
ATTAGGACTGAATGAAATGGATTCTTGTTTGTTCTGATCGGGAGAAATGCTTCCTTATGTGGTGATTGTTCTTCCCTTATCTCTCAAAAAACTTTATTAACTAAAGAAAAACATTGTTAATTAGACCTAAGTTAATTAAAAGTATTTTATCCTTGCTTAAATGAACTAATTTTCAGCTTGGTTTGAGTGTTTCCAAAATTATAAGTTTAAATTACTCAGCCAAAACAAATTTATTATCTATTTTTGTTGAAACTACGTAGATATTAATACTTTTCAATTTGTCTCATAAATTGGAAAGTCATAATTGCTCTTCCTTTTATTAATTATTGGACATCCTACTATATTTGAATAGATGAATTCAATTTTTTTGTTATTGTCAAATAATTTTCAGTGATGTTGTAAGTACTCTATAAATACAAGTGAATTGAATTTTAATGAAGTAATAATTTTTTATTATTTAAAATAATAAAATGTTAATTCCTCTATTTTAAAAAAATATAAAATAATAATTATTTCATTTATATAAAAAAAAAAAAAAATATGTGTATTTTGGTAATGTACCAAAAAATAACTTTATTTCGTTTGCTTATCTTTTAAAATATATAGATAACTTATCACTGGTGTTGAGATAATGTAGTCAGCAATTCAGTCTTTACTGGATAACACATAGATTGTGTATTTATTTCGTTAAAAGTAGTTATTATAATTTTCTTTTTTTCTATTGTGTTATATATGTATTTTTTATTTTTCCAATTATGTTAAACAAATAGCTTGAATAACTTCCAGCATATTTCGGTTTAAATAAAATAGATGATACTTTCAAGAAAATAGTATTTATTTTTTCAAGTCTCAATGTTTTTAAAATGGCATCGTTTGCACTTCAGTTCCTAATAACACTGTTTGACTTAACTGACTTCGTCCAGTTATAGATTAATGATAATGTTTGCCTATAGGTAGCTTTTTCTTTTATGCTATAATTTTATTAAAAGTATTATTAGAGTGCAATATTGTTAAGCACTGAATTTGGTGGTTGATTACTATTTTAAAAATGAGCTATAAGTTTGTATAATATATTGTAGTAGATATATTTGTGCAATTAGTTATTGCTTATGAAATAAGTATGTAAATGTCTTTCTTGAAATAAATCTAACTGAAGTTAATATGCTTTTTTATTACCATCCTGATTTTATTTTCAAAAATATTAACAAAATACATAGGACTTTACAGGGATTTTGATTTAACCTATTGGTTTATTAGCTTTCATTTATTTCAATAAATTTGAATACCTCTTATTAAATATGCCATCATATTAATTGATATATAAAAATATTAACTATGAGTTATTTACATAAATGTACATACTGTATATTCCGTTTATTCCTTTTGCAGTAAAAATAGCATATTTCGGACTCAAAAATTACACAAGGTGTTGGATAGATGTCAGAGACAATATTTTCTCCTTATGTTTTCAATTTATTTATGTTTAATGGCCAATTAATTAGACAATAGTACGATTTGAAAATAAAATAAAAATTCTAATAAAACTATCTTTCCTGAAGTTACCTAAGGTAGGGAAAGTATGGTGTTTAGAACAAAAATGTTTACCCATATCTAACTTAATTTACTTACACGTTTTCGGATTCACTGAGTCCTAAAAAGTGATATAATACAAAATGTTTTCTTGTTCATTGTCATCATTCTCTATTTATAAACTGCTGAATCTTGTTGGATGAAACTTAAGGTGTAGTGGCTAGTTATGAAGAATGCAAAAGAGTTTAGAGAAACAATATTCTAAGGCAGAGAAATAGACGTTCAAAACAACGATTCGTAGTATAAAAATGTCTAGAGTAAATCTTAATCTATCTTTAGCAATATTCGTGATTTTGTTTATTTGGTATGTAGATGAACAGTATCTCTTTTTTGTGCACTTTTTTCCCCTCTAAAACTATTGGATCAAGTTCAATGAAAATTTGTTGGGTAATTTTTAATTGAACATGTTTGTCAATATTATATTAAGTTTTTATAAAATAAAATGTATGTCGGAAAAAAAAATTAAAAATTTTAAAAAATATTTTAAATGATACTTATCTTACTAAACATTTTCAACTGATTCCACTGGTGTTTTTAAATATGTAAAAATGTTATTTAAAAAAGAAAGCAGATAATATAACAATCTTAAAATGAATAATAATTGTTCACAATTCAGTGTTTTGAATATTTTCAACTTGGGGTTTCAGATTAAGGAAGTTTTTACATTACTTAAATCAATACTTTTTATATTCTAATGAATTATGGCTTACTGATAATTACTCGGAAAAAAAATTACCAGCAAAGCTGATATTAAATTTTGGTGTCTGAATAGGAATCATTTTTAACTTTCATTTGCAATTTCTGAATCATTGGGTTCTTTAAGCTATGATATTGTATTTAATGTGTTTTCTAAAGAAAAAAAGAGGGCTGTTATAGCCTATTGGCTAGAATTTGATGAATGGTAATATATGTTTAGATCACAATGCTGAATGCTGCCATTACTTTCATGTACAACTGGTCCCCATGGGAAGTTAAACACTTTTAAAATGGCTTGTTAAAAAGAAAAATAATAAGGGCATAGAGGTTAGTTTGTGTGCAATAAGTCGTTTGCCAAAGCTTTGTAATAGGTCAAAGTTTGCGTTAGGTGGGTGATTGTTTCAAATTGTATGACTGTTGTATGATTCTTATGGCTTACAGCAAATCTTTTCCAGGTGAATGAGGAATGAATCAGCCTACAGGAGGTAGCACTTGTAGATCAGGCACAGGACTGATGGCTCTTTGCCATTTAACCTCATCAGGAATTGAGATATGGTTTATGGTTGTTTGTAGTGACTTGCTGGAGTTTCGGTGCATTAATTGTCTATCAAGCCAATCTTAAAAGAGTAATCCATGAATTTCGGACTTACTTCCCTTTGAATATATGTTGCTTGGAAAGGCAATCCCTAATTATTGTCTGTTATTATCCTGGTCTTTATGTTCTGTAGTGTGAGAAAAAAAAAATAAGTGAAATATAATATACATAGTATAATGTTTAATATCTGATTACAAAACATAGTATTTAACAAATATTAATTTTTATTTTGTACTCTATTTTATGAAATGACAATTGGTAAACTGTCAAACTGAAAATTCGGTTGTATCTTATATATTTTTGCAATTTTCAGCTCGTATAATCTCATTACTCTGATGTTTTATTGTTTGAGAATATATATACTCTATTTTATGAAATGACAATTGGTAAACTGTCAAACTGAAAATTCGGTTGTATCTTATATATTTTTGCAATTTTCAGCTCGTATAATCTCATTACTCTGATGTTTTATTGTTTGAGAATATTGTGGATGTCTTAAATGATGTTTTTTCTTTAATGAAAAAAATGAACTCTTGGAAATTGTTACTCCTCTCTTAATTTTTATTGATTTTCATGGTTAGGCCGGATGGCCACCGATTGCGGAGTGGAATGCATTCCGGAAGCAAAAACAAACAAATTGATTTGATAGGGAGTGTGGTAACCGAGCTGAACTGAGTGGAGTGGAGTTGACTCAGTTAGGCGCAGCTTCGAAACCAATCTCGTCTGTTTTCCAAGCTGACTCCACTTCAATCTCCACTCAAATTAAACTACCTTCTCCTTAACTACCGACTTGAAATTGTCTGGTGCCATGGAGTGCTCCATACATGACTGTAGTAAATTTAAAGTTTAAACTATTCTCATGTAGACAAAAAATTTAAATTTAAAATTCTGTAACATAATTATTGTGAATTCTAGTTTGTGTATTTCTTGTTCAACTAAATTTAGGAATTTTTAAAATAGAGGACTTTGAAATAAAACTGTTTTTTGTTCTTACTGATATCAAACAAATCGCCAACTTCTCTTCAGTATCTATAGCTTTTCTGTAATATGTATGCATGGCTGTTATATCATTTTTTATCATGCCAAATATTTTCTGAAATTGATTTCTTGCCAGTTGACATCCACATGGTGATATAGAAGGATCAATCTAATTAGGGATTGATAAATTATTTGCCACTTCTATAATTTTGTTTTATTGAAAACTAGTTTCGAATGTTATACATTCATTTTCAGTTCAAGGTTTTGGATTATATCAAACAGAAAAGTTTGTACTGGTTTCTTCTAGCACTGAACTAATAATGATTTCTTGTCATTCTGGAATAATTTCTGAAGTGCTTACTATTGAGTTTGTTAAAAAGGGTATGAAATTCTCTGTGGTTTAACAGCCTTTTTAAATATGCACTTTCCCATTTTTTTTTAGAATATAAACTAGCCACGAAACATGTTAATTAATTTTCAGAGTCATCTGACCATCATATCTGGTGTATAGAATGAAACTCGATGAAACAGAGTGAGATGGATGTAGTTTTCCTAGGACAATGAGAATCATTCACTTCAGTGAACAATGTTCTAGTCAGGGTCCAGTGAGAATGGCATATAATCATGAGAATTTATTTTAAATAATTATGTTGGTAATTTAATGTAAATACATTCAACGAAATGTGGCAATAAAATATCTAACTTTATTAAAAGTACTCTCATAATAATGAAAATCTTTTAAAAGAGAATGCATTGTAAAAATAACTAACCACTTTTACATTATTTTTAGTCGCTTTTTCCCCAAAAAATATATAGACTATTGCAGTGGGTCGAAGGTTGGCGGTGAGCGACGGGACTGCGATTTCTATCCGTTTCATAGCCCCTAGAGCATGATTATGGAAAATTTGGAGATGTCTGATATATATATTTTTTTTTTTTTTCCCGCTACATTTGAGCACCCCCAGCGGCCCCCTTTGGGTCAAATGAGTTGAAATTCGGTATGTAGGGCTTTCTTCAAGGGAGAACGATATCATTAAAGAATGGGTGAATTCCAGTCAAAATTTCGGTATGTTAGGGGACTGTCTTTTGTGGGTCTCAATTTTTTTCTTACTCCTATTTTTATTTTTTTTGAACGGGAAAATACGACTTTAGTAACAGAGTTTTTTCTACTGCTCACGGATTTTTTTTTTGTTTCAAATCACCCACTTTCCAATATTTAAATTAACTGCTAAACAAGGATAGTTCATACTTTTTGCACGGTATTACATATCCAACAGCTCAGCTTGGCTTAACTGATTCTACTCAGCTCAATTCCACTTCCTATTGCCACCCCATGTCAACTCGGCTCAACTGTACTCCACTCTGCAACAGGTGGCCTCCTGGCCTTAAAAAAAGCTATTTCATTGTTGCTCTTTAGATTCTTTGTAACCACTTATTATTCAATATTTTCTGTATCTTCAGCTTAAATCTCTACTTTTCTCATTTATAGATTGTAAAAATTACAATTATTTTTACTTAAATTTTTATTAAAAATGATTATAAACTGTATACATCAACTTTTCTATATAAATTCGACTAGATTTAAATTAATCTAAAATTCTCTAAGGGACTTTGCTGAATAAAGTACTTTTTCAAATTATCAGAACAATTATATATATATATATATATATATATATATATATATATATATATATATATATATATATATATATATATATATATATATATATATATATATTTTATAGTTAGGGAAATTAATATATATATATATATATATATATATATATATATATATATATAATATAGGGAAATTCAATAACTTATATGGATTCAAGTTTGCTGTAGATATTTTATTATTTAGTGCTTTGAGTTGCAGTTCCACTATTACTTAATTTTTCTTATTTCAAAACTATTCATTATTATTTTATTTTTTAACTATGTAGACTATTAGCTATTTCTTCATTGATAACTGTTTATTAAGAGTTTTTGTTGACAATGTTTTCAGATGCTCTGTTCTTAACTGATGTGGAGTAACCAAGATCTGCAATATTTAATTATATCTAAATAAAATTATTTTTATAAAATTATCAGATTGTATATTATATTTAATAGGATATTTTATCATTAAAATAAAAATGTAAATCATTGTGGAAGAATAATAAAATGTACCAATGTGTTCTTAAGGAATTCTAAAATTTTATTAGTGAACTAAATTTTAAAGTACAACTATATCGTATGAAATAATGTTCCTGTTTCATTTGTTTATTGCTTGTCTGGAATATAGATCTGTCTTAGACTGTTTTTATAGATGTATATAAAAGAGTTGTGTTTAAAGGTGAAATTGGGCTAAGGAAGGCTCCCATGATGGGTGCCATGCATTTATTCAAAGAATCTCTTTGAAACTTTATGGATACATTAGTTAGTTTTTTCCTACTTTTATGTTAATTATTAGTAAAATTTTAGAGAATGTTTTTTATAAAGTTCTTTTTCATCAGCCAGTAGTTCTTCGCTAGGTTATGTTCCTAATCAAACATTTTGCCTAATTTTTTTTCATGAGGAAAAATTATGCCTGAGATAACTGTGTAAGTGTGTTTATCTTTATTTACTGCCTAAAAGATTTATATGCTTTAAAATTAAAATTTTTTGTAGCATTTTCCATACCAGTTCAAAAATTGGTTGGTGTACTTTAGAATGATGTACTAGGTTTGAAGATGCCAACATTGTAATCGAGGTTGTGATGCTTTTTACAGCCTTTATTTGTTTATTTTAATATTTTTGACAAAAGGATATATATTTTTTACTATTGCTAGAAAATATTTATTAACCTAAGAATTTGGCCAACATTTTATTAAACTTCCTGCTTATATAATATTCATTATTTTTGTATTATATTGCAATCATATTAAAACAGGGAATAATTACTTTTTATCTTAGTCTGATCAGGTACAAAAATTATCCTATAGCAGCTGGTGAGCTTACATATTGTCTTTAAAATTCTGTTTAAATTGATTGTTTAATTATTATAGTCAATGTATTATTAAATATATATTTATTGTACTGAAGATTGAATACAATTTTCAATGTGATATATTTTTGCAAATTAATAAGATATGATGGTTATTAATGTAGTCATTCTTTTATTAAAAAGAATAACTGCCAATTTTCTTGCAGCCCTTCTTACAAATATTACAAAGTAATGGAAACTTTCTTACTAATTTTAGCCATAAATATTAGGTTTACTTATCATGTGATATTATCTTGCCCAAATTTATTACGGTCTATGGTTAATTTAAATATATACAATAATGGCACAAATAATGCTACAGTTTATTTCTATTAGTCATTTCTTTATAAATTAATATCAGTTCCTTTATAAATTAAATTAGTGGTTATAATGATTTGTTTAGTTGATGACTTCTGTTACCACAATTTAGGTGAAACTTAATGACTTGGTTTCTGGAAAAAAAAAAAATAAATAACTGATTGTGCTGTGAATCGTCTCTTGTTTATTAACTGGATTGATTAATAATTTCTAATTATAACATAATACTGCCAGTCATAAGATTGTTCACACTTTAAAAAAAGAATATTGAATATGGTTAACAATATCTTTGAAGCTAATTAATAATTCTGTAATAGTTTTCTTAATGTTTGAACATTTTATTTCTTAAATAATTGCTCCTCCTCATCAAAAAATGTTTGAATTAGTTTTCTTGATGCTTATTTCAATGAAATTTCAATAAACATTAGTTACCATTTTTTATCACAAGATTATCTAATTTTTGTTTCCATTCCAATTATTTTTGTTTATTTTAATTATATTATCATTCCACTTTTAATTTATTCTTTAGTTACAAATAGTTGTTACAGAAATTTTTTTTTTATAGATTATATATGTAGTTGGCATTTTAAATATTTAAGTTCTGAATGATTCCCTGAAAAGTCAGAGAGTTATTGACTCAAATCTGAGGAATAGTTTAATTAATTATTCAACAATTGAAAAAAATCCTTACTCTATTTTGTATCTTTAATGTTAATGAAATTCTGTGATTATTTTATTCAATTGAAGCGAGTTTGGGAAAGGATGTATTTTTGTTTGAAACTGTACTGAATGGATTGTATGAAGTGTCTTCAAACTATTATGAATTGTATATATTCAACAGTGATTATGAGAATATTATTATGCTATTTAAGTAATATGGATTAAATAATAACTTAATTTTATTTACTTTTTACCGAGAATTTTATATTTAGCCAAGTTTTTAGGAAGACTAATGTGGGTTTCATTGTACCATCTTGAATGAAATTTGGTTTTTATATTTTATGAAATGATGAAACAGCTAATTTTTTTCTTTTGTTATTTATCAAATCTGATTTTCATGCCCTTCCCTCTCAAGAATACGATTGTAAAGCTTTTTCTGCAGAATGTAATTTCAATAATGGTTTTTAATTTTGATTTATTTTTACTTTTTGTGACGGTTTCAACCTGTTTTTTTATCAATTATTGTCTTTATTTATTGTATCATTACATTAAATAATTAAGAATGATGGTAAACAACTCAAGTTATTATTTATTCATTATCATTTCTTATTATTTAGTATAATAATTGTTTACACAATGTTACAGATAGTCTAATATTATTTTTTTTTCTTTAATGATTTTATTAACTGCTTTATTACTGGCATCAATTGCTTATATTAATAACTTGTTATTGTTTATTAATATTGAATATTTATGCTATTCTTGCCTTATTACTATTATTTTTATGACTATAGTATTGCAAAAATAAAAAAAAAAAATTAGGAGCTATGCTTTTAATACATATATTATGAGTTGTTGCTATTTATGCTACTCTATTTTATTTGTAATATGTTATTGATTTTATGAAAACTAATGTTATATATTAATTATTCATTGTCGATATTAAATGGAATTATTATATATATCTACTCTGTTTGATTTATATCAATTTATAGATGTTTTGCTTTATGTGAAAATGAATTAAATATATTTTGTCTTTCAGCAACATGTTCAGTATGTTTCATTGCGTTTGTCCAGCAGCCTTGAATTCCTTAAAGGCCAGGAGTTCTGCTTGAATTTTTGCGTAGAAAAAAAATCGGGAATGGTGCTTGAAAAACAGCCAGTCATTGGGAATTTTTAGTAGATTTTTCTAATAATTTCACACTTCCATCAATACCAAGCAACAAGTGTTTATAATATTGAGATGGTGGATGTTCCCCTTTCCATCTCTAATTCCTTGAAAGCTAGAAAAAGCCTTGCTACACTAACTTTGTTCATCAGTCCCTATCTCTCAAACTCATACTTGTTCTCTGCTCTCTCATCCTTCTGGGTCCCTCTACTTGTCGCTAAGTGAACTAGGGATGCTATGAAACGGTAGAATAATTCTTAGTTCCAAAAAATCTCCAAATTTGAATTTCAACCATTTATACTCGTCTTCTTTATAATAAAGTCGCCAGTTCGTCCCTTGTCCTTGAAGCTGAGGCTTTAGTGACTTTCAGGGATGTTGCCTGGATTAATTTTTTTCCCTATAATTATGAAAAGAATATTTTATTTGCGCATAACTTAAAAAATGCGCATAAAACATGCATTTTATAGTAATTTATGTATAGAATTTTATGAAAGATAATTAAATTATCTAAAAAAAAAAATATAATCATCAAGATCGGTCCGGTATTAGCAAAGATACGGCGCATTGGATTAACAGGAAGTGGCAATTATATCTTGGATTTTACAATTTTCTCGTAAACGGCTCAAACGATTTTGATGAAACTTGCCTAATGTATTCTCCTTACAGCCCTTTAACTTTTCATTGGGGTGAGTACAATTTTATGAACACTTATAAATTTCTATAGGTAATTTGTATAAGATTTCTTCAAACTTAATGTGACTTTTTTTTTTTTTATAATAAACTATTTTTATTCGATTCTTTATTATTCCTAGGAATTTAAGTTGATTTTGATGACTTCAAATTTCATAAAAGCTTTTTTAAAGACAAATAAAATTTATGATAATGATATTTAAGAATTATCTATCGAGAAGCCTTAAAAATTTCCAGAAGATTTATAATTTTAAATTTGAAAATATTGAAATATTTTGTTACACATCATTTTATTACAAATTAATTCTGTTATGCAACAAATTGACTTGCACCATTAAAATTTAATTGCCATAATCGGGAAAGAAAAAAAAACTCATTAGATGCCATCAATAAACTTAAATTTCTGTAGATACTAAAACTTTTAAGAACTTATTCCCTTAAATGACCCTTGGCTGATTGTCTTCTGTCTTTCGTTAATTGGCTCTAGTTTAAAATAATTAAATGCTAGATTAGACTTTTCCATCTTCTTAATAGTTGTTCAGAGACTGATTATTGATGAATATTATTTCAATAAATATAATGTTCTTCTTGGTAATTAATTAATTATTAATAGTTTGGTATTATGATAATTATTTATTATTTAAAATCGTATAAATATACAAGAGATTTTTAGCAGTGGTGGATTTGTTTAACTATCCAGTAATGTTGAAACGTGGTAAGGGCGGGCTTATTGTAATGGCTCTATCACCCCCAGTGCTTATTCCAACAGTCCGCCATGGGTGAGCTGAAAATGGTTTTCTCCGTCGAGTCCCGGTGATAAATGCTTTTTACCTTTTGCTCATTTGGCAATTCTTACCAACTTCGACAGTTTGGAATATCATGATTAAGGTAAGCAACATTTTTTTACTAATCATTGTTTTTGGTAAGCTGGCGGTTGTATTGATAAGATACCTTTCAGATACCGGCCGTATATAACCACGCCTACCAGAACCATTTTCGGTTTTTAAAAGTTTTCTTTAGCGGAACATTTTGACTTTCATCAGTTACATCTTACTAATTTAGAATTATTGAAATCAAGTAATATATGATTTTGAAGTACTTTTTTCGCGTCTGTAGTATTCAACTTTTGTAAATGGTATTGGTCCTTTTTAAGATTTGAACCTATGTATAGCTATAATATTTCTATAAATCATTCAGCTTGAATGTACACCAATGAGTATTTCCATGGGCATTAGTATAGCTTGTCATAATTCATTTTTTTTTTTTTTTACTATTTCCTGGAGGTTATAAATATTTTGTCAGGCTAATTTATTCTTACCCACCAACAATTTTAATAGTTAATTTTTGATTTGATATACAAATTAGCATTTTATAAATGATAGATTAAATAAATGCTAAGTCAAATAGTTTTTGTTTAATTATCATTTATGCTATGCTAATTGAGTATAACAATGGAAATGAAAATTCAAACAGGAAAAATGTTATCAAATCTGTTTATTAGGTTATTTGTTTTAATTATCAATTTGGTCTTTTTAAACTTCATTTCCATTTTGAAATATTCAATCAGGAAAACCCAAATACTTTGCTGTTTATAAATTTCTTAAGAATAAGGTGCGTATAGTTATAAATTTAGGGAATTATTATAGTTTTGAAATTGCAATAAAACAACTTTTGTTTGGAAGTGTTTAATATACTGCTGTATTTGCTCTTACTGATTTTGTAGGATCAGCAATTTTTTCTTCATGTTTTGCTTTCCCAAGTATAAATTAAATAGTTTAATACCATTTATATTGTTAAACTATTGGTATTTTCCATTTAAAGTTTTAATCCAAGAGGCCCTTTCCTCATGCTTCTTGTATGTTCTGAATAGAAAAGTTGAAATGGTTGTACCTATGACTGCATCGTTTTGAGAGTTTTTATTTGAGTTACTAATCATTCCTCTCACATTTTCAAAATATTTAGTTTGATTATTTTAGTTTTGAATATTTTTTATCTGCCTAAGTATTTTATTATTAACTCATAGCTATCAACATTCTGATGTCTTTTATTAATGCTCAATTGGATGTACTTAGATACATAACACTATTCAATAGGTTTCAGTCAGATATTTTAAAAGTTGGAATTCATGTAATAAAATTGAATTAAATTGAGTTATTTAAATGATTAAACTTATTGGTTATACTATTAATTTTCTATGTGTGCTTACTGATCAAAATAAACTTAAACTTGATTATCAAAGGAGTCTTATCTATAAATGTCAATCTACAATACAATATTTATACATAATGTGCACCAATGGTATTTATTTTATCATCACCTGAATGAAGCAAGAACATCATCGAATATGATTTAATCTTAGTTTCATAGAAGAATTAAAACTTTTACTCATTTTGTAGAGATTTTTTAATATGGTTGTGAGATCTATTATTGATTATTTGGGATGATTATTGAGATTTAGCAGATTTCTTATAGAAAAAAATGGGATATCACAATTTTTGATATAAAGAAAATCTACATTTAAAGTTTAAATGAGATTATACAATTTTTGAGGTCTGCATCATATAACATACATTAACCACTGTTTAAAGAGGTGTTAAGAAAATTTTTTTCTTGACACTGAAAGAAACAGAAAAAGGAGTTTCCTTAGTCTTCTTTTCAATATTCAATAAGAGACGTAGTTTCTACAAAAAATAATTGAAGCTACATTCTCTTGGTGAAATTTGGTCATAGCTTCCACTATAATATTTGTCTGAAATATTCAGCTTTACGATAATTTCTTTTGTGAGGTCTGATTTTGTTAATTGATTTTTTTAAACAAAATATGATCCAAAAACTAACTTCTCTAGACTATTGAATTGCATTTAACAAACATAGGTAGTAGTTTTTTTAAGAGTTGATTCAGTCACTTTGTGATTTTTTTTTTTCAAAGCCACATGGGATGTGGTGTTGATTTGAGGGGTTGGTGGAGTGGTTTGGATCTCCTTTGCTGCATATGATGCATTTTAAGAGGCGTCTGAGGAGAGGAATAGGTTGGAGTTGTGGGTATTTACATTGTTTAACTCCTCAACAATGTTGAGCACAAAGTGCGAGTTGTTATAGCATATAATTACTTAATATAATTAATACATATAATTAATTAATCCCAAAGGGGCATGTTAGTACGTGATATCCTTACACCATCTCTAAGGTATGTGCCATGTGAGAGACACCTATATACTGTAAAGAGCAGCAATCAGGGGAACTTACAAGTCATAAAAGGCCCCAGGAGTTATAGCTATCTGGGGCGATGTCTAAAATAGACATCTCCAAAGAAGCTGACACCTAACCGTAATGATGTATCATATATGTTGTTTTTGATAAGTTGTATTGTGGTTTTTCCTTATTAATGAGAATAAGTTTAACAATCTCGTTTAATTTTTAAAATTGATCAAAGCCAACACAAATATTCATATATTTAAAATATTCATTTGACAGGTTGATGCTTAAAAGGTTAGCTATTCGGAAGTATGAAATTTATTTCTATAGCAGTACCTAGTTTTAATGGAGTTCCATTATCATATACTTGCGAAGATTCCTCTCCTCATTAGTTTTGATTCTTAGACTGTTTAAAAATGTCATACAAACCGTAGCTGTCACCTGTAGGTCTAGTCTCTCAGATGTTGAGCCAGAGTTAAATAAATAGTATATAGGATTATCTTTTTTTTATTAAAGAAAACATTTTTTTTTTTTTATGTTATAAAGTTTTTGCTGATTATAATATTATTTTAAAAATGAAGATGAGAAATTGCTATTAATAGAATTACACCAAATCATGTATCCAATCCTGTTGATTTTTAATTTTAAATTTAATTAAAATTTTCTTTTTTGGAAATGAAAAAAATTACTCTTAGTTTGTGAATGTATTTAATCCGTAGTTCAACTAGTTTTCTTTTCTTAAACAAAATTTTTAAATAACATAATGCTTATTATTGTAGTATTGGTTATTTAAAACATTTCTCTGCAATGGGCTGTATGCGTATTTTAAATTATAAAAAATTATAGAATATTATTTTATAATTTTTAAGCACGGTAAAAAGTGGATTTTTAAAGTGGCCGTCGAGAGTTCTGTTAAGGGAGAAATGCCGTGTGGTGAAGAAAAAAATGTATAAAACTTAAAATTATCACTTTCCTTTAAAATAATTCTATAAAACCTAATTCGTTTTACAGCCCACCGTGAATAGTAAGCTATATACACTATAATAGCTCAAATAAGCTCATAGAGATATAGGTGATCATGAAAAAAAAAAACTTTTTCATTTTTCAACTAGCTTACTTTCAAAAATACAAGAGTTAAAAAAAATCAGTAAGCGATTTTAAAATACTTTTGTATATCTAGAGAAGACATTTTGATACTTTTTTTTCAGATCAAAAATGACTTTTGAATAAAATAGAGGAATTTCAAATTTTGATCGATACAGTACTGAGAATAATGACATGGTTCTGAGATTTTTCTGATTTATCATATTCAATGAGTTCAATGTAGTCACTTCAAAGTCGAATTTCAGAATTAAGTTGAAAAATTTATTTTAAAAATTTATGAATAGACGTTCTCAAGAAAAAGTAAACTAACTAAACTAAATGTAATGCAATATATATATACATATATAAAAATACATCATTAAATGTGGCATTAACACAAGAATTAATTAGTATATTAGTAGTACTCATAATAATAATTCCAAGAATTATCAGTCCCATGGCTGAATTAGATTTTCGATCCATCCATGGAACTGATAAATTAGATTTTGAAGCACTATCTTGAAGTAGCTGCAAACTTGAAACTGAAAACCAAATCGTTTCAAGTTTGAGCATCATAAAATCAACAAGTGTGAAATTTTTTTAGGAAAATACCATACCTAAAAATAATAGTTACATGGGATTGAGAATGATTTGTATGCGTACTTAATTTTAGTTATTCATTTCGGGTTGAATATGCGAAAACTAAGAAATCTTTCAGACCAACTTAGGTTACCCACGCTCAAACTTGCCATTTAAATATAAAAGCTTCCCCACACAAATTATCCATCCACCTATTGAAACCTCCTATGTTTCACCCATGTAACTGAGTTTTTTTTTTTTCAAAATTCAAAATTCTTGATACTACTATAAATTCTAAGATGCTATTTTTTCCCTCCGGCATTGGATGCACCGCGATCTTATTAAGGTCTATTGTGCGCCGTCCCATACTCTTTCTCTCAGATCGATGACAGGCCAATGGCCTTTGCGAATCTGATCATATGCGGATTAATCAGTTCGCAGAGCTTAGCTTCTATAATACGATTACAGTCAAAATGGAAGTACCCTGTTCTAGCTAAGGTATCACATCTACATATTATGTGATGGGCCGTTTCTTCCTCTCTACCACAAAATCTACAGATTGATGATTCAACTAATCCTAAATTAGAGTGGTGTTTGTTAAATTGACAAAGACCTCTATGCAGTCCTATCACACCTCTCAGCATTGTCCTATCCATTGAAAGAAGTATTGAGCTTCTTTCTTGCAAGGTCCTTCTAGAATCAGTTTTGAATGTTGCTCTTTCTTGATATTTCTCCAAAGGATTCTGACTTTATCACTTACAGCCGCCTTGATTAGTGTTTTTGCATAGCTGAGGCTAATGCCACAAATGGGTCCTGGTGCAGAAGGCACCTGTTCTGAGTCCTTCCTCGCAATTCCTCTCGTTAACTAATATGCCTGAATGACCAGGCACTCAATCATTCTTGACCTTGCTGGTTTAAGAGAGTGTTGAGATTACTCTTATAATCCTTCACCAATTTCCGTTTATACGCATATTTCATAATACGCACAATGATCGTGTCGTATATCCGCTTAGGGCACCTATAGCCGCTTGGCTGTCTGTGAAATTCGTAATAAGTCTGTAATGCCGCAGAATTACTTGAATTTCATACCTCAACGTCATTTTGGTTATCAGAATGTCAAATAAGTATTGAGCCTCACAGAGAGACATTATGTTTAGTTAATGATTAAGTATAGTATTAAGATTAAAATGATACCAATTACAATAACATTAGAATTAATAGAGATGTAAGAAGAAAATAAACTTCATTTTAACCCTTGAAACGGTAATTTCTTTTTTTTTTTTGTCACCCCTATAATAACAATCGGAGGCAATTTAAACCTTTAAATGGCATGGTGACCTGAAAATTTACGTTGAGGATCATCCACATGGGAATATCTCTCTTCAGTTTAGAAGCAGTGAGGAGTGGCATTTTTTCTCGTCAAAACTTCAGCAAGATATTTGACATCAAGAAGCAGCATATAAATTCTTTAACATGATCCCTTTTAGATGACAGTGGAACTTAAGTTCTCCAAAGGGTTGCGAGAGTGTGCAGTCTGTGAGACTGTCAGACTGTGAGCAGTGCAGTCTTATCATCTCGCCGAAAATAATCTTAGTCCTTGAACAATTTCAGAATCTTAAAGCTATATTAATAGTTCATCTGCTTTTATTACATTAATTGACTTATTGCATTTCAAGTTTTTTTACTTTGCATTTTAGATTTACTATGTTTAACATAGCACTTATGATAAGTGAAGTATGTCTTGATTCAAGGCGTGTTTCTAGAGTGTAGAAGAAATTGCTGTTTATTAGGGCCTTCTTTGCTACCTAGAGCACCTTAAGTAAAAAAAAAAAAAAGTGTGTCGGGCTGAGATTCCAGACTGCTTGTATTGGGCTGATACTGACGTGGTACTTTTACTGCAGAACCGTTTGGTTTTATGTTACGTTTGAAAAATATTCGGAATAAGAACAAACCATTTTTTAGGGATTTAATAAGTGTTTTATCTGTAATTCAAATTACAATCAATTAATTATTCAAATTAAAATCAAGTAATTAATAATGACCTGGTGGATTTGCACTTTAATATTTTATTCTAACAATTGTTTATTGTATAGTTGTTGCTAGTAATGATTACGAATTATCGTACATAGCTTCTGTGCAGCTGTAATTATTTGATGAATTTCTTTGTGAAGATAGTTTATGACGCATCGAACAGGAATGATTATTATCATTGATTTTACGATCCCAGTCTATCGTTTTATCATCTATTATCTCTGAAGAAGACGTTTTAGTTCGTAAAAGACTCAAAACATTAGCTTACTATTTGTCTATGGTAGAACTTTGATGTGTCAAATCGTCTCTTAGGTTCCCATAGAGATAAGATGATGGATGGTTCTGTAGTGGATGCCTGATTCCATCCCTCCAAAAGCTCAGTAGCAGTCCCCATAAGAGATTTTTCACTTTCACTCTCGAAGCTGTACTTGCTAGTGCATACTGCTCTGAAATTCGACCAGATGCAGGTGGCTCAAACTCGAAGAGTTACTTTCGGAATTTCTCGCACGATTTAAGGATTGAATTTACAAAACCTATCTTAAATGTTTGAAAAATTAACCCCCCCCCCAAAAAAAAATATTTATATATATATATATATATATATATATATATATATATATATATATATATATATATATATGTGTGTGTGTATATATATATATATATATATATATATATATATATATATATATATATGTGTGTGTATATATATATATATATATATATATATATATATATATATATATATATATATATATATATATATATATATATATATATATATATTTCAAAGAATATAGAATGTATGTTACAAATAAATGTTATAAAAACCTTGTGTTTTTATGCCAAGTTTTTTCAAACTGAAATGCAGATACACTGTATACGTTATATTTTGTACAATTAAATTTACTTTTTTAACAGTCGTTATCTTATTGACCATACCCGACATTATTCGTGAGCCATTAATTAGTGAATGAGCTTCCATAATTTTTTTTTTCATTTTTTTTCTTACATGATCCCATTGAGGTACCATAATAAAATTTGGTATGCGTATTATTAAATTAGCATTAAACATATAGTTTAAAGTTAGCCCATCAAACACGCAAACTAAATATGTATGTATATTTAAAAAAAAATAGTTTCGATTTCGAGTTTTAAAACTATTATTTTTTTTTAAATGTATAGGTTTAATGTTAATATAAGAATGCACACACTAAATTTTATTATGATATCTCAATGGGACCATGTCAAAAAAAAAGTTTGGTGGAATCTCATTCACCAATTAATAGCTCATGACTAGGTGTCTGACATGGATTACAGATTAGAGAAATCCTAGTGAACTAGCAGCATTTGACCTAGTGCATTTTTAGATGTATTGTAATTAAAATAAGAAATTATATATTGATGTAAGTTTAAACTTATTAATAGTAATAAATTAAATTGATAATTAATATGTAGTTGCTTTTTTAGACTAAATCGAATAATAAGATCTTATGCGAAAATTAAATAGTTTTTTAATGAAAATGGCTTTTAATTAACGATTGTGTGGAATATCATAAAACACCACAAAGTGAAGATAATTAATTTAAATAGTGTGTCTATCAAATTGTTAATTTGGCCTTTTCTAAATTATTTTATTATTTTTATTTATTTCTATAGTATAATAGAAATTAAACATACTATATGTTTATACCATTTATGTGTTGTATAGTTTTGTGATATGATTTTATTAAATAATATTTGAATGGATTTTCGAATTTTTGTAAAAAGAGGTAAAATTAATGTGCAATATTTTTGTTAATAGATGACAGGCTTGAAAATTGGCAAAATGAGCCCCGAACTTCGCCTAATGTAATTTAATGAACAACTGAGAAATGACCTTTAAAATGGTTTATTTTGCTGAAAATATAAATATAAAGTAATTAAGTATTTTATGAACTTGGGCGAGCCCCCAAAGTATCAAGTCATCGTGCGAATTCATTTTTCAGACGGAACATATATTCAGACACCAAATATAATAAAATCTCCCGAGTCCTGCTACGATAATTTAGCGGTCTACCGACCGAATTCGGTAGCTCGATTTGCCGATGGGGTATACCGATAGCGATATTACCGCAGCCCTAGGGACCCCGTCGCTGAGTGAACTTATTCAAATATCGCCATTTAAATTGCACATATGTAGTCCCGAATCGTTCCGATTAGAGTACCGCTTCTGTCTGGGAGAGCCTTTACTCTAACGTGGACACATAGTCAGTGGCGGTTTTCCTTTGGTGCACATGAGCACGTAATTCTCCTTTTTCACTTTTCATCACACATAGGATAGTGAAAATTAATATACTAGCTATAAGTTTCCTTTGGAAATTTTAAATATTTGACTGGAAAGAATATGATAAAATATATTTTTGTATGGATACATGATTTTTAAAAGGAAAATGCTTACAAAAATTTGAACTTAAAATAATAAGATATGAACCTTGAGGATGAGGCAAATGAAAATATGAAACTATGTATTTTTAGGCTAGCTCGTGTACACTATAAAAACGCATTTAGAAAAATGGGTTAACTTTTATTATATTTAACTCTTTAACTTATTTATTATATTTAACCCTTTAACTTTTATTCTACGATTTTTTTTCTCTTAGAGTACTCATTTCCAAGTTGCAGGCAGATTCATCTATAGAACTCAGTCTTTGTTTTTGACTATGGTTTTCGACCACACCACTTATTCAACTTATTATTTTGTGATATTCACTAGACACAGAATTTAATACTCTTTAATTTAATAAACTTAAACTTTTTCGATGATATGCAACATTTAGAAATTATAGGAGAAGAACTAAAAATTATTTTTACGGTTTGTGAAGGATTCAAGTTTTGGGCCTCCTCCTTTTTTGCGTTTTCCGCCATCTTGAAAAACCGCTAAGAAGACATTTTTTTTAAGTTGTTCAAAAATAACTCTCTTTCAGTGCGTTTAAGGTAAAAACTTGTCATTACCAATTTTAAAGAACGTTAAATTTTCTTCAAATTCGTATAATATTTCGTAGAAGTATCTTATTTTTGAATATTCGTAATAACTACTGAGATACGAGGCCATGAAAATCTGAAAAAATGTCAAAAAGTTGGATATGTTAGTGGTTTCATAATATTTATGATTTATTTCAAGCACGCATAAAACTACAGACACCCCAAATGCTAAAAAATTCTCGTCTGCCGACATTAGAAGTCGGGTTTCGAAATGGTGGCCAAAAATATTTGAAATTTTAGGACCGCGCACAAACGAACGCTTTCATGTACCGACATGGAGCTGATAATGGTAGCGAACGTTCGAGGCTGTTCAAGATTGCCTAAAACTGCGCGGTTCGCCTTTGTTTTGTTCGGCGTAGTGTGGACGCTGCTTAAGGGTTAATTGTAGAACAGTGTCCACAATGTTTTAGGCCATCATCAGGGCAGAGTGGTGACCAAGCGCCAATCAACTATTAAGATTTCAAACCAACTTGAGAGCTTTTTCAGTTGGCGTTTGACTATTCGCCACTCATCACTGATGTTAGCCTAAAACTTAGGCCGAAACGTCGGCGTTATATAATAATTTTTTTTTTATTTGTGTGTTTATTCATTGGCTGCACCCCCAATCAATCAAGCTACTCATACATATATTTCGAAGGCCAACCATTATAAAAAAAATTGTATTTATAATCCGTTCTTATTTACCTGATTTTCTCTTAATTCATTAATATTAATATTATTTTTTGTTATCGATGAGATGATTTTTCCTCTATCTATATTTTCTATTTAGACGTTTTTTTTCTATTAGTCTTATAATTATTTTTTTGTTCAACTTGATCATTCTATGTGAAATATTATTGTTTTATTTTTATTATTTTTTTTTATAACTCAAATCTTTATTTTGATATTAGATCCCTTGGGTATAACAAAAATGAGCAAATAAAACAGAAAACATATCTATGTAGATCCCAAATTATTCCGTGTTTAATTTTTTTTTATCTAGTATTTATATTTAAAGAATAGATAAAAAAGACTTAAGGTTTTAAGGTGTTAAGGTTTTAAAGACTTTGTTAGAATGTTGATTAGAGTTAAAACATTCTGCATGGCTAGGAATGGACTATTTTATTTTTCAGTGGAATTGAGTCATACTCCTCTAGCTGCTGCATGCACTGCGTAGTATTGCTTGTTGAGTCACTGCTGTCGAAAAGCTATAAAGTTTTTGTGTTAAAGTCAGTGTCTATTTTGTTTTGTAACACTGTTGTAAGTATACTTATATTAGACCAATCCTGTTTGTATTGATGAATTCCTAAAGCAAATAAATTCTGTAGAACTCCGTTTATCCGGAATAATGTGACAAGGACACTGATTCTAATGAGCGTTTTATTACATTTTGCATGAAAAAATGATTTAGTGATACGCTTATTTCTCTCATAATGACTGTCACATACAAGTAATTGACTTTACCACGGAAAGTAAATCGATTACTTTGCAATCAACAGAGTATTTAAAATGTTCTTGAAATATGCCATAGCCATTTCGGTGTAACGGAGTCATGGACAGTTTGTTACGCAGCATTGTACTTGGTTACTAATTTATCTCCAGATTTAAAAGTTATCTTGTACGATATTTGGTCAATTACTTTTTGAGCAGTGGCTCCTATCCATAAAAGTCTGCAGACCTCAAAGCCAGAAACGGAACCAAGTGCGGACTGATGTATCCGAATTGAGTCCCGGAATATTTAATGAGATGGCGAAGAGTATAGTAGTATTATGTATAATTAATTATATATTATAGAATAGAATTATATTGTAGAATTAGGTATATGTAATGTATTCAGCCCCGGTATCTCTTGAATAGTCTCTGAATTGAGTCCCGAACTAATTGAAACAACCACTGTATCTACCTTTTTTTCAATGAAATGCATATTTCCTGAAAAAAGAAAAAGTAAATACTTTTTGTTTTTTTTACAGTTTATTGTGGCTAAAATTATAATAATCGTTATGTCCATAGCCGATTTTGATCAAATTTTTTTGGTGATTCTAAATTAAAAAATAGTCCATATGCAACCATTTCAACCAATGGATTCTAGGAGGAGAGAAACTGCTTTATTTTATATATCGGGTTAAAAAAATTATATTGACATGGTTTTTAATGCAAAACATTTTTGTTTGAAGCTTTGTTTGTATCTCGGCTTTAGTGTATTCGATATCAAAGAGGGGAATTCCTTCTTTTCTATACAGGCAGACAACTATTATATTGCCTTAGAAGTTATTATAGTATAATAGTAAGTTTCGTTTTCAAAATACCTTAATGCATATACATATTTCTATTATTGACAAAAATAAAATAAATGGAATATTGAGTGGAAAGGTATTATTTTGGGCTAAGTTGACGGCGGCACTGTGTATGTTACTTTAAATTCTCATTATTTTTTATAATTAATTCAGCATATGATGTAATAGTTAAACATAATTAGTTGACATCCGCATGATGGTATAGAAGGATCAATCTAATTAGGGATTGATAAATTATTTGCCACTTCTATAAATTTGTTTTATTGAAAACTAGTTTCAAATGTTATACATTCATCCTCAGTTCTAAAAACACACAAAAAAAAATATAGTTCAAAATATAGTTTGGTATTATTAAACATATTAAATTAGATGTAACATAAATCAATATTATAAAACATTATTGTGTGTTTTTAGAATTGAGGATGAATGTATAATATTCGAAACTAGTTTTCAATAAAACAAATTTATAGAAGTGGCAAATAATTTATCAATCCCTAATTAAGCATAATTACTGTTAGTTGTAATTTTTATTTATTTCCCCTCATATACTCAATCTTTCAAATTTCAAATTGCATACATCTTATTAACTGCTAACCTCCACAACAACCGACTGATTTAAATTAAAATTCAAAATAATGTATTTTACTTATGTAATTTTTATTTGTTATTCTTTGTTAAATAAAATCTATCCTATGCTTCTGGCGTGATGTGCAACCCTTAATTGTTGCTTGTTATTTATGACTGATGTGAGAAGGAAACATATCGTGGGCGTTCAAGCAAAATTATCAAAAATTCTCAGTTAAATTCTTCACTTAAACCATTTTCACCTGACAAAGAAGACTAAGTCATACAACGCTTTATCTGGCTGTAATTTCATTCAAAATGCACTTTGTCCTTGTATATCGTTTTTCCATCAGACAGAAATCATTTATCACACAAAATTCACTAATTGGACTCAGTAACTTATGCTCGAACGCACACAATAGATGGGAAACAACCCAGCAAGCTTCATGGTGTCTCTCAGTAACGCCGATAAGCCGGAATTGATACCTGAAAAAAAGTATTGGATCTGTGACACCCAAATCACAGATATCGGGACTCAATTTGGACTCTATCGAAAGGTTGATGTTGACGTTTTCTGGCATTTGAAAGTCAATGGGACTCTCCCGTGCGGCCTACCCTTACCCATGACTTGGGGAGTAGGATGCTTAAAAGTGCATTGTGAGGCATTTTCATAATGCATTTACCTGTTAAAACTTTTCAACTAACACTCAAACCTTAGGAAAAGCAAACCAAAAAATAGTTCTAACAAGTCATTATAAAAAAGATATAGGAGGGTGCTTTCGGACCCTCTCGGGGACCACCGGTTGTGAACCACTGATTTTAAATCGATTATGAATGATATATATATACACACACATATACACACATACATACATACATACATATACACACATACATATATATATACATATACAAATGTATTCCATCTATGTAGGCTTCAAGAATAAACACTCCAAGACTAAGTTTTCATTTCAGCTCATTATTCATACCGACACCGTCCCTGTATTGAATGTATATATCCATCTGAATGCAATATACTTATATGTGTTAGTCATATGCTTTTTATGTTTTTTTTCTTCCTAAATTTAACATTATGTTACGAATTACATTTATTGTATTATATCTTCTTATTTTATAAATATTTGCTGA
Organism: Rhaphigaster nebulosa; assembly: GCA_948150685.1. Taxonomy (NCBI): domain Eukaryota; kingdom Metazoa; phylum Arthropoda; class Insecta; order Hemiptera; family Pentatomidae; genus Rhaphigaster; species Rhaphigaster nebulosa. The sequence goes on from OX411308.1 coordinate 126,616,517, forward strand.
TTAAAATGCCGTAAATAAAAAACAATAAATGAATAAACCGCTCGCTCAACATGCCAATGATAATGACTAAACCAAATATTTCTACTATCTTGAATACTATCTTGAAACGATTTATGTATCATCGGTTACTCATCAGGATTAATAAAATACATTGTAGGTAAAAGTGGACGATTTGGGTGAAATAAAACAAATTATTACTTCGTGCCATTAAAATGCATTTATTTGAGAACTCTGATGTATGTAATTGAAGACTTTATAAACGAGCGAGCTATGTTTATTAGTCTTTCGTTATCGCAGGACCAGTTTTGGCTACTGATGTCAAGTTGGGGCATACATTGAAATCCCTTGACGTCCTTAACTATTTCCTCCCTCCACACCAGCTGGTGGAGTGACGTCACCAGTGACGTAGGCTTCCACCCCCACCCTATACCCTTCAACAGGTAGCCACCCCCACCTGTCTCCAGTCGTCCCGGCGACCTTTTGGAAAGCGTTTTGTGTTCACTGCCGCGTTGTTACTCGTCTCGTGTGTCACAGGCTTCAGTCCCTTACCGTATTGATTTTTTTTTCTTTTGTGCTTTGTGTTTATATTAGGTAAGTTTTAATCTGATAGCAAGTTATTACGTTACAGTATTGATTATGTAGTTAACTGGAATTGTTAACTTGATTCCCTTGTCGGTACTGATATAATTTCGTTTTTGTTAATTGTGATTCTGACCATAATCTTATTTTAAAAAAAATTAAACTTTCATTATGTCAATATTGCATATTTCAGTTGTTTAAATGCTGACGTTAAATATTGCTGGCAATTCCTTATATATATTTATTACTTTGAACTCTTTTAATTATTTTTCCTGATAGATTTTTAAGCTATTCGATTTTAATTTCCTTTTGTATTTAATCGTCTTATGGTATGTAGACTATAAATTATGAAGCAAGTATTGTACGTGAATGACATTAAACATTTTGCGTTCTGTGGTAGAAAATGCAAGTTAATATATTTAATTTAATATGTCTGTCTAATTTAATATTTAAGAAATGTCTTTATTTCTTTTGTTTGAATCTATTTTATTTTTTAAGGGCCGTAAATTTTTAGCAATATCAACAATAGTTGTTTGGTTTTCTCCTTCCCTTTCTCCACACCCTATCAAGTTATCGGAATTACCAGATCTGCTGCGGTCTCACTAGAAATGTGTTACCTAACGCAAACATGTGACTCGACGTCTAGCTGATTCATAGGAATTCTCGCCAAAAGCTTTCGCATATCTTCTTCAATGTAAACAGCGATATAACTTAATGCTTTTAACTATAGATAGATATTTAAACTTAATTACATTTTAGATCAACTCTGGTATGGTTCTCGGTAAATTATTAAGTATAGCTAATATATAAATTATCAGCGAATGGTAAACGTTTTTTCTTGCATCGACCACATTATTGTGGATTTTACTTTTACTTAATAAAAGGGAGAGAGAGTAAGAAAGAAAAAAACAAAAAAAAGTTTAATCGACTCAACATTAATATTTGGAAGGTGCGATTACATTACAATGGTTTAAATGGGAGTTGAAAAATTGCTTATGATAAGTCAAATTTAGTTTTATTTACTGTTAAATATGAATTGTTAGCTGATATTTTTTTTTTTTATTAAAAGCTACCTTATTTCCTATTTAGTTTTATTTTATTATTTATTCCACTTTCATAGTTATAAATTTTATAAAATAATTTTTGTTCATTATCAACTAGGGTGCGTAGGAATTATAGCATTGGCTTATAAATTTAAAAAAATAATTTTTGTTCATTATCAACTAGAGTGCGTAGGAAGTAGAGCATTGGCTTTCTGCGCTCAAGAAAATCTGTTCAAATCGTAGTTTAGCTTACTGATTTTATTCTCGACAAATTAAGTGGGTAAAACTAGTTTCGAATGTTATACATTCATCTTCAGTTCAAGGTTTAAAAGGATTATATCAAACAGAAAAGTTTGTACTGGTTTGTTCTCGCACTGTAGAAACAACTGCTGGACTAGTAAATAATAACTTTGTTCGTTCAGTGTGAGAACAAACCAGTACAAACTTTTCTGTTTGATATAATCCTTTTAAACCTTGAAATGAAGACGAATGTATAACATTCGAAACTAGTTTTAAATAAAAAAAAAATTATAGAAGTGGCAAATAATTTATCAATCACTAATTAGATTGATCTTTCTATACCATCATGCGGATCTCAACAAATTAAGTGGGTTCTGTCAGAATGGTTACCGTCGTTTGGCTTTATCTGCGCGTCGTAGTTGCTCTATTGACTGTTACTAGTAGGCACTAGTTTTCTTTTGATCTAAATCTTTAGTCATGCATTACGAGGTATCATAATGTATGACTAACGATTTTAATTTTTCTCCCCCATTAATAACTGAGGCTGTCAATGTGAACTAGATTTTTAAACCGATGTCACTTATTGTTGAATATATAAAGCAACTAGGATTACTGATAAATCGATTTTCGTTGCTGTAGATACGCTTATATAAACTCGTCTTTTACAAACATAACATTTTTCCGGATTTAAAATTGTCTTTATCTCAATGATCTACATTATGAACAGTTTTAATTTGAAGAATCGCTCTTTGTATGAATGCTATGACTGATTAGGTTTTTCAAACAGTAATATCATGTAGCTTTTCGTTATTTTCTGATATTCATTTGCGATTTTCACTCTTTCGGATTCTGCCTCAAATGGCGAGAAGCATTAATGAAGTCTATCTTGTGTGATAGCAGTGCCAGTGTACCGCTCAACGGTAGTTCAAAATATTTTAAAAATATTTCATTTTTGAAGACAAATAACATAGGCCAACGATGAAAAAACTTTTGTACTGAAAATACCTTATTCCTATAGTTTTAGGGTGCTGAATGTAAATATGTAGTTATTAAAAATGTAGTTATTTTAATGTGGATATTAAAAAAGCTGTATCACCCACAATTTTAGCTATTAAAGTTGTTAAATTCTTTAAAAGTCGCGTAATTTAATAAATTTAACTATAAAATGTGAAGAAATTGTGGGTGATACAGCTTTTTTGGATTCAGCACCCTAAAAACTACAGGAATAAGGTATTTTCAGTACAAAAGTTTTTTCATAGTTCAACAAACGACTCATCGTAGAAGAAGCTACACAAGAAGCTTCAAAGAAAAAAGGGAAAGAAAGTATAGCCCAATTCCAGTTGACAAGTGAAACCTGTATTAGCACATTATATCACTGTTTTACGTAGCCACTGTAAATACAAACCATGCTTATGATGTAACATAGTGTTTCATCAATTCTCCATTAAACCCCATAAGGGGTTTAGATAGAGGTTTATACTATATAATACAAAGCATATTGCTGGACAACTATGGGTGATACAAAAAAAACTAAGGCCAGATTTAGATTCAACACATAAAAATCTATAAAGATCAACTATTAAAGTTAAAAAAGTTTAAAAAAAAAAATTTTTGTTGGCCTATGTAATGATCCATTGATATGGACCACTCTTATTGAAGAAAATTACAGGTTGCTAGAAACTTTTAATGGAACATTTAAGTTGGCAAATCAACCGTTGCAGACCCTCGATTGATAAAATTTAGCATAAAGTAAAAGTTTCCGACTTCTATATCGAGCGTAAAATTGCTATTATTTGTGGACTACCTTATACAATAGACGCTATGATAGCCAAGACTCGGAGTGAGTGTCTCAGATCGCCTGGTTTGGAGTGTTGTCGATTCAATTCTCACCTTAGTTGGTACTTTTAAATGCAGCCTAAACAGCCTTCCAATTCAATTTGCAACTCTTTCTCGGTCTAAAACTTTAGACATGCTTAATCAAACTCTTCCCTGGAAGATCACGTATCTCAAATACACTGTTGTTCCATCTCCATCCTAACAGTGCTGTTACTTCCGCCGTCTTCTTCCTAAAAATTTGCTAATTTTTTCCCACTTCGAATACGGTGGTGTAGCTTACGATGGGATCTATAGTGAACTAGAGATGGGACCAATAAGATGAATTTTATTCTTCTGATCCTCAGAGGCACTACTCCCATTTCATAATATTGAGTCGGGTTGAAGTGGCTTTTCTTCGAACACCTTCGCAATTATTTTCATTCTTATTTCGTCCAATCCCATCGCCTTCCGTATATTTTCTAATCACCCCATCTAATGTTTATAACTATTCTAATAAAATTGCTCCTTTTGATAAATACTTTATTTATCTTCAACTTTTGATTCAGATAAAAATGTATTTCTTACTATGTGACCGGGATAAGCAGTTCTTTCTTTTGGTTGTTGGGTTCTAGTTGGTCGCCATTGATTCTACTTTATCTGTATGATTTGAAACCATGATTGGAACCTGAATAATCAATTGGAATAATCAATCATGTTAATTGGAAATTTACCTTTTCAATTTCATGATCATGAAGAGCACTATCCTAGTTTAAATAAGACATAAAAGTTATTTGAAGATAAACTTTATAAAATTATTCTGTTTCAGTAAAAAAAACGGAAAAAAAAATTAGAAGATATGAAATTGATCTTTAAATTCTGTGGCAATTCAATATAAGTAACCTACTCTAGGATGCTAGGATCCTAACAGAATATAAATATAATAAATATATAACAGTGAGAATAAAAGATAACTTTATAACAGTGAGAATAAATAAATAAAATAGAGTGCTGGTAAATAGGAATAAATCATTGTTATTTTAATTAACTATTTATTACATTTTATTAACTATCTATCTCCATACATAGGGATTAATTATAATTGTTAAAAATTTGTCTCTTTTGCGATCATCACACTGATTACAATCCCAATCCAAACTCAAGAAAATTTAAAAATATTTGACGTTTTACCGTTCTGAGCTCCGAGATTACAATCTGATCATGTGTAATATATCAGGGTTATTTTTTATTAAAATTTATTGCTGTACGAGTATATACAATACAATACATAAATATAATGAATGATCAAGAAGACGAGGAAACTGAGTTTGAGTGTAACGAGAAATGATAAATGGCAAGATTTAAGATACCATCTTTAGGAACTCAGTCAGATTGAGAAAAGGGGATCATAGCAGATAATGCAATAGTATTATGAAGCAATGTGAATTATTGCGGACCTTTTTAATATTTCGTATGGTTTCGTTTTCTATGATAATATTTATAATTTTTCTTATAATAATGTTATTCTTTAGTTTCCTTATTTCATTTGTTCCAATAGTTGATACAGTTGCCGGATAAAAAGTAATAAGGGGAAAATACAGAGCTAACAGGAATTCTCAGAATTTGTGGATACGGTTTGATACAAAATTTGCATACTTTAAAAATTTAGAAACGAAAAAATATTACAGTTTTTATATAGTTTTTTAAAACCTATTGTAACAGATATGGTTTGTCATTTGAATAAAATTTTAAATTAAATAAAAACATGCATATCCTCTAAAGTAAAATCCATCACATCAACTGTAATATTGTTTACTACGAATCTTGTTAGCAAGATAGCAATTATTTACATAAATGGAATATACCTTACATTTTCACTTCAACTTTTATCAATTTTCACTTCAATAATTTTAACTCATCAAGCAGCTCCTTGCACTCCCGCTCACTCAAACTTTTTTAATATTTTCAAAATTTTAGTTTCAAATTTCAACAGATATTTGTTAAAAAATTTTCAAATTTATTTTTTCTTTAATTCATAAAAAAATAATAATAAAATAATGCGTATTTTGGAATAAAAATCGGATTATTTTTTCCCAAATAAATGAAGGAGAGAGAAACAAAATAGCCCGAAATGCAGCCTTCTCTTTTCTTAGAAACACACCAATGTTTCGTTCCCTTTCGCCTTAACACAATTTAAACTGCACCCTCTAAAGGTAGATAGTTTATTAACGATGTAGTGATCCAGTAGACTAGTCGCATTACATACTTGAGGATGAGAACCATATTACGATCAAAATAAAAACCAGATATATATGTGTATATATATACTATAGTATATATAGCACTTTAGACCATGAAGATCCTTGGCCGCGCGATGTGGTATTCATACATACATGCATTGCTTGCGGGAGAACAGACAGCCTGGAGGGGGTCACCCAACCTCACGTTGCTACGCACCATGGTTTCTTTCCATGGTACAGCGGCAGGCTATCCATAACTTTGGGGCCAATTCGGCAGTGTCCTTCCTACCGACTCTCTCGGGTTCAAGGACAGTGAGAAACCGGTCAAGTTCGGAGTCAGCAGGCGCACGAGGACCTATATTTCTTTCTCCGAAGCAGATCGACCATGGACCGATCCTCCGGGAGGCTATTTTACGCCTTGGAAAACCACACCGAGATTCACAATTCAGGTACACGGGGTAGGGTCATCACTCCTATGCCCGGCCTATGTGAGTTGCCTCCATTAGGCTGACGGGCCTCACATACCCGGGAGAGAGGGGTGATAAATTGCTTGAATTATTAATTAATTAAATTAAATTAAAGTAACGCCGGTACCGGGATTCGAACTCACAACCTTTGGGTTTTTGAGTAGGTGCACTTTTGCAAGCGCGTTAACCCGCTCGGCCACCCTTTTCGGCCTTTTTGAATTATTCACAAAAAGACATTGGAAGCTATCTTGCGCAAAAACATTAATAACATAATTTTTATGCATGTTTGCATATTTTTAATACATATCCTTATTAAATTATAATTGCACATTTGTAGAAAATCTGCAATCGCAGGTGCGATTGAAATTTTAGATAAGTAAATTTTTTTAGATAAGTGCTATTGATCTTTCAATTTTGTCTTTCTTATATACTAAAGCCTTTTATGCTTCTTTAACCCTAAAAAATAGCTCTAATTGTTTTTAGCCTGATAAGGGTGAAAAATTGCAATCTTTCTGTTTATCGAAATTTCCATATATCGAATATTTTTCAAGGAGCCTTCATGTTCCACCAGCCATAATCTGTTTAGGTTTGAAATCCAGCTCTTCTCAGTTCCTCATTTGCCACGGTCGCTGCTATTCGGTTGAGTGCTTGCTTTCTCTGGCGACATGGTGATCGTAAGCAGCTGCTCTCACCTCGTTGTCTTAGTGTTCTTTGTAGGTGATGAATAATAAGTTATATTTGTTGCTGCTTACATAATGTTACTTATATGATTTATCCAATATCGTGGAGAAAAAAAATGTTCATAACTTGCACTTATGTGATAATTTTTTATTAAATTAGTGTTTTGATTTTAATTTAAATGCTGCTTATGATAAAATTCTAGTTTCTTTGTGTATCAGGCAATTTTTTAATATAATTTTTTTTATAATAAACTAATTTGTTTGTTCTATTAAATTTGTTAGTTATTTGTTATTTATTATTATAAACTAATTTGTTTATTATAATTGACAATTATACAAATACACAGTCTGTCTAGCGACGAATATTAGTTCACAAACCTAAACGGATTAGTTTTTTAACTTTTGCATAATTTCGATTATAAAGAAATTAATAAATATTGAAAAGTTTTGCGGTTTTTTTGTTTACTTTATCCTTTAAAGTATAGCAACATTCTAAGTATTTATGCTATAAAAACTGCAAGAATCGTAATTATTATTAAAAAAAATAAAATTAACTGAAAAGACAATTATAAAGATGATTGCTTTGTATTATTATATGGTATGCAACCTGTAGTAAAATAATCAACGGATGTTTTTACATGTCTTATCTAAACCAGCCAAAGGCCAAATAATTATGCTTATAATAGAGCTGAAAACGTCTCTTTGTGCAAACCTCACAACTGTATGCTTTACAATTCAAACATTCAAAGCCAAGTTCAACTTTAAAACTTGCTAAGTTTTCCAGTCAACGCGTTTTAACTTATTTGCAGAACTATGTTTAAGTAATTTGTGGAAACATTTGCTTTTAGACTAGCCTTTAGCTAAAGTAAATATTCCAATGGGTTAGAAAAATATATTTAACTCCTCATCGATTCTGAATATAATAAGTTTTCCCGAACTTTCATTGAATTTAAAAGTTTTTGGATACCCTAATTTATAAAAAATAAATAAATCCATTTTTGAAGTTCAATTACAAAAAGTTTCTTTTAACAAATTGTGATCGGAATACGTAAATATACGTTTTTCGCAAATTGTGAGTAGATGGCGGGTCACGTTATTAGTTTTGTATGGATGATTGTTAGAATGAGGGAAACAAAGCTATATAATGAGGGTTAATAATGGTTGTTATTGCCCTTTCTCATTCATAGTTTTACCGCCCTAAAATCACCAGCCCAAAATGCCCTATCACAATGTGTTAACATTTGTTTGATTATTTATTTATTTTTAATTTCAAAATTACAGAACTGATTGTGAGTCCGAATACTAAAAATCATCTTAGTACGAGAATAATGTTAGAATTTGCAATTTTACTAAAAAAAACAGAGAAAAAACTTTGGAATGATAATTATTCAACTTTGTTCAGTTGATGTATTTAAAAATGTATAGATTTTCGAGCGTAGATAAAAAAATAGTAATGAAGAGTATGGTACGTAGTCAAGCACGTTTGTAACCTAGACCAATTTTTGTTGTGATTCGAAATTGCTGTATAAGTTTTAAATTTGGAATTATACATTGATATAATTTTGAAAATTGGCTTAGATCATTTTTAAGAATGATTATATAATATATTTTTGCTTAAGATTAAAATTTTAAAAATAAGCTAATAACGTAAACATGTCATTTATGAAGATGCTAAAATATCAATATTTTTAGAATAATTGAAAATTGTGCATTTTCAATATTCAAAATTTATTTATTTAATTTTTAACTAGTTTTGATTTATTTAACTAGTTTGACTGAAGTAGGATGGCTTACTTTTAAAATTTTAATAAAATCACTCCTGGGATAAAGAGCAAATGAAAATGACGTCCATATGACGTCAGCTATAAGGGCATTTGTATGGGCCATATCTTAGGTCGGATATGCCTCAGCTTCCTTTGTCATCTTTTACCAAACTCAGTTCTGATTGCGAGTTTATATGCCCAAGATGTTGAGCCATTAACGGAGTACGTTGGAAGGATTCTTCTATCGTATTATAATTTCAATATGAGAATGTAATATTAAATTTCGACGTGACGAGAATTTTGTTTTCATTGGTATATGTGTATGCTAATTCTTGTTTTCCTTTTTTATTATTCGTATTCTACATACGTCACATTATATGAAATAATTGTATATTACACGCGTTGCTCTTCTTCAATCTGATTGTCAAACTGTATTCGTCTAGTGAATTAAAGTGAGACCGTTTTTAATTTGGCAAATAATTTTTAATTATGGAGGTATAATTGACCGTTGATGAAATGTAGATGTCCGTAACTTTTTATCTTAGCCGTGAAGAATGACTACAACGCACGCCGAAACGTTAGCGCACATGACCAGTAAGTAATTATTTATTTTATGTTTTATTTCTAATCGCATCTCTAATCCATCCTCCGTCTCCTAGGTAAATAAATTTTGTTATCACTTAGGCTTAGTCTCATTTTTCATTGTTGAAATCTTTGTGATGTTTATTTCTTGTTTTTTTTTTTTTTAATCATTTATTCTGTTTAGTTTTTATTAAATAATACAAGTTGCCAAGCCCAAAGGGCAATAGGTACTAGGGCTGCAAGTATACTATGCAGACTAAAAAAAAAATAAACAAAAATAATGAACGAAATAAGTAAAAAAATACATGCACAACAGAAATAAAAATAAATAGAGAGATGCATTAAATAAAAGCAAAATAAGTTGACAGCCAAGATAAAAAAAAATTAAAGTTAAATAAAATAAAAATAAATGCATGTATTTAGTATTTCCGTGTTAACTAATGAGTTAGGTTTTTTGATCATAAATGCTTAGTTTTCTGTTTTGTTTCGTCACCCAAATTTATTGATATTATTCAATTTTGATACCATTTTTGTGCAATACTACAGACATATTTTGATTAGGCACCTAAGGCAATTAAAAAAAAAAATAATAGTTTCCAACAGTCCTATTATTATCGGATGTGCTGTATCTGGTCTTTATTAATTTGATCTATTGTTTTTCAGCTCTCATGATGCCTGAATGGGTAAAACATTTATACAATGTATGGAATGAAAATATTGTTTTTGAATCATCAAAAACATAAGCAATACCAATTAATAATGCTTAGGATAAATATCTATGTTTAACACTTAAGAAGTAAACCTTTATGATATGCTTTTTAAGGAATTTTGTTTTTACAAAATAAAATTATATTTTAAAATAATGATTTTGTAAAAAGTTTTTATTAATAAAATAAATATGGGATTAGGTATATATACGTATCATTTTAATTTATGACTTTGTAAGCTTTTACTTTTGTTGTGCCGAAGACTTGCCGAAAAAACGTTGGTGTGCCTTGGCAGATTAAACATTTGAGCATACTGGTCCAAGAGTAGTTTGAATTTATTTCTATACTATGGTATACAAACATAAAATAGGTTTGAAACGTCACATCGTGTTCTAATGTAATTTCATGACATTTTGTAAGAATTTGATTAATTAAGTTTTTTGATATTTATAGTTGTCGTTATTTTAATCTTTGATTGATTAATTATTGTAAATATTTCCATATGATATGGACCTTCTCACAAATATATAATGTAGTGCCATTTGTCATAGTCAATGAAGACCTTGATCTTTTGTTTCACTTTGTGACCTTATAGAGATGCCCTTACGTAAGAGTATTCTTAACCTGATTTCGGTCACCAGATCCTTAAGATAATGCAACTAATTAATGATTCCCTTATTTGAGTCAAGTAACTCATCTATGTTATTAGTTATTAGTAACCATTTGTTATTAGTTTATTTAAAAGGAAATTAAGGAATAACATGACTGCAGTGATCATGCGAGCCGTTTTGAATGAAAGTGGCGTGAGTTGAGTCAGTTCAGCTTTTATTATGACATTAAATTTACGTTGGTGTACGTACTAACAATACGTTGGTGTTTATTGTCAATATTCATTATTTATTTTCCAGTAAAACATTTTTATGGAAAATATATTTTCAATATATATTCAGGCCTTTAGGTATTAGTAGTTTTAGTTTGGTCGTGGAAAAATTATGTATTTTGGAAGTTTTTATCGTTTTAGCAATGCTTCTAAACACTCATTTACAATTTTCAGTGGCCAAAAGTTCGATTTTTACCAATATATATTTTTTTTTATTAATAAATAATAAGTTCATATTAATTTGTAATATGATGCTGTAAGATCGTCAAATATCGTCAAATAAATATATTTAACTCTCCAATTTTAATTTTTTTTAAAGTTTAAATTTCATGTTTTTATTTGCTAGATTACGACGCATATTTTGGGGAGAAATCGGCCATGCATATACAAAAATTGGCCATCCTAATTTAGTACAACTAACTGCTCTCCACAAAATGGTTTATTTTTCATTTTTTTAATTTAATTTTATTTATTTTTTAAAATAACTTTTGGATTCGAGTGACCTTAAAAGGGATACATTATTTAAATACGTTTTTATTTTTACCCATTACCAAACCTCATCCCCCTAAGGTAGTTTATGAAGGTATAGTAAATTGAAACAACAATCCTAATTTATAACGACGTTGATGTATGCTACAATTGAATAATCAGTTGATGGATATTAATAGCTTTCGTTTTGAATCCGAGTTTTAAATTTGTAGTGTATATCTAAAAATTCGGTCCTTTATTTGGATTCTTCTCTTAGCTAATACACATTAATTTTTCGATTCGCTTTGTTCCAGGCGATCTGACATTGATCCATGGCTCCGTGTCTAATAGGTGACCTGATTAAATGAATTGCCATTTGTTTAGAAATTCGTTTGGCCTTGCAGGCGGTTCGATTTCTTCGTCTTGTGGTGGGGAGATAGGCCTATTTAAAAAAAAAAATTAATTTATCATCATTTAATAATGACTGAGTTATTAGTTTATTAATTTATTCGATACTGTTATAGCAGAGCACTTGGGGCGAGCGTCCCAGAGTCCGAAACGTTGTGGATTCGGTTCCCTCCTTGGTCAGTTAATACTTATTTCGCGGCGATTCCGAAAAAAAATTATTCTTAATACTCCTATTCTATTTGGTACGGTAAAGTCACCTTAAAGTAGCCGTCAATAGTTAGCAACAAGTACAAATAATTATACTATTTTGTGTACAACTGTATAGTTAGATCACGAGCCGAGCATGGCTTTGTGAAACTAGTGGAATTCTGATTAACTCTAATGCTAGCGGGTCATTCCACTTCAAATCAACCAAGACAATAGTTTTAGACTCAAGTTTTTTCAAAATGAGTGAAACTTCGTATTTATATACTATGCATAAATGTAGTCGAAAATTCAAAATTTCAGATTTACCACATTTTTAGTTTTTGAGTCATAAATAAAAAAATCGAATTTTTGGCACGTTTTGAATTATATAAAACTTTATAGCTCTAAAACTAATTGTCTGGAAAGCTCAAAATAATAGGTATCACTCTTTTCAGAATTACACGGGTTTTAATTTTATTTTTATCACAACTTATCATGTCAATCTTAAAATGTTGGTTCTCCAACTCAAAGAATAATTTGGAGTTAAAAGGCGTCTGTGATAGAAATTGTGTTAAACGTTCTTAGAAATAAAATAGGTAGTATAATATAAGTTGCTTAATAGAATAATAATAATGAATACAAATAATAGAAGTTGCTTTGAAACTTAAAATATAAAAATTAAAAACCTTAATTAGGAAATTTTTGCTATTATAGAACACGTATGCTTGTTATAAATCTTAAGAATCTGGAAATTGTATACATTTACTCAAAAAAGTGAATTTTAACTTCGTTACCCTGAAGATAATCAGCATAGAAAATAATATTCAAATGATTTTTTTTCTAACTTCATGATTCATTTCTAACGTCAGTGACATAATCAGGCTTGAGTGATTCTTGAACCGTATTCCATAATAAAGTATAAAGCACAAGTCGGAATAGTACAAATGGAAAGATTCGCATTTAGTCACAAGTTACTTATCCTTATTAGATAATAATAGTTTTATTCATTTTTTTAAAACTCAAATATGATTATTTTAAATGTTATTATGTTTCAACATTATAACAATGTTATAACTATATATATCAGCTTCATAAATAACATCTTGTACTTTAATTTAGAGGCACACCCTATTTCATTCAAAGTACATAAGTAATGACTTACTACGCCTATGACTTACACTGTGAAATGCTGAAATACGATAACATCAAAAATAGTTTTATTAAAAAACAGTAAATAAAAAAATAATTGAATACAATTATTATTATTTAATGAGGATTACTTACCTGCAAACTCTAAAACCCAACATTTCCACTTGTACTGTTGTAATTTATTATGAAATAGATTCCAGTACCCAGCGACTTAATCTCTTAAGTCTTTTATTTTTTATTACCTTTGAGGTATGGCCTGGAGATCCCTCATCCAGCTCCTTTTCAACATTTTTCGAGTGATGCCTGTAATTTTAATTCTTGTTATAGCTTGCGTTTGTTGGTGTGTAGGTGGGAAAAGGTCTATGAAGGGAGGGAATGTGATTTTTCCGTTTAGAAACGTGGTTACGGGGTTCGTTTGACTTTTACGGAGGTAATTTTGTTATCAGTCTTGGAAATTTTTTAATTGGAATTCAAATGTTGGTTATTTTCTTGGCAGATACATAGATTCGGGGTGTATAAGTCTATATTAACTAATTTAAGCTGTAGATAATGTGAAGTTAGAGCATCCTCGGAGTGTAGAATTTAGCACTTTTTGTAGTAGTTTTGTTTTGTGACATCTTTGTTGTTTTGTGTTTTGGACTTAATTGTTAAAAAAATAAAAAAAAAATACATAAGCATTATGATCATTTCACCTTTTGAAATATGTATTTCAGGAATGCCACCTTCACCCTTGGCATTCTATTTTAAACTTGTGAATTATACTGAGGCATTGCAAATGAAATAGAAATTTCTTTGTAAATATTTAAATTTATAGGAAGAATTAAATTAGGAATTTAATATTAATAATAATAATTTAATAATTTAATATTAATAATAATAAAATAATAATAATTCCTAGAATTAGGAAGATTTAAATTTATAGAAAGAAATATTTAAATTAATATTTAATTTAGGAAGGATTGGAAGTAATGTGAGAAGAGGAAGGGGAAAATATATTTGATATTTGTAATCAATTCAAATAGAGTTGGAAATGTTAGTAATTAGAGTAGTAGTAATTTAGGTAATATCTATTTATTTAATTGAATGTATATGTTTCTTCATTTGTCTGAAGTTGCTATATTGAGTGTTGTGTGCCAATTTACTGTTGGCAACCTGCTTTCTCTATGGAATAAGGCACTTTTTAAAATGGTGGAAAGTCGTTCTTGTTTAGCTGTCATTTGTAGTGCACTTTTCTGTATATCACAGTCTGTTAACTTGATTAATGGTATAACTTTTTAATATTATTGTTATTCAAACTTGCCAAATATTGAATAGTAATATTTTTTTGTGATTTGTATTTCATGTTTGAATTATTACACTCGAGTGATTATGTATATTTGAATCGAATCATTTAATATTATCATTCATTGTTCCCCAGTACTTAAGGTATTATACATTGTTAAAAATTAATTAGAAGGACTTCAGTGGTATTTTTTAAATTTTAAGTTAAGATTTGAGTATCGATTTTTGAATTACTATTTTAGTCAAGTTATCTTTCCACATCATTACTATGTTAAAATATACAGATCTTAAATTTTTAAAAACTAATGATGTTTTGTCATGATTTTTTTATGGAATTCAGATAAGGGATATTCTTTCATTCATTATGTCATTTTGTTTTGTTTGTTATTATCATTAATTATCTTCCCTATTACGAATATATCCTCTAATATCCTTTATTGGTCCTCACTCTATTAGGGATAAGACCACATTGCTGACCTAGTGAAAGTAATCTCCAACCTACTTAGTTCCACATTTCGAAAGGTATGCACCATTATTATTATTCATTGAACTGCTTAGAGGACCTGCTATGAATGACTGATCAATGTCACGTGAAATATCTGTCACACGTGACCCTAATCTCATTTGCGTAGTTCGGGAGACCCTATGACTGGATTCTCTTGCCGCTAGGCCATTTATCTTGAAATTCGTGGTGCAAATGTAAAAAAAAATCTGTTTCTCCATGTGTCTACTAGGGTATATGCACATAAGTATGAGGACAGCGGATAAATGACATACTTATTCGCCAGTGGCCTGTCGAACAACTAGCCCGAAGGTAACCTCGGTATAATATGCGTGTCGCATACGGCTTACGAATAAATTTTACGTGGCACTGTGCGTATAGGCAATGTATAGGCTTTGAAGGTCGTTATTGCTTTTCGAAACGTGTAAGCGCATAGCAAATGGTAATATTAACAAAATGTATGCTTATCTCCCAATTTTATACGACATAGGTATAGCTGCTGAAGACGGTTTTATTTATTCTTTATTTAACGACTTCATATACACTTCATATATATCTCAGTTATTCTTTATCTCACACAGCACACCTGTTGAATGCATAGCATTGTTTTTGCCTATAATAAATTGTTTTTTTATTATTCTTATAATAAGGAAGGAGTCGTCCTGGACCGCTTGGAAATAAGCATTCTTACCGTAGCACAAAATGGCAACCTTTGTGCCACTAACGGTATTAGTATATTTTTTCAGTCATATTTTTGACAAATACCTCTATCTCGGGTTTAAACAAGGTAGGCCTGATACCAACCAAATAAAGTTCAACAATACCTCAATTTTTAAAAACACATATTTGTTATTGGTTAAAATAACAATAACAGAACCTCTTGAAAATATTTTCTCTAAATATTAATTTTTAAAAAAGTTATTTCATTTTGTAGGTTTCGGAAATGTATTTTTTTATTTATTACGTTTTTCTTTTATTAATCCATATTTCAAAAATATTATGATAAAGTCTTATGACGAAGTCTGATGAAGTGTCGACAACTTAAGTGTTTTACACCTGTAAGCAAAAACAAAAAAATAATAAATAATTTTTTATTAATAGATAATTTCATTATAATTTGTTATGATATATTATAGTTTGTATTTCTGTTTGATATTTCTCTATATCGTTACAGAAATAATGCTTAATAGATAACAATCTCATATAAATCTTAGAATTATTGATTTAGGAGACTCTTACCGGTTAATTATTTTCAATTAACTCAAACAATTTACTCATCACACGTCAAATCAGAAATCCTTTTAACCATGATATTAACTACCCTGAACGTCACATTCACTTGGCTTTCATGAAACATTGCATTTTTTAAATTAAGTCTTGAATTCGAAAATTCTGCATTGTTTATTTCAAAGTCGGGTATGAAGCATTATCTGGAAGTAATATGATGCCTATTACTTGATTATAGCATTTTATTTATTGCCTCTCAGTTTTTGCTACAAGAAACGATAAGCTAGGATTAATTTAAAAATAAAGTGTTAAGTGATAATAAAAAAACCTGTGATACTAAAACCCTCGAAGTTTCTTAAGTGTTCTTATTTGAATCACGCTCAATTGTCAAATTGTTTTTCAGCCTTTTGATGGATCAAGTTCTTTAATAATAATATGTATTTGAAAATAAATAAATTAAAAAATAAAGGTATTTATATGCGCCGCTCCTTACAATCCGCCATGTCACAAATTTGGTTTTCTTTATTTGAAGGCTGATATAATATATGTACCATATATATATATATATATATATATATATATATATATATATATATATATATATATATATATAGGGGGTCGGGGTGGCCGAGCGGGTTAGCGCGCTTGCAAAAGTGCACCTACTCTCAAACCCAAAGGTTGTGAGTTCGAATCCCGGCACCGGCACTACTTTAATTTAATTAAAGTAATAATTCAAGAAATCTATCACCCCTCCCCCCGGGTATGTGAGGCCCGTCAGCCTACTGGAGGCTACTCACACAGACCGGGCGTAGGAGTGATGACCCAACCCCGTGTACTTTAATTGTGAATCGCGTTGTGGTTTTCCAGGACATAAAATAGCCGCCCGGAGGTTTGGTCCATGGACGGTCTGTCTCGGGGAAAGAAATATAGGTCCTCGTGCGCCTGCTGACTCCGAACAGCTATAATCCGTGGATCTAGGCCGATTTGTCACTGTCCTTGAACCCGATTGAGTCGGTGGGAAGGACACTGCTGAATTGGCCCCAAAGGGACCGGTTATGGAGCAATGGGCAGCCTGCCGCTGCACCATGGAAACCATGGTTCGCAGCAACGTGAGGTTGGGTGACCCCCTCCAGGCTGTCTGTGCTCCCGCAAGCGATAAATGTCTGTAAGAACACCACATCGCGCGGCCAAAGATCTACAAGGTCTATAGAGCCAACCGAAAAAAAAAAAAAAATATATATATATATATATATTTATATATCCCTCCAATCCTTCCCCACCCTCTGCCCCCCTTCTACCAGAAACTATATAACATTAAATACTTTGTTCACGTATTAAAATCCACATTAATTAATCAAAATTCAATTAATATTTCAATAAAAGCAGCTGTAGTATATGCAATAGAAAAGTTTTCAAGAATTTTTTTTCTACGTTCCAGAGGGAAGAGGGCATTATGAAATGAATGTAATAGAAATTCGTAAAAAATATTTAATACTTCTCATATTCTATCTCCCTGTTTTGTTTTGGATAGATGTTATTCTACACAGTGGCGTGCGTAAGGAAGGAGGGATAAGGGAATAGGTTTCTCCTTCTTCTGAAATCTACGTAAAAAATAAAGTTTGTATTTTCAGTAACATTTTTGGTAATTTTTAATCCAATTTTCAGGCTTATCCTCAAAACGTATTCCCGATTTGGGTGATCAGTTAGTTACTAGTTATATACTTATTATATCCTTCTCGAATTTTTTTTTATATATTCCAGTGTCTCACAAACTTGCCTGACCGCGATCTTGCTTCTTGAAAATTTCCTGTCATACTTCGTGGCGTGAGAGAAGAAATTTGTTGGTTTGATTAATTGCTGGTTGCATAGTCAGGTACTTTCGACTATAAATAAAATAAATGGGAGTACTGAAATTAGTCCTACTTTTGTAGCAGTTGTTAGAAAAGCTGGAGGTATTTTATAGTTCTAGCAGTCATGCAGTGACTTCTCCTTCATTATTTTAGTTAGGTCTTTCAAAAAAAAAAAAAAAAAAAAAAAACTGTTTAAGCTCCTTTATTTCAAATTTTTGAAAATAAAACAAAAACTTTATATTAAACAAATTGAATTTGGAAATAAAATCATATCAATTCAAAATATTTTATTAAATGTAATGTTGTGGAAAATGTTTACATTATTTACATAAATAATGATGTTTTTCAATTAGCTATTCATACAGATGCAAAATTGATACCTTTTTGCCATGTGACTAGTCGAAAAATAATATTATTACATTAAAAATAATTTATTATTTCTTTATCAAGAGATTTTTTACGAAGTTACTCTCTAGTCACTGCCTGAAAGAAATTATTATAGAAATTAGAAATTTAAGAACTTATAATAGCTAAACCAACAATAATGTTTTATCGTGGTAAATATTTAATAGTAAATATTAGTAGTAAATAAATAAACTAAAAAATCTGAATTTTTTTCTCAGATATGAAGGTTTCTTCCAACTGAACGATATTCCTTTCATTTGGCTTTCAAATAATCCATAGCATTAATTGCTAACCACAATGAAATTTTAATCTGTTCTGCCTACTTTCGGCTTTCACCGAATTAATTAATAGTCATTCCACTAGCAACAACCATGCAATATAAAGAAAGGGCTGTTATCCTGATAGATTAAATTTCGAAATTTGAAATCGTGTTAACTGTTCTTGCAGATAATGCCGCTTATAGAAGCGGAACAACATCCTCTTTCACATAACCATGTCAAGACTATATGGAGCGTAGAGTTAGACATCTCAAACAAACTAAAAACAATAGAGACATGAGAGACCCATGGACATACAATGTGGTCCTGGAACATGGATAACAATGTTTTGAATTAGTCTGTAAGCTTATTTTAACAACTTTAAGCTGATTTACAGATATAGAAGGAAATCCCCAAACTATCAGGAACATCTCACATCTAACATAAATTAATCGAATGTAAGACGAAACGGCTGAAATTTATTAGAGACTGTTACCTCTAACCTACTGTAGTTGTGCAAGGCACCAGAATATAATGAATAAATAAAATTTCGACTTTTACAAGTACATATGCAATGTTATTTTTAAAATGGTTATATTTTTTTACTCATCTTACGCATAATTAAACTCGTTATAATAAATTTAATATCTTGCTAATAGAATTTACAAAAAATGGAAAAAATAAATTCACATTTTTTTTACAGTTCGTTCGTGTTACATATTAAGATTTTGTTAACCCCGAGTTCAGATGTCAGAACGCCAGAAACCCAGAGGTCAAGCAACTAAATTAGATTCGTGTGAATTACTATTTCTTTTTAGGGTTATCGTAAAAGAGAGTATAGTTCTTGGCACGTAAAAACTCCAGTCGAGAGAGCACGCAAGTCTCAATACACGTGAGATATTACCAAGATTAAGGACCATTCAACACGTGCGAGAATCTTACTTTAGTACTCAGATATGTTTGTAAAATCGAGATATCGACATATCATCACCTGCTTGCTTTTATTGGTTATTGATAGGTTTCTATCGGTGGATAAACAGAATCTGTTACATAGCTAAAGTATGACTCACTTCAGTTATCGATTTCTTCTCAGCGCAGATATCGTTACTACATTTTGTTCGTTTGGGAGGTCAGTCAGTGCGCCTTTATTTCATAGTTACGTTTTGCCGTTAGTGCAGTTATACATTATTAAGCATGTATTTTTATGACAGCAAGCATTCACGATCTTTTAATAGGGAACATTTTCAATAAGCTATTTAAAATTTTGATGAATTATATAAAAATTACTGGAAAGAATTTAAACAAATATGAAGCTATAACAGGGAACGAAAAGACAGATTGACAAGCAAATAAAACAATTCAGACTGATTTAGCAATATTCTAATTAAAATATCTTTCAATTATGCAAAGCGAAAAAGAAATTTTAACTCGAAAAACACATGATACGCACATTACTAAATCAAGACGTTACTTAAATTTATTCCTGGAGAAAAAATAAATAAAAATAACATTCGGACATAGACTGAGGAATAAGTAAATTAGGCAGTTTATGGTGAAAAATTTCCGCGAGTTATTTTAAATGATCTTTCATTTTAATACACTTGTGATTTACAGACTAAACTATAAATAAACTAAGTAAAAAATATAATCAGTTTACTAAACCGTTATCATTAGATATATCATTATCGTAAGATAATATTATTATCTTCTTATTTTCAGTGTTTATTTAAGTATGCGTAGATTAGGGTGTCTACCGAACCTGGAAAACATGGAAAAGCCAGAGAATTTTTCAAACCCGGAAAAGTAAAGAAATTTTATGAGAAAAACCTCTCAAAATCAGGGAGTTTTACAAGCTCATGTACGCCAGTGCGAATTTGCTATTTTGGACCAGAATCATTATTTAACACAACAGTGATAAATACTCATCTATATATACATATGACTCGTCATTTAATTTGGGTTTTTTTCAAGATCCTTCCCCTAAAGTATCATGACTTGATTTTAGGATGAGTAATTAGATCTAAACGTTCACCATATTCAAAGGGTGTACTGCTTATTGAAGCCACCTAATTTTTTTAACTTCAGTTTTTCTGAGTGTTAAAATATTTTTTTTCTCAACCCTTTCTATTGTGAAAAAATAAAACCATTCTCCTTTTCTTCCTCCTTGGCTCTCATTTTTCATATTAGGCCACACCCGAACCAGCTTATATAACAAAAAGAACTCAAGTAATAGAAGCAAAATAACTGTTTTCATATAATGAGGAAGAATTTCAACTGCGTTGGTGCCAGGATAGAGTGGCTGATATTGATATCTCAGACTGCAATCCTGAAGTACTCTACTAAAAATCTGATGACTAGAGCACGGATTCTCGTGCAATTGCAATTTTTTTTTTCGGTTGCTTGAAATCGATCGGGGACAAATTATTTTAATAAGGCATCCGGACAAACATATGTAAGTTTTATTTTGCACGAAATTGCGCATTTTTAACAATTTTGGGTATTTGCACTTTTATGTTTTTACTGCATTAAATTGCACATTTAGCAGTATTTAAAAAAAATATTTGTAAATTTCTTAAAAATATAAACATTGAACCAAAATTGCGTAGGACGAAGTAAGTAATACGTTACTGTTTATAACACATTAAATCTAATAAAATCTTCTGGAACTGAAACTGCAAATTTAAGTTTGTTTTGCTCTTTTAAGATTCGTGGAATACCTGTTGACTTCCTTTTTTGTTCTGCATTGCTACACTCAGTCTACAGTTGGCAAAATAATTATGCATACACACAGTTTTTCGGACAAAAATATGTTCAATAATATATTGAAAATAAATTAATTAGTGGGTATGATAACAAACAACATCACGTATACATTTTTACGAGTGAAGAGAATTAAAAATCCGTACAACCTAATTGAAATCAAAACTTGGAAATTGATCGATCAAAAAAATTATTCATGCTGTAACAGTTGTGATATTAACTAGTTTGTGATATTAACTATATGCTCAGTTTTCATTCAATTAATTATATCTTATTCAAATATTAACCCAAAATGAGAAAAACTATCAGAATTGAAAGACAATCCACCAAAATGGATCGTAAATGTAGGATTGTCTCACTTGTCCATGCGATACGTAATTAAAAAATTTATCAGTTGGCAATAAAAAACACTAAGGCAGCAAATGCTTTGCCATAGTGCGTGAATCACGCATGATCGTGCGAAAAGTAGCAAAAAAGACTGTAATAAGAGCTCGTGTGGTTTTCACATTTTACATAACAATACTCCAACCTACTTAGTTTATTGAGAAAAATAGTAATTTATGAAATAAAACAAAATATGTAGATTATTTAATTTATTTTTTAAGAATTAAATTTTTCGCTGCACATTTTTGTATGTTTTGGCATTTTTAGTGCACGTTTTACAATTTTTTTATTGCAAGAAATTCGGGCTCTACTGATGACATTCTGATGCTGAACAAAACTTTATAGAGCATATTTTGGACTTAAGCATTGGTTAAATATGTTAAGGGTTCTAATATCAACGAAATGGATAGCTAGTAGATTTGAACGTGAAATGGAAGAAAAAATGATATGTAGAAAGAAAGTCTTATTTTTTTTTCCTGGTATAGGTGCACCGCGGCTAATAGTGCACCGATTAAATCCTTGTTGTCTCACTAGACTGGCAGATAGCAGTATCTAATATATTTTGTGATATATAAATCTCGGGACTGTTGCTGTGACGGTGTAATGCTCTCGTCCTCTTTAGCCTTCTGAGTTTACCATAAATTCCAGACCTGAGATTCCTTTTCAGACCTAAAGTTATGGAGGTTTATTCTAAGTCTACGAAATTCCCGAAAGCTCAGAGAGACCAGACTTTTCTGAGCTACCGTCAAAATGTTAGATGTATAGAAATGTTATGATACGAACACATTGAACTTTTTTGAAGACCATAATTATTGCAAGTTCTCACTTAACCTTCTCTTCACTATCACCGAGCTTTTCTCACCATTAAATTTACTCTCTATATGATGTCAAACGTGCCCTGTTTCATGATATTTTAGCTCCCTTAAATGATTCTTTACCAATGTATTTGAATCGCTCTAGCTGTAAAAAATCATCTCGCGAATATTAAAAACAATCAATGAACCATATTAATACCTGTAAATAATTTCTTGAGCCAGCGAAAAAGTAAAAGGATCACAGTTTCCTCTGTGCGTTGGTAAGATGTTTGCAAAAGAGCATTGGTTGCATAACTTTCCCGTAGCTCTTGCTCTACATTCACAGGCGATGGGACTAACTTAAAAGAAGTATTTTAGTATTCCTAAAGTAGAGGATTACCTCAACACCGAAAAATGTTTGTGATATAGAAAATAGAATAGCTCTTTGGCTCTCTTGGAAGATTTTTGGGGTTCCCTGTTTGAGAGACCCCGAAGAGGAGGTTTTTCATCTAAGCCCATTCATCTAGGGTAGGCGTGTCAAACTCTTCTAAAGCGCGGGCCGCATCACATTTACAAATTTCCTTAATGTGATTTTTAAAGTGGGGTGGTGATCCAGATATGTAGAAAGAGCATTAAAAATTATTAAGCAATTAAGTAAATTTAGGTTAATTATCGATAACATTTCTGTATAATTATCTTTTTTACACTTTATTTCAGAATATTATGGACCACAAAATATTACTTTGGGAGTAATATAATAGCCCGCCAGTTTGACACTCCTGAAGTAGGGCAATAAAGACCATGGAAAGGTCGTAATAGTTAAGGACCGCTTCGTAAAAGTATAAGAAAAACTAATAACAATACAAGAAAATTAGTCTGTAAAAATAGTTCAGATAATACAGTTATTGCGAAATGATACAGGAATTCAGATTTGGTTTAAGTCAAGGTCTTTTGGACTCTAGGTCGACTTAACAATCGGTGAGTCTGCGTTCAGGCAAATTTAAGGTGTACTAAAAATTATAAAACAGCTTTCTTTCATTTTATTCAATAATAAAGTTGAAGTGTTGTATAGGAATGTTTGAATGATTGTTATAGTTAAGTCTGAAAATATAAATAGTTTTGTGTCAACCTCAAATTTTAGTCATTAAAAAATATCCAAAAATGTCATTATTATGAATGCCTTGGCTGACTGATGAGAAACTTTCAACCTGTAGTATTGGAAAGGCAAGGATGTGCTATTCTGTTTCAAAACGAATAATGTTGTTTCAGGAACTGGGCGATAACGGTGGTTAAGTGTGGTCAGTGTTTGATTTTTTAAGAATTGTTTCTTAGGAGACTTAAGGGAGGAGAGGGTGGTCGGAGTTTGGCTATTCTATCATGACCTGTGACAGAGAACATCGGGAGTGCAGAGATGACCCCACCAATAATTATGCAACTTCGCTCCATAGGGAATTCCTGCCCAGAGGACCTGGCGGTGAAAGCTGTATCCGCCTGACGTCACCGCTTCGTAACTCTGCTTTCCTCTGGTGCAGCCAGCGGTCCATAGTGTGCACACAGCCTCCGAGATCGTCTTGCACTCCTGCCAGGAACCATTCGCAAAACAACATTTGGGCGGGTTTATAGGAAATGGCGGTAAGGATGAGCGAGCTTACCAGATATGATGACAGCCCAACAGTTACCACATCCGGTTCCGTTCTCTGTGCTAACGCTCTGTTAACTTTCTTACTGCTGTGTCGTCAGGGTTTGCTTACTCAAAAGAGCGAAAGCTGTTGTAACTGGTTTGCATTTAACAGTTGCAAATTTCATTTATTTCGCTATATTTGTTGTTATAATAAAAATTGTTTTGGTTTTCATCATATCTTTTTTTTAGCTCTTGTATATTTGACTTAAATAAATAAATTTCTCTCTATTATATAATATGCAAGTATTTAAAACAACACTTATGTTTTGTTTTTTTATTTTTCTCTTCAACCTGGTCTTAAAATTCAATTACATTAATAAATGTAAGAAAATTAATTTATACTCTTTTAAATAAATTTGAGTTGAAATAATGTGTTGTGAATAATCCTGAGACGTTCACAGTCGCATGGAAATAAAATAAATGAATTTTGACAAATTACATCTGTCTACGTTTAGTTTTTTATGGTGTAGGGTTTAACGACGGTCCCGTTTACTCAATAATAAATATTGCCGTGCATAATCCGACATCCTGTCTATAGATGACCGTCCAATGAGAATAGTTTTTGAAAAAACGTTCAGAAGTACCGGTAATAGAAAAAGGATATATTGTTCATTATTTATCAGGTGTGTATCGGACATGAAACACTTGAAAAAGTCAGAGAATTTTTCGAACCAGAAAAATTCAGGGATTTTATGAAAAAAACACTGAAAGTCAGGAAATTTAACACGCTAAGGGACGCTGGGACGAATTCGTGTTATGAATCAGAATCATGGTCACAATATGTTTAAACAATAGTGATATATATTACTATTGTTTAAACTATATATATATATATATATATATATATATATATATATATATATATATATATATATATATATATACAGTTAAGAGCCAGACCTAGCTAATAATAGAACTTAATCCTACTAGGAATATAAACAACTCCCTAAGAGTATATAAGTAGGATTACTTGATGAATAAAGTCAGTTATTAACCAGCTCTTGTTGCGTTATTATTCTCTTAAACCTTTCTTTTTTTTAAAATTCTCTAACCCGGACTCGTTAAGTGGTGTCGAAACCCGGGACCGGAGCGGAGTGTTCGTAGCGGAAGATTTTTTTTGGTTACTGGTCAATCATGAACGGAGAAATGCAGGAGGGAGGAGTTCAGACCGGACAACAAGGAATTCTTCGAGCGCCCACGCTGACGTTACCTAATGACGTTCCGCCTCAACCGACAACCACGCTGGCGCAGGCACACGCAAATCTTGCCGCGGCAGAAGCTAATGCCATAGAGCGGCTAAAATTAAAGAGAGCAAATGCCCAGGACATTAGGTACACGATAGGCGAGTTAGACAAGTTCAGTGGGGAAGTGGGAGAATTGAATCACTTCCTGAAAGGAGGTGACCGGATAATATCCCTAATTGACTCAATGGCCGCGGAAGATTTGATTGAGGTTAGAGGAGTTGCGGCCTTGAGAGCGGCTGTGTCGAGTGAAAAGGAGTGTACTGAACCTGATTCAGGCAGATGAGGACACGCCGTGGGACACGGTGAAGGCTCGGCTTAAGAAGGCGTTTGGAGGGGGTCGGTGGGCCCCGGAAGAGGACATGCTGCAAATGTTTAGGGAAATGCGGAAGCCCCACCAGAGCAGCGGCCAATATGCGGGCATACTATTAGCACGATTTAATAAAATCACTGAGAAGCTGAGGGAGACCATGAGTGCGGAGCAGGCGGAGGCGAGGATGGCATTCTTGGCCACAATCCTGAAGGTGCAATTGGCTCGCGATACTGGAAGGAAAGACGGCCTGCCCCAAGAAAAGAGCTTTCTAGAATGCGCCCAAGACATGGTGGATGCGAGCGCCAGCGACGAGGAGTCGAAGTACATCGGAGAAGTAGAGGTAGGCTGGACCAGAGTCCCATTCCGGAGGCGAGCAGAAATCGGCCGCGGTTTGAAACTAGTAGGAAGAGAGAGGCAGAGAGCTACCGGCGGGAAAGACCTACGAACCGAGACAGGAGACCGGTAATGGAGAAGAAACATGGTAGGAAGGACGAGAGGAGGTGCCATGAATGTGGTAAACCAGGACATCTGGTGGCACAATGTCCCCGAACCAAATGTTTCGAATGTGGTACGGAAGGGCACATAGCCCGGCAGTGTCCGTATATTTATCGGCGGAAAGAAGTGTCTCATGGTGAGCCCATGGAAGTCAACGCGCAGGAGGTGCGAGGAAGAGAAGGAATTTCCAGACGAGCGGGAGCGTCCTTAGAATCGACGGGACTATCATCGGAGACGGAGGAGGAGCCAGGTAGCAGCAGCGGCGAGGACAGTCGGAGCGGCCGGGAGTGGCATCGACGTCGGGCGACACAGGCACGAGGACAGCGGCTGGCGATGGCAGGGAGGAAGACTCAGGCTTCGGCATGAGGAGGGTATCTGCAGAGAGGCGACCGAGCTTTCACATGCAACACCATCGAAGGTAAGCTCAAATGTTGGTTGCCTATAATTGAGATTCAGAGTGGGGTGAAGTGCTTAGTGGACACGGGGAGCTCGAGCACCCTGTTGTCAAGAGCTGCTGTAGAGAACTTGTGCGGAAAAGGGAAGGCGCTTCAGGTTCAAAAATGCGGCTGTAAGTTGCTTACGTTGGGTGGGCCATGTAGCGTAATAGGCGAGATAAAGATAGGGTTGCGTCAATGGGGAAAAGGACGGGGCAGATTACGAGCACACGTGGTAGAGAGCATGCCGAGAGAATACCAGGTGATAGTCGGGTGTGATCTTTTAGAAAGGGTAGGCGCCAAGGTGAGGAACGAAAAAGATTACGAGCACACGTGGTAGAGAGCATGCCGAGAGAATACCAGGTGATAGTCGGGTGTGATCTTTTAGAAAGGATAGGCGCCAAGGTGAGGAACGAAAAAGGGAAGTGGCATATTAAACTCGGGCGTAGGAAATACGTGTGTCACCGGGCTGTCAAGGGTACCAGGGTCGGGGCAGTTAGCAAGGTCGAGAATTGGAGAAAGTCGCTTATGCAGGAATTTCATGACATTTTCTACAAGGAAGGGGACGTGCTAGGAACCACGGGGAGAACGGTACACGAAATTCCCCTCAAACATGATCGGGTGACATACGTGAAGGAAAAGCGGTACCCCCAAGCACTGCGGCGTCACATCCGCGAGGAGTTAGAGGAATTGCAGCGGCAGGGAATCATTGTGAACAGTTCCTCCCCATATAATAGCCCCTTATGGGCAGTTAAGAAGAAACCAGCGCCGGGGGAAACTACGGAAAAATATCGCGTAGTGGTAGATTTTCGCCAATTAAATAGTAATACCGTTGATGAGGCGTACCCCATCCCGCGATTCGATGATATCATAGACAGACTGAGTGGGGCCACGGTGTTCAGCACATTAGATTTAAAAGCTGGATATCATCAAATCAAACTTCACCCGCGTGATCAAGCTAAGACTGCGTTTACGTTCGAGCGGGGACATTTTGAATTTACGCGGATGCCCTTCGGGCTGAAGAATGCTCCTCTCACATTCCAGCGCTTAATGGACGAATTCCTCAGGGGCATCGACGAGGGAATCTGTCAAATTTATATGGACGATCTGCTTGTTTTCAGTAAGTCCGAGGACGAGCATGTTCACCATTTGCGACAGGTGTTCGCGAGGATTCGTGAATTCGGATTACGGCTATCTCCAGACAAGTCGGTTTTGGGAAAGGGCAAAATAAATTTTTTAGGCCATACTATATCGAAGGAAGGGGTTCGTCCGGATGCTGCCAAAGTCGAGGCAATTACTAAGATGGCCATTCCCCGCGATATCAAAGGAATCCGCCGGCTTCTGGGGGCTCTTAATTACTATAGGCGGTTTGTCCCGGATATGGCGCAATACTTGGTGCCCATTAATAGTTTGTTAAAAAAGGGGGCGCGTCTGATCGTTACGCCCAATATGGAAGATAACATTCGGAGATGTATGGCGCGGTTGAAGGAGGAACCGGTCCTCGTATTTCCAGATTTCACCAAGTAGTTCACGGTGACTACCGATGCCAGCGAATACGCTTTAGGTGCGGTGTTGTCTCAGGAGAGCGGGGGTGGGGATCGTCCCGTCGCATATGCAAGTAGAAGATTGACCGACGCCGAAGCGCGATACAGTGCGTTGGAACGGGAACTCCTTGGGGTCGTGTGGGCGATCGATCATTTTCGGCCGTACTTATTTGGGAACCGTTTTCGGGTTCAGACGGACCACCGTCCCTTGCAGTGGGTGGGGAAACTAAAGGAATCATCCGCACGTGTATCACGATGGAAAGAGCTCCTTAGTCAATATTCCATGGATATTGTTTACAAACCCGGCAAAGAGAACGTAGTCGCGGACTGGCTGTCGAGAGCAATCACGGTCAATGCCATCGAGGATGCTACCGCAGGGCCATCCCGCGACATTCGGCAATTTCTGCAGGACTGGTCGCCGAATGGTGAAGGGACGCCGGCTGCTACGGGAGTAGGACAGGAAGGGGCATCGTCGGGTACAGAGAGTTCGTCGGGGGAGAGGCCGGCGGAGATGGAGGAGATCGACGAGATCGTTAATGATAAACCGAGACAAATTATTTGGAAAACCAAAACCTCGGGCCTACTATCTATCGAATATCTCCGTTATGGTCGGTCGCGTATCAATATCATTTCATCGCCACCGGGAGTTCGCGTCGACAGAGTGTGCCAGGCGTTGAAGGATGCTTCGGTCCCAGGGCGCACGCATCATTTATATGTGGGCAATGCGACGATTTGGGAAAAGGTGAAGCAAGTGTGGAAAACGGAGCAAATCCTGGATCGAGTTTTTGTTCGCTGTAGGAGACTGGTGGAAACAGTTAGGGAAGCGGACCGCCAAGTCGAATTGACCACTGCATACCACCAAGGCAAAACCAATCATCGGGGAGTCAGTGAGACCCTACAGGCCCTGAAAAGGAAATATTTTTGGGTATCCATGAAACAGACGATACAGAACGTTATCGGATCTTGCGAGGTCTGCATGTCTACTAAGTATGACCGTCATCCACCCCGGGCAGTACAGGAAGAGACACCTACAGGAGATAAGCCGCTGCGCGAATTGCAGGTGGACACGTTTACATGGAGAGGGTTTCAGTGGATGACGATCATTGATGTGTTCAGTAAAATCGCCATGGCACATCCTTTTCAGGCGAAAGCGGCGGAAGCGATTTTGGAGGCCCTGCACACATGGTTTATGGTTTACGGGGTACCGGACCGGATCACATCCGATAAAGGCAGGGAATTTGATAATACGGCGGTGAGCGATGAAATGAAAACCCTCGAGGTCACGTGGCATTTTAACACGCCGGGTCATCCGAAGAGTCGGGGAGGGATTGAGCGCTTACACAGCACTCTCAGCGATCACCTCAGGGTATACCAGGTGGATAAGGGGTTGACGCCGGACATAGCAATGCGTAAGGCGATAGTGGCGTACAACCACTCTATCCATTCAGCAACTGGGTTTTCACCGTTCGAGGTCTTATTTGGGTTGCGCGGACCGGGAAGGGACTATGCGGGGACGGCGGGGGACTCGCCAGAGGAACGCGGCATCATTACGAACCAGGTACAAGTCCGAGGGTTATGGCGAAAAGTGCGTGAGCGAATTGTTAAAGAGAAAAGAATCAGGGTAGCGCGGGAAAATGTGAAGGTTAGGGACCGTCTGGAGGACATCAAAATAGGGGCGATCGTATATCGCCGCATCGGGTCTAATAGGGGAAAGGAGACACGGCGTTACGACACGGCCATTCCGCGTAGTCGTTATTCGGGAGCATAATGTCGTGACCATTGAAACCGTGGGAGAGCCCAAAAAGAGGCGAACCGTTCATATAGAACAACTTAAATTTCCCTTAGGCGATGCATTGGGATCTGGAGCGTCTTCGTCTATACGGGCGGGAGACAACTAAGTGTAAACAGTTTTGGTTGTAGTATTGTATTTAATGAGTATATTGCGTTTTTGTATTTTGGCGGTACATATATTGAAGTGTATATTTTTTTTCTTTTTATAGGCTGTTTTCTTTCCTTTGTAGTCACATAGTGTATTGTGTCTGTGTATTAGGACTGTACATATTTCAAAGTTGTATTTTTGTTTTTATATATATTATTATTATTTTTTTTTTGTACGATGTATTTCTTAACTTGTACTTAGGGAGTGTCCGTATTGTACAGGAGCGAGTTCTATGACTTAGCTAGTTTAAGAAATTTTTTTTTTGAGTTTCCGGATGTATCCGAAACTGGGAAGGGGGAGTTAAGAGCCAGACCTAGCTAATAATAGAACTTAATCCTACTAGGAATATAAACAACTCCCTAAGAGTATATAAGTAGGATTACTTGATGAATAAAGTCAGTTATTAACCAGCTCTTGTTGCGTTATTATTCTCTTAAACCTTTCTTTTTTTTTAAATTCTCTAACCCGGACTCGTTAAGTTATATATATATATATATATATATATATATATATATATATATATATATATATATATATATATATATATATATATATACTAGCGGACCCGACAGACGTTGTCCTGCATGATATTTCAAGCGATTAGGATATTAAACAAAGTATGAAATGAAAGACAAATAATATAATAATTTCATTATTCTTTATTTTGAAATAACATGATTTTTTCTAAATCAATTCGTTATAATCAATAACGTTTGTTTAATTTTATCTTAATGCGAGTTGATGAACAATATTTTTAGTCAATTCCTGAGGAGTATAAATGAATAAACTTGACGGTTTTCCAACGCGAGAACACGCCAAATATAATTGGCCATGTGAAAAGACCGGATTTTCTAGATCCAACCCACAAATCGACATTGTTTGATCTTGTGACTTATTAATAGGCATGTCAAATGCCAAGCGAATTGGAAATTGCAGACGTTTGAATGGAATGGGTGAGTCTGAAGGGATCATTGGGATTCGTGACAGGAGAACAACTTCACCTTCAAATTTGCCGTTCAAAATTGTAGCTTCAAGAACATTGGCCATCATTTTTTTTATGACTAATTTTGTACCGTTGCATAGCTTAGGTGCATTTAAATTCCGAAGCAAAATTATAGGTGAGCCAATTTTTAATCGCAAGTTCCTGGTAAATCCAGCGAATTGAAAAATTCAACAGGATAGTTGACTGCTTCGTCAGGATCAGTAACAGTGTTGATCGATTTGAAAAATATCTCATTGCCGGGCAATGACTGTTGTATTTTGAAGTTAATAGCGTCAACATCGATATTTTTTGCGGCTAAATTAGCTCGTTCACGAAGCCACGCATGATTAATATAATTAGCTTGTAAATCTGGAAATATGCTTTCAATCAAAGCATCTTTCGTATTTACCATGTTGCAGAAATTGTCTGGCAATTTGATGCATTGTGTGTCTCCATGAAATGGTATTGTTCCATTTCCAATGTTGAGCAATTGCTCGGAGAATGATAGTGCTAATGGATCATTTTGAATTTCTGCTGAGATAATTTTATCAATTTCTTCAGACTGTATTTTGTCGACCAACCAAATCAAAATATGCGCGTGAGGCAAACCTCGTTTTTTCCATTTAACAGAATACAGCCAGCAACGTGTTTTGCCAAATACAGAGGAATGTATAATCAAGTTCATCAACGATTTTAACTTTTGTCTGAAGACACGTGCAGTGATGTGCCGATCTATTGCAGTTTGACCTTGCAATAACGCAATTTTAATTTCATCCCATTTTGGATTACACGTAAATGTAATGAACAAATCTGGACGTTCGTACGCGCGCACAATAGTCATGGCGTCTTAAATATATTCTTGTATTTGACGTGGGCTACCAATATATGATGATGGAAGAAAATATGAAGTACCGATGTCGTTGATATCAGTTATTCCATCTACGTTACCAACAATAGCATCACGCAAATGAATGTATTCCTCAGCTCGAAGTTTCGCTTGATTATACCTGATGTATCGTAATCGCTCACTTTCAATTTTCGCATACATATCAACGATATATTGATGAAACAGCTGGCGGCATCGGAGAATATTATTGTCTTCATTGGCACGAATCATCAACCAACATGCGTAGAAGTTCATCGCGCTCACTTTCTTGCTGGTTTCTGCACCTGCAAAATAAAAATATAACACAAAAAGAAATTAATCGTGCATAAAAATAAAATATTAGGTAATGACATGTGTAGATTGTACCTGTTGCTGGATTTCTTTGCGTGATATTTAAATGATATCCATCTTCTCCTTTCCAAAATATCAATGGATATTGCAAAGCGTCGTAAGAGCGATGACTGTCTTCAATCGTATGCACTGTGTTATCTCTGCGTTGGATTCGTATATCTCGACGTTCAAATGCGTCGCCAACCATAACAACTGCAACTTCATTAATGGTCGATGCATTATATCGGCCCGCGTCCTGCCCAGATGGTACTTTGTCTGCTTTGATGATGATCGTATAGTTGTCGTTTTGCAGTCTGTTTGAAACGGTATTGAACAACTGGACCAACTGGTTTTGATTCTGTATAAGCGGTTCTAAAATACCCACAATTTCTCGCTCCTCCATCTGCTCGATATGGTTGTACTGTTAGCGTGCGTTTATATGCTGCTCCTCATTACCCATGAAGTAGATTTGCAGAAATTTTGAATCGGTATCAGACATCAGCATTAAAGAACCAATTTGATGATACACCAAGTGTATCAGGGGGCCAACCCTGAATCTTAAACGTTGATTGAAAATTGCGACCATCCTCATTCTGAACGGTTATTGTTGCTCTAAATGATGTCATGCGTTGCGTTGCTCTTGACTTTCATTAGCACGTGTGATTGCAGCCTGGTTTCTTAAATTATCATTGTCCGTCAATTGATCTTCTGCCAATCTATTTAACCGACGGTTCTGTGCTAATTGTGAATTCCGAGTCCGTCGACCAATATTTCCTTCTCGTCCACGAAGATGTGGCATTGTTTTATGTACGTAACGTATATGTGAATATAATACACTTAGTATTCACTGAAATGCGACACCTGAAATATCAAAAGACACCGTACAAAAAAATTAAAATGCCAAAATACCGACTGCAGCGCCATCTGCCGGGCTGATTTGTGAATCTAAACCATCCAGGGCACCACCCAAACGCATACAAAAAATTCATTCTAAGCCGTTTAGGAGGAGTTCAGTGACATACACACATACAGTAGAATTATATATATTAAGATAGTATATAAATAAATATATATGCACCCAAACATATACTTGTATATTTATGACATGCTAAACTTGTTACGTTGTGTTCATAGATTTGTGTGTGATAAACAATCATACATTATTGTTACAAGAGCTCACAGAACTTGTTCCTCTATGTTTTTACATATTAAAAGTCTATCATACTTCTTTCTTTTTCAGTACTTAATTGTTTTTTATTATGGGTCATTCTCAGCGTGTTTTTAGAAAATTATTTTAAGATTTAATATCTGGAAGTGGTGGTTTAAGGAAAAAATATTTGAACTTTTTTCTTTTCTGTTTTAAATATAGTAGTACCAATATCTATCGGATACGAAATAGATTCGCTCTAATTCAATGTTCGATCGTAGACTAAACCAAAGTAAAATATTGTATCAATTAGTTAGGTATGATTATTCAAAAAGATCATAGAAGTTAGATTATTGACTGTATGAGGTATATCCTGGATAATATATAGCCAGAAAATTAATTTGTATTTTTATTACACAAGCAGACGTTTCGACGTAAACATCTGGGTCATCTTCAGGGCTAAAATGAAACAAGAGATACAAGAAGTTGAGAAAAGAGTAAAATGACAGAAGTAAATGACAAATAACTTTTTAGCTACTGTATCTATTATTGGTATTATTTTATTCTAGCATTGTTTTGTATAAACTTATTTTATTTCATATGTTCTTCCCATACTTATTTAATTATCTTATTCTTTTCTTTGTTATATCAATTTTGTATACTATTATTTATGCATCTGTGCGCTATAATAATATAGTGCATAAGCATTAGCATATAGTATAGCATATGATATAGTTGCATAAGCATTCTATTAAGTTTTTATAGTTCCTCATTTACCTTTGTTGTTATTTGAATCGCGATTATTACTTTTAATTTTAGGATATAAAAATAGGACTATATACATATATATATATATATATATATATATATATATATATATATTTTGATGTCCTATAATTTTTCCAAAAATTACTGGAAAAATTGGAATTATATTAAAAGGTTATTAATTTTTATTAAACTAGCCGACGTTTCGACTCAAACGGTCGTTTTCCAAATGTGGGTAATTTTCAAGACTAAACTAATATTAGAGATAAAAGAAGTTTAGATACCAAGTATAATGACAAAAATAAAATAGATAAATTAAAAAAGTAAAATCAAATATAAAATGTGATAAAGACAAAAGTAATAATCGCGATTCAAATAATAACAAAGGTAAATGAGGAACTATAAAAACTCCGATAAACTGATTTATGGTCCATTTGCAGTAGCTTTATCCATTATACTTTAAAGGCTATTACTATATTATATTATATTATAATTATTTGTTTTGCGTTTTTCCTAGTTAAAAAAAAATTATTTTTAAATATGTTGAAACAAAAATTCTTAGAAAAAAAACTCTTAATTTCCTGATGCGCAGATATGTAT
This sequence comes from Rhaphigaster nebulosa, assembly GCA_948150685.1. Lineage (NCBI taxonomy): Eukaryota > Metazoa > Arthropoda > Insecta > Hemiptera > Pentatomidae > Rhaphigaster > Rhaphigaster nebulosa. Next base: position 126,651,538 of record OX411308.1, read on the forward strand.
TTTTTTTATAGTTAGATAACGCGTGCAATGCTGATGTATTAGATTGTTAAGGAAACAATTAGCTTTTGCCTAAAAGATTTATTTTCGGCACTAAAAGTTTTTCTGGATTCTGCCTTGAGCGTTGGCCTAGAGTTATCTTGGTTTGGATCAATTAGTGCTTCCTTTTTTGCTGTGAGATTTAATTTTTTTGAACATTTTCTGATGTTAATTGCATTTTAATTTTTTATACTTCGAGGATGTTCTCATTATATGAAGTTGTATAAAACATGTACAAGGTTGTTACAAAAGTCTTGTATTTAAATTTAAAAATTACTAATAAACATTAAAATTATTCTTTAAAATACAGGTCATCATTGATATGATTACTTTTACCCACCTTCCTAGCAGAAGTTGAATTTGGTTGTCATTGATTTTCATAGCGAAAAACTCCTCACATCCTGATTTGACATTCCTATTGTTTTTGAAGTGGCAGCCTTTCAAAAAATGTGCCATTGACCGTAAAAGACCATAGCCATACAGTGCAATGTCAGAGCTGTAAGGAGGGTGGGATAAGATGCTAACTCCCTCTATTTCTGAGAATCTTTCTTTAAGTAAGAGCCAACCATGGGCATGACCATCATCTTGCTGCTGAAATACCACTTTACTATGATTGACCAAAGCAGGCTGTTCACAGTAAAGCTAAACGTCACTAGTCCTGCCATCTGGAAACAGATCAAAGTGCAAAACATCCTCAAACCAAACATAAAGCATTACCTAGAAGGCTGTTGTACCCAGGATTGAACAGGCTGAACCAAAACGCTACCATATTAGGATGCACCACATTTTCACCTTCCACCGCGCAAATTTCCTCAGCAGCGGCTGCCTTAATCCAATTTTCCAGTAGTGCCTCAGAAGATCACGAATGACAATTTATTCTTCCAGCATTATCAGTGAAATTTATAAAATGGAATGAAAAGTATCTTTCATCAGTGTTGAATAATGATTCAAATGGAGACTTTAACTTCAGCAATGAATTAATGCACTAAGACTTTTGTAACAACCTAGTACATTAACAAATTAGAAATTGATTATGACACAGGATATTCAGCTAAATGACAAGATCAATATTTTCTATTCCTACGTTTCTATTTTAGTTTTTTATATTTGGAGGATGTTCTCCTAATAAAAACATACACAATTGCAAACTTGTAGTTGATTAGGATGCAGGCTATTCAGATAACTAACAATGGGAATATTTTTCACTCCTAAGTTTCTATTTTAATTGTTTTTATTTGGAGGATGTTCTCAAAATAAAAAAATGATGCAAAACATATATAATAGCAGATTAGCAGTTGATTATGATGCAGGTTATTTAGATAACTACCAAGGGGAATATTCATTTGGAATATCCATCCATCTGTTTCTATCTTCCTCAATGCGATGTTATGAATATTTTTGATGTCCTTCCATAGGCTTTCTGTTTATAACATTCATTTGGGATTCGTTCTTGTTTTTGTCTATCAACTTTTTAAGTTCAGGGAGAGGATTCTTTGTAATGCATTGTGATTTTGAAAATGTGATGTAATGCTCCGATTCCTTTCAATATTTCATCAAATCAGATTTTTTGTTTTTAAGTTGAATCAGATTTAGGTTATTCTAAATGCCTTGAAGAATTATAGTAGGCATATTAAATATATGTAGAGAAATCCATTAATATATTAAATAACTGTTTATTTTGTTTACAAACACAACTTTTTAACTCCGTCAGTCTTATCACAATTTCTTTCCATGCTGAAATTATTTCTCAGAGTTAGAATAAACTTGTAACATCACTATTATATTAAATATTGAAACCTTTAAAAGAATTATTAAACATTGTAAATTTTGAAATAATTAGGGTTTGATAAATTATTTGCCACTTCTATAGTTTTGTTTTTATTTAAAACTAGTTTCGAATGTTATACTTTCGTCTTCAGTCAAAGGTTTAACTGGATTATATGAAACAGAAAAGTTTGTACTGGTTTCTTATAATTATAATCCGTATATTTCAACTAATTTTGAAATATACTAAAATGTTTTGAAATGATATTTACACTATAGAACCTTTTGGACAAAATTCATTGAGGTTTTTAAAAAAATCGTATCATTTTTTTATAATGGAAATTAGATTTTTAAAAATAATTAATTTTTTAAACACTTTTTTTAAAAATATGTGAGATATTTATTAAATCATTTATTGGTTAATTATTTCAATTTTACGGAAATTTTGTAGACGTCAAAGATCAATGGATGTTACAATATTAATTAATTATTATTGTTGGTTATACATGTTTTCAATAATGTATTAGCAATGGTTATTATGAATGTTATAAAGCATGGTTTAAGTGATATTTTAAAGTATTAATTGCTAATATTAATTATATTTTTTTAACAATTTTTTTTTGTGTTGCAGGTAAGCTTATATCTTTTATGCTTCCAGAATTCTGTTGGTAAGATGCCTTTTTTATGAAATGCCTTTTTTACTGCGCTAGTGGTCAAAAATATAGTTTAACTAGGTTTTGTTGCAAAATTCGCTAAATCTATTTGACTCGCTAGCTTGTGTAGTTTGCCGTCGTCCCCTGAAGACGAGAATGCCTTTGAGACGTGATCTGAAGGCATGGAGGAAATTAGACTGGCGTGGGTTGTAGGAAATTAGACTAAAGCCTGGTTTCCTATGACCACCAGCCTGTCTCGTACCATACTGCAAATTTTCTCAACCTGTTAGATATTATATTATATATTAGTTGCCTTTGTATAACACATAACTATTTGACTGTGAACTTGGCTGTATTATTTTTATATAAGTAATACATATATACATGTATATAAATAATACATATGTATTATGTAGCAATTTCAAGACAGAATTAAATCTTTTAAACAACATGACTTGTTTTCATATCGATTTGTTTTAACTTTTCAGATATACTCGATATTGAGGTCTATTATTCTTTTGTTACCATAGATTTTAAGATCAAGCGCTCACATATCAGTTTTTTTGATATCCTCGATATTGAGGTTCATTATTGAATTATCGAAAGCTTTTTTTTAAATGAAATTGCTATCGATTCTAAGAATGCGCTGTAGTACGTCAATTTGTTTTAACTTTTCGAATTCCCTATATAGATCTTTTATAATAATCTTATTTTTATAAGTCCTGATTGACTAATGTTATCCCAGTTTATGGTATATGTAAATATTTTAATTAATTTTTGAGCAGGAAATCTAAAAAAAGAGACAAACGAAAAATGGACCAATAAAAACCTAACATTCCAACTCTGTTGCTTTGGATGTTTATGAGGAGCTCCCAGTGTTGTTTATTCCTGTTTTCTAGACTGAGTCGCTACATTTTTATTCTTTTAGCTACTCGATTATTCTTATATGGCTAAGAGAGGAAAAATTTTCTTATATTCCTATTAAGTGATTTGTTTTTAATTTGGTTTTATTATGAAAACTATTGTTATTCCTTAGTTTAACAAATTTTCAAACTCTTTGTAGTTTTCAAATCCTATTGTTCCTTGATAGTTGTTTCTTAAATGAATTTGAAAAATTCAAAATCATTATATTTGTACTTATATGCACGAGTATAAATAATTTAAGGTTACTTGCTTCGCACTAAAATAAATATGAAGAAAATTCATTCAAAGAAATCATTAATGTTTGAAATGACAGTCATTTTTAAATTTATCTATTCGTACTTTCAGGCTCAAACAAAGAATAATGTTATTTCAATAAAAACTGATTAAAAAGAAACATAAATCTTCGAAATAGCTATTTATACCATCATTACTTAATGCTAATCAAAAATTTATCAGATTATGTAACATAATCGCTTTTTAAAAAAATGTTTTTTCTCCTCCCTACTATCCTGAAGGCGTGTATTAACAAATTCTTACATGCTTCAAATAACAAATGCACTGAGAGGAAATAAAAACTGGCCATTATGTTGTCCACATCTAAAATAAACTTAACATCTATGAGATGAGTCGTCGAGATAAATAAAGAGATGTCCAGTTTTGCTTATGTAGCTTCGAGAAAAAGAAAAAAAAAATCGGAAAAAGGCTGTCTGCGGGGTTTTAAAGGCTAAGCTTTTAGGATTTCTATGGCTCTCGATCAATTTTAAAATTCCTTGAGAACCTGTGCTCAAGGGGTTTTAAAATTACTTAGAGTGCTTATTTTCGAGCGAAAAAAAAACATTTTAAAACAATTTTATTCATTGAAAGTTCGATTTGAAATAGGGTATAACTTTTCAATATAAAGTGTTTATAGTAAGCGACTAAATAATAACTAATATCATATTCATCAAATATTAATTTATTTCAAATTAATCCCAGAAGAAGGAACGTTAAAAAAATATATAAAAATTTTGCTCAGAACTTTTTTCCAAAACTTAGTTATATCATTGCTATAAGCAAAACGTGTAATGAATAGAAAGAGTAAAATACTCTCTGTTCAAATTCAATTTTTATACAAAGACATCTAACATTTGTAGAGTTCTAACATTAGACATTTTTTTTTCCATTTGCTCATTTCGACTGCCAGAGCCAGGGCGAAATACATATATATATATATATATATATATATATATATATATATATATATATATATATTCTCAAACTCTATGCGAACGCCATGTCAGTAATTATAAAGTAAAAGAATTGTTCTCGTTACTAGAAGATTAATGCACCTGCTTCGAAGAACCTTTTTTTTTCAACTTGCAAAACCTGATTATAACCTTGGGAACTAAAGACGTATTCCGGTTTCTCTTGGAATTTCCAAATCATCTTTAATTTGGAAGTTCCACAAACAAGTTCATCAGCGACAATAATAATGTGGAGATATTAAGTGATTTAGATAAATGGGGTGGATAACCTTTTGATTTACTAACCCTAATCTATTAGTGCGTACATAGGGTTGTCTTTTCAAGGCATGCCAAGTGAACAGTGAAGTGGTTATCGAGAATTTTTTTATTATGTTGGTTTTTTTTAGGTACATTATCACTTTTTTTATTTGTATTCGTATTAGCAAAAATGTAAATTATAATAATTTACATTTTTGCTAATACGAATAAGTTCTTGTAATTTTCTATAAAAAAAAAAAAATGTTTGTTAGCCAGGATCTGAACCCACCCTCCACTTCGGTAGTCAATGCCATTTTTAATTCAAGAATTGACATGATTAACGAAATTTGCTTCTAAATTCTTATGTTTGATCCTAATTTCCAATATCTTTTACATTGTCCAATTATACCGGTATGAGCGTTAGATACTCAATAGCACTGGCATGTGGTAAACGATTCACAGGGGCGTGTACGGAGATAAAAGATAAAAATAATTCTGTGTAACATCTGCCTTTATGATTCATCGTTACAATGGCGCTATTGAATGCCGATTTGTATCTAAACGGACGAACCAAAGTAACCGTGATAACCTTATCACGTATCGATCCGTCGTCACTTCTCCATGTCACACGTCACGAAGTTAACGAACTCATTCAATGAGTTAATAACATTATTTAGCCGCACTTCTTCTATACCTTTTAAAATATGATGCGAAGTTTAGGAAAGAAGTTTAGGATGCGTGAATAACTATAATTTAAAAAAAAAAGTAATGTTATAAAATAAATTAACTGTAATAAATACAAATTTTATTAGCAAATGATATTTACATTTATTTCATAAATATTTAAAACTATTCTTTACACTAATCATGTGTTCAGTTTTAAAATGAAATACAATTTTATTTTATTTTCTATTGAACTATTAAATCAAATAATAATAATTTGTATTATTATTATTTACTTTGTTTTCATTTTTTTTCTTTTTATTTACTTTTGATTAACTTTTATGTATTTTTCTTCCTTTCTCTTGTATTAGTTATATTTTTTGTTTTTTTGTCATGTTATTTATTATTTGATTATTAATGTATAAGAGAATGTATTGCATAATTTAAGATTTTGTTTTTAAAAGTCTATTTTAGGTATCAGAGTTTAGTTTTCTGAAGTTTTCCATAGTTTTCTTGCATTTTTATTTTATCATAACTATGGTGGTCGTGCAAAATCGATGTTGGGTTCTTTTTAATTTTTTCTCTTTGTGTTTATTTTAACAAATAAATTTCATCAGATGTGAAATTATTTTAGATTGAGATTTTGTGTATAACAGATAAATATTATTTACCAGTTGAAGCATGTCCATTTTTTCAATAATTACAACTTATGAGAATAATTACCATAGTAAGCTTTGTAAATTTTCTTTCTTATTTTATTTAATTTTTGTATAATGTTTATTCTTCTTTATTTTTTAAAATTTAATTTGAGTAATTTCTTATGTCTAAGATTTATTGTGTATTGTTAAATATGTTTTTTGCTCTATCTATAATTGTGCTTTAACTGTTGGTGTAAATAAATAAGAAAATTATAAATTATTGAAATAATTAACATTGTATATAAAGAATACATTTACAATTCCTCAAAAATTAGGATTTAAATAAACATTTTTTAATGTTGTTGTTTTTTTTTTTTGTTTTTTTACAAATTTATAGTATTTTTTCGCTATTAAGTAAACATCTTTATAAATGATAATTCCATTTCTCTAAAAACGATTCAGTTTTAGCCGATTAACTTCTGGAGGCAAGTATAATAATGGTCTATACATTTAGAGGAAAAGAAGGCCAAAAGCTTAGTCTGCAAAACAACTGTTTTATTGGGTCAATCCTTATTTCTTTTGTCTAGGAATTAAAAAGAAAATATATATATTTTCTGTATGCATGAAACATTGTTCATTTTGAAAAGTTTATTTTTAGTTATTTAATAAATAACTGCAAATTTTGATAATAAATCATTTTAACCAATCTAATCAGGTTATAAGATAATAATGAAAAGAAAAATGATTTTATTTCGGGTTAAGAAGTCTCCACATGATTTTTTTGGATTTGGTCTATTCTGGTTCTCAACACATCATATGTCATTTCTCATAATCCTGCGTTTTCACACTTTTCGGTCAAAGCTTTCAATCTCTATTACATTTCTTTTTATCACGCCCTCATCATTTGCGGAAATAATCGAGAAGGCATGGCACAAAAGCTTTACTTTTTATTAGACAATGACGTTAAAAGAGTTAAAAGTATGAGCAGGAGTGTTTGAAACCTATGTTCATCTCCTGGAACCTATGTTCATTCCCTTATATCAATGCGTAAACTGTTTAAATGCTTAGAGTCCCAAAGTTTTCAGGATGTTTCCTATCTTTTTCGTTTTTCAAGAGTTTCCGACCTCAACTTTCTAGTGCGGTTTGTTTTTTCTTGTTTATTCGCATTGTGTAATCCTTGGGGATATGTCTTATGTATTTCCTTGTTTTAATACATGTAAGCAGAGATCACTCCCCTGGTATCCTGTTATGTTAGTCTGTTTAACGTCTTATATAATATTGTCACATCCTAGAAGGATTCCGAAACAAAAATGTGTAATTATAAATGGTTAATAATTATTTGAAACATTTACTGTTGGATAAATAAATTAAGTGGTGCATTTATTATTATTTTCATGACAAATTCGTATCGAAATGTGCTGGGTTGCGTGAAAGGAGGGAAATATTTCGTAATTGTAACGCAACTATAATTTGGTGCAATTACTGGCCACAGATGCCTGTATCAGTTTTGCAACGGATATACTTAACCTATTTTAAACGTTTGACGTACCACAACTATTTCTGCATCACCTTATCCGATCTTATAGTTGCTAATTATAGAGATAATATGAAATAGCATCAGTTTTTTCATTATACTATGCAGAGGCGGATCCAAAGGTATTTTTTAGGAGGACTATCCGGGCCGGAATTCTCCCCCTTCCTTCTCCAATTAACGTCAACAGTTTTGTAACAGTGTTATAGTTATTATGAATTAAGGTCAATACAATCAAAAAGCAGAAACAGATATAATTATTACATATGACAATTTTGACGATCGATTTATCACATGATGAGCCAAGGTTAATTTCCATCCTACTTAATGAGCGATAATAACTAGTAGGTAGTAACAATACTCGTGAATAACTTTAACTTAGCCGTAGTTTATTTTTTTTTTTCTCAATTGCTATTTTGGAAGGAGAAACTTCTCCTTTTCCCTACCTCTCCGTTGGGAAATTATCTTTATCATAACCAGAGATATGAAATAAAATGTGTTTTGCACTTGCTAACTTTCCGGGATTTTTTTTCTAGGTCTTCTCTTCTTGTTGGAGGTTAATCTCATACACAATCCGATATTTTAAGGTCAAAAATTAATCGAAACCTTGATATTAAACTAGGGCTATGATAAATAATAAAAAAAGAAACATAGAAAACAAATTTAGATGAGATGCATTTTATTTTTCCTATCCTTCAGAAAAGAGTACAAATATCATTTTCAGTTGTCTTGAGTCTTCTAAGAGAGTCTTGAGTCTTTCCATGAGCGACTGAGTTTCGCCAGTTTATATCTATTAGGAATCGTCACTCTGCATTGCCTTATATCGTCAAATTTTAAATAGAAATTTCAGTAAGCGCAACAGTCTTTAGGTAACAGTGTTATCTCCTACTCATAGATAAACTGCATTATGTATGTATTGACAAAAAAAATACAACAGGAATCAATGAATAGGAGAAAAGAAATACGGATTTCTGTGTTGTTATCGTATTACTTCTCTTCTTATTTTTGATACTTTATTTTACAAGTTTTTAATGATGATTTTTAATATTTTTTTATTAAAATTCGAAAATTAGTTGTTGTTTTTTTAGTACAGTGACACAATTATTGTTATTGTATAATAGGATGTACTATTTGCTAATAGTTATTGAACATACTAATTATTTAGAACTATAAAAAAATATCATTATGTCTGATTTATTATGGCCTATTTAGACCTTTCCTACGGGTATATTTTAAGAACATTTATGTACTGTTACCTTGTACTGTTAAGAACATTTATACCTGTTAGAACGACCCTGAATGTTATAGTCGCTATGTAATTTTTTTTTGTAGTTGGATTTTCCGTGGACATCGGGCCAATTATTTTTATTTATTTTATTATTATTATTTTTTTTTTCCAATTTTGGCGATTGAGGTAAAGGTTGATGAAAGCGGAAGTGACGATGTGCCAGGTCAATGTTGGCTGTGCCAGTCCTTAATGGGTGTGGGCTTGGTACCACCTCATTCGGGTTAGTTAGTAGCGATTCTGTGTAGTTTTAGATGGTCCCAGACTAGTGTCTTACCTCCTGTTTCCTTGGATATCCCTAATTGCAGGGAATGCCCATACTATATATATATATATATATATATATATATATATATATATATATATATATATATATATACTACCCCCATACTATATGCCTTAGTGTTAGGTTATTTAGTTTCGACTGCAATAAAGCAAAGAATTTTGAGATATAAAGAGTATTATTGAGAGAATGCTTAGGGTTTCGTTGGTACATATTGTATTTACCTAACGCTCTCTTGTACTCTAACTAGAGAAGGAAGGACGACTTATCTTGCAGAATACTTACCTTTTATAGCCAGAGTAAGTCAAGATTTATTCCTTGGATCCGCCACGAAATAAATGTAAACCCACTACACTCGGCCGGATTCGAACCGGCACAACAACTTCTGGCTCTAGAACCTCAGTGCTGGAGGTGCTGTCTCAACACTGTCTAAAGTCAAACTATATTTTTTATTTTATCAATAATGTTTGCAGATTCTGCTATCGCATAGAACTTGCTGAAATATTAAAGGTAAAAAGAAAGATAAAAAATTAATGTCTTATCGATTTCAGCTAGAATGTTATGTAGCATCGGCATATAAGGTATTCCGTACATGCTACGATGTTTTCTGTTAACTGACTATTAATTTCACTTTCCTTATTGTCATTGTATTTAATTATTTTTGTGCAGCTAATGTTTCTTGCTACATATTTCCTATGTTATTTACAAAAACGAAATGGAATATATAAATAAATATTATGTTTTTTTTTAAACCGTTCTTGGCACGGACTCTCCCACTCGTTTTTACACAATATTATAAAAAACTTAGTTTTGTGACGACGGTATACTTTAAGAGTTGTTTTAACATACAGAATAACAACTCATAGAAGTCACTTCTTCTATCACAAAATCATTTTAAAGTGGATTAAAATAAAAATATAGAGTCATCCATTGGATATGCAAAAAAAACACAACAAGCATTAGCAAAATCAATGATTAGCAACATGATTATAAATATTAATAAAATAAAAACAAATAAATTATTGCGCGAAATAAAAACCTCATCGCTGACTATATAGGGTTAGAAAAAAAGGAAAAATCTGGTGCGGTGCGCGCATCACACAACTTTCCTTTACTGTCGTATAATAATTATCTATTATATATAATTTTAAACTGTTCACATAAAGAATTCTTGAAATCAACTGGGCAGCATTCACTTCTTCACATCTTCCCCTACATAAGTACAATAAAATAATTTTTAAACATTTTACGTACACTATCTATAGTATTTATTTTCAGTTTGTCAAGTTGAAAATATATTTTAAAAGTTTCGATTTAGTTTCTATGGAATCATTTTGTTTCCATTAAATAATATAAAAGTAGAAATTATTAAGTTAATTTCCGCTTTTGTATTCTTACATTACATTATTACAGAGCGTTTGTTGACAACAGATTGGTGGATTGGTGGAAGGAAGTCACATCCGTCTCCTTTCGGTTATCCATCTAGTGTCTTGTAGTCCTCATAACATACTCTGTTTTTGCTAATTTCGGTCCGAATTCGATCATTTGTATTTTAGAGAGTTTAATAATCTTTCATATAATTTCAAAAACGATTTATCATAAAATACTTACTTTTTGATTTATACCCAAATTAAATATTCATTTCTTCATAACTTTTTTTCACTGCATTTTCTCGTTGGTATACTACATACATAAAAATTTAGACGGCTTTAAGGACAAGACATTATGCAAGTTTCATCAAAATCGTTAGAGCCGTTTACGAGAAAATTGTAAAATCTATGATATAATTACAATTTCGGGTTAGTCCGATGCGCATATCTTTGCTCTAATACTGGTCCGATTTTGATGATTCCTTTTTTGTTTTTTAGATAATTAAATTTCCTTTAGTGCCGACTGAATTATGATCATGTGTTGGATTAAAAGGTTTTTAAGGTGTATTTGGAAGATGAGTGCAGGCAGGGCTTGAGAATTGGAAGATGGTGATGAATTAGGAGAATTTTTTAATTTAAATATCGTTTTTTTAAATTAAATTTTTAGTTATCTTTGAGGAATTTACGACTTAATAACTTTTTTCTAACGCGTTTTACTGGCGAGTAATAAATCTAAGAATGGGTGAAAAACGAGATATTGTTAAAAGCACGGTTTGTATCATCACAGTGAATGAGTTTTGATAATAATTTGTAATTATTATTATTATAATCGGCTATGTTTATAAATTTTTAATAAATTAATACGTTTTGGCTTGCTAATGCTGTCGAAATATTGAATATTCAGCTGTTATTGCACCTAGTTAAAGCTATGCAGTGCGTTGCCAAGGTTGTATTTATATATAAAAAAAAAATATATAAAAAGAAAAAAAAACTAAGATAGTGACCAGTTCCGATAAAAATAATTTTCTCCGGGTGAATGTGCGAACTCGGTATCTTTATTTTATTTTTTGAGCTGAACTTTCCTGGTTGTCATGCTTTATTTTATTTAATTGCCACGTCATCAATTTATTCATACGGCGCTAATATAGATTTTTGTCTTTACTTCCTTGAACGAAGTAAAGGAAGTATTGTAATCGCGAAAATTTTCGGTTTTCAGATTTCGACGGAAATATCCATTTTGACCATACCTGAATCCATTTTGACTAGTTTCGTCGCGGCGTCTATACGTTTGTACGTTCGTATCTCGCATAACTCAAAAACAGTTAGCCGTAGAAAGTTGAAATTTTTTATTTATGATTGTTGTAAAATCTAGTTGTGAACCTCCCTTTTTGGTCACTGCTTGATCACCGGAAGTGGTACTTTACTTGAAAGTCATAATTGATTTCCATAAAAAAATATATTAAAATACTAAGCAAAACTTCTCAAATTTAGTATTTATAACTTATATATTGATTTAAATAACATACTAGATTTTGGTCCAAATTGAAAAACCGGAAGCGGTACTTGAAGGTCATATTAGAATTTCATAAAAAATTATATTATAATATAATGTAAAACATCTCAATTTGGTAAATAGGGCTTTTATATCGATATGAATGTATTTACTATATTTTGGTTAAAATTGGTGAGCCGAAAAGGGTACTTTACTTGAAGGTCATACATAATAAGCTTTCATCAAAAATTATATTTAAATTAAAAATCATATGTTTCGGTAATAAAGGTTACAAACGCGATTTGTTTTCCAATCCAATTAAACATTTTTATTACTTGTTTCAAGTGTTAAAATTGAGTATAAAATACTGGTTTTCCTCTCCATTTGCGAGATGAACAAATCAGCTGCAGGAGAATAAGATATTAGTTAAGTGGGTTTTTCCGCTTAAAATGTTGAAATTGTCGATTTCCAATGCTTTATCTATTGATATTGACAGTTTTAATGTTGTCATGGAACATGTAGAAATCTCTTGAAAACTTGTTATCTACTGAAGGAAAACGACATATAATAACGGAATGAGACCTCCAGAAACAAGAGTGTGACTGTGTGTGTGTCAGATGGATGTCGGGAAGCCAAGTGTCGTTTTTACTGCAATCTTCGGTAACTAGTAACCAAATTCAGTATCACTTTTTGAGCCACGGATTTATAACTTAATAGGCGTACTAGGAAGTCATGTGTTGCCCACAACAGGTATTTTATTTGGATTTTAAACTTATAATGCCGGCAGCGATTTATCATTCAGATATCAATCAACTCTCAATCGATCATTTAATCAATAGGAGCCACAGTAGTTTGCCATGAAAAACGGGGCATGATTGTTTCTCTGTCTGATCATTCTAGGAGGCAATTAAAATATATAGTAGCAATATTTCAGGGTTTGGTTCTAGTCGTATTTTGGGCACTGAATTTACTCCTTGGTAATTATATACTTTATTTTCGAACGAATTCTGTCCTGTTACGAAATTTCACTTCTTAAAATCGAAAGAAAAATCCGTTTGCCTGTACGACTGAATAAGTTCGGTATAAGACAAAATTATTAGAAAATTACCTATATCAGCGAAGAAATTATTGACAATAAATGATCGGCTTAGGTGTATCGGGCAGTAAGCAATCAGGACTCGCCCGTCGTTATTTTTTATTGCAAGCATTTTTTGACGTTTCGATTCTAATATCAGCCATCATCAGGGAGATATAAAAGTGATTTATAGATGTGAACAATACGAAGACAGAAGTAAATAACAAAAAGAAAAATAATAACAGTCAATTAAATATAAACTAAGTGATAAGGCTATATTATTTATTTCTTATTTATATTAAAGGATATATTATTTATATCCTAATAATTTAATTTATCTTTAATTTGTTTTTATTATTTATCTCCTTTCTTTTTGTGATTTACTTTACTTTGTCTTGGTACTGCTCACATATCTATACCTCTTGTATCTCTGATTTAATTTCAGCCCTGATGATGGCGATCAGTTTTTGGGTCGAAACCTCAGCTTTTACTTTACAAAATAATAATGGCTGAGTCCTACTTATTTATTCCATTATATCAGTCGAAGGTTACCTCAAGTACTGAAATTTTCTAGTCTAACTTCGTTTGACAATATTGCCAAAGCCTGTCGCGTATTGTCTTCTGGATGATCCCCGGCAACTTACCGTTAATTATTTAATTGACATAGGTTTGTTTATGATACTCAAATAAATCTCATGTTCAAAGACATTTTATAAATTCTTATTCTTATTTAAAATAAATGTATCCACCATATAAAAATGCTTTTATTTTATGTTCTTAGATCAGATTCTCTGAATTTAAGATAGTTTGCCTAAAATAAAAGACCTCTATAACTCGAAATGAATTTATATTACTCCAACTTTAGTCGAAGTTATTCTCCTGAAATTTGAGCGATTAAGTCATATAATGCCTTATTGATTGAATTATTCTTTTTTCTCCTTTTAATTATTTGTTAGTACTGACTCGTTTGGCAATTAAATCGATCGGACATTTTGATGTTTTACAACCGTGAATAATTTGTAATAAAACTACTGTTTGTCTTTCAGCATCAGAACTTCAAGGTAGATATTAAATCAGTGGTTTAAGTGTTTGGCCTATTCGTTTAGAAAATAGGCTCAATATCCAAATAGTCTTGTTGTTCGTTGTTTCGTAATATGTTTTGTTTTGTTTATAAGTCTGACTCTCTCTATTTCGTCGGAACGTAATAAGAAATATCCATGCTATCTTAATGGCGTTGTTTGTGGTTTTGCGTTAAGATTTTTCCATTAGCATTTTGGAATAACATCCTTTGGTGTTCCAACTAGTTAATTGATGGAATTTTTCTGTCCCACTTTGATTTTGATTGGCGTCTGAATTGAAATTATACGCTGATTTAGTTAAAGTTTATTTTTTGTTGCATTTCTTCATTGAGGATGGAAATGGGTCAATAAAATACTTGATGAAGATTACGCAAGAGTATTTCATTCAGGGTTCGGTGCGGTGGCAGACCTTGGGATTTGAGAACCTGTAGTGCCTAACTTAACCTAGCTTGCTCAATGACAATCGGTAACCCTAGCCCTATAGAGCCAATAATGATTTGCAATTATTGTTCTATTGTCAAGATGGGCCAAAAAGCTACCTGTCATCTGAAATTTCAACCTGAATGGATTGTCAAGGTTTCGTTTTATGATTGAAAAATATAATAAGAATTTATTTATTTAAATGAAAATCCTCTAAGATTGAGTGTGGTGAATATTATTTCTTCCATGTTTCTTGAATTGATCTTACTATTTTTGATTGTTAAGTTCGGATTTTACGAAAGTGTCTAGCTTTTGAAGGACTCCAAATCTCTGCTCCAAGGTTCAAATTTGTTTTATTTATAAGTTCTATTATAATTTTCTGCTTTGTAAGTCCAGAGGAGATTAATTGCCAAGTAAATGAGCGAGTAGTTGGTTACTTTGTTTAAGTCTTGTATGTGTATTTACAGGGGTTATCTATTACCAAATTGAAATAAAAAAAATCTTTTTCCAATATAAATTGTTATATTTTCGATTATAGTAATATGGTATGTATTATGTACCATATTAAATTTTATATGGGTTAATCCCATTACAGCTAAAGCTTGATAAAAATAAAGATATCTTTTAAACATTATAAAGAATAATGTTGGTATCATGCTATGGTAAGTGACTGCTGGTTGAAATCAAAACATTATTACTGACAAAAATTTTAACATTACACAAGTTTTCATTTTTTGTTTGTTTTATATCTCATTTAGTTAACAATTTTTTGTTAATTAAATGAGATATAAAACATTTCCTGTGTCCATTTTTTCTTTTAGGCGTTCTTAGCCTTTATTCCTCCATCCCTAAGGATCCTTTGTTTCGTAAAACGAACGAAGTATTTTCGATTTAACATAAGGCGAGAAGTTTGCTCGAAGGGTAAAAGAATACGAGAAAAAAATCTTGCATATACTACAGGAGTTATTTCTGTTAAAATTCAATCCATTTTATGACAGTTACTAGACTGAATGAAAACAGGCTTTGAACAAATTTTGCTGTTTTATATTTTGTTTTGGTTAGTTGGTAAATTGTAGAACTTTAGCTAGTTTTGGTCGACTCCTCACCGAAATATTTTAATAAAATAATTCGTTACAATGTTTCAATTGTTTTCGTAGCATCACCTGCTAGTTAGATGAACTTGCGATTGATTAATATAACGGTTTTAATTTTCGGCTAATACTTAGATATATATTTGTATCCGAGCGAAACTCTATTTTTTAGGTTTCAATACGTCTAATGAAGTTTTCAATTTGTAGTAAATCAGGTGAATAAATTAATATAATGATAATTGAATAATACCAAATACATTTTTAATAGATTATTGAGAAACTGATGGGGATATCAAGATTCGTAATCTACATATTACGATAGATGCATTTTTAAAGCTTCAATTGCATTCTTTCGCAATATACGCCGAAGAGAAAGGATGTATGCGTAATACGGAGAATAACTCCCGGGAATTCTTTCGAGACCTAACGGCAAAAAAAAATTACACGTCTTACTACTTTTAATTACATAATTCTTTTTACTCTGTGTTTAAAGTTCTAGAATAGGAGTCCCCAACCCTGTGCTCCCCTAATATAACCTGTAGTAGTGATTTCCAACATTCCTGCTGCAGATCAACGAGTTTTCAATAAAATTTTGTGTACTTTTTTTAATTTATAATAATTAATAAAAAAATAACCGTATTGTTTGACAATTGTTATTTATTTATATAATAGAATTTTATGTTTTTCCGTTAATCATTATTGTTGTTTTTTTTATTCACCTTTTTAGTAGTAACAAAAATTGGAAAACAGTGTTGGTAGCACTGCATTTAACTTATTTTATACTGATATTGTTTTAAACTCGTTTTTTAATCTCAAAATGTGTGAATCTAATACAAGAAAACGAACGTATAATTTTAAAATCGGCTGGAAGGAATCATATTGCTTTTTCAATTTCAAAGATAAATGTTTTTTGTTGTGTAGTAGTAACATTACGATACCGAAGAAATACAACCTTCAGCGCCACTTTCAAGAGTTTCACACTAATTTTATTACGAAATATCCCCTGTATATTATTTATTTATTTATTAACAATTGTGGGCTCTTGAACCAAATGGGATATTTCTGCACTGTACTTAGCTCACAGACATTGGTAACTTGGCAATTTAAATTTTGGGTAATTATTGGGACCGGCTACTCCCTTATCTAAAGAGGCGTGGCCTCACATTGTTGACATTGAGGCTACGTCTCCACCACATTCCCTTATACGTTCATTCCCATATACATTCACTTCTTTCTTGTAAATAATTACCGAAATATACATAATTTTTACGTAATTTCAATTATTACTGCTTCAAATAGATCACAGCTGACGATTTCCGCTCGCTCAAGAGATTAACAAACCCCAAATGTTCCTTTTCAGTTGAGGTCGGGTACTTATCGTAATTTCAATTATTACTGCTTTAAATAGATCACACATATTACTTAAACTTCCCCAGATCACCGGAAGTCGACAGCACTAACAATTTTAAATATGTAATTAAGGCAGTAATAATTTTAATGATTGCAATGAATACGCGGTTTTCAAAAACCAGGACAAAGGGGAAGTGGTGGCTGCAACTGGTGACGGGTGGGGCTTTAACCTTACAGAGGCCACGCCCCTATTGATAAGGGAGTGACAGGTCCCAATAACTACCAAACTTTGGTATAAATTTCAACTTGTTTGAGAAATAGTATTAATTGACAAAGTCTTAATGCTTTTTTTTTTTTTTTTTTCAATATTTCTTAAACCTGTATCCATTCCAGTTTCATCCCGTTTGGCTTCATATGCCAAGCACTCTGTCAAGATACTGTCAATTGTACCCCAAAGGAGACACATTGAGGCGGTGTACCCCTCGTCATAAAATACTCGTGGGTGATTCTTGTGTGTCCTATCCTTAAGCGGGTTAGCACAATCTCCTCACTTCTTTAAAGCTGAAGGTCAGCTCGGCTAGCTAGTACATATGATTCTACTGTTCGTAATTTATTCTCACTGACTCTAAACCAGATGCACTGCCATTTCTCCCGTGCCTTTTCTTTTACCAAGGTAATCATTTCTTTCGTTAATGCAGAAGGTTCTGCGACTTCTTCGTTTATTGTTTTTTTAGTCGTAGCATCGGCTAGCTCATTACCTCTAATGCCACAGTGTCTGCATATTATCCAACACCTGATTTACATTGAATAAAAACATAGTTTGCTCGCCACCTTACAGATAACCTAGGAATTTTAGAAAAGGTGTTCCAAAGATGTTCCCCAGGTAGAAAAGGAGTTCTGGAAAATTTAGGCAATAAAGAAATAGGATCGGAAACCTTAATGGATTATGTTTAAAAGTTAGGTTAGCTCAGTATGAGTTTAAAAGTTAGGTAGCTGAGTTAGTATGTCATTGTGCTCCTATCTCTGTGGCTGTGGCAGATAATTATTTATTAGTCTTATCGACACTATGGGTACGCAAGACCCTCCTTTGGCTCACTCAGCCTCCATAAAGTAGGTACCTTTAATTGGAGAAAATCTGGCGGTTGATCGTGATCCTGCTAAATCACCTTCTTGCACAACCGTTGGCCTAGAAACAGTATCTCCTTACTAAACCAGGACCCTTCATGGGTTGTATCGATACAGGTTTAAAAGTAAAGGTTTCTATAGTTAAGAAGTATTGCAGTCTGTTAGTTTTGTGATTTATCTGTTGTTAGCCTGAAGTTGTTGCATACTAGTGGATTTGTTTTTGGTGGATTTGATTGTAAAATAATAATTTCGATTAACTTCGAGATAATTTTGATTTGCCGAATGAGTGATTTGAACTATTTATAGTTTATTTTTCGAAATTAAAATATAATTTGTTTTTTTTATGACTATCTTATTTTTTTTAATGCTTAATAACAATTATACCATTACAGGCATTTTTAAGATTCAGTTATGTTGTTATGTTATGTTATATTATGCTATGTTGTTTGTTATACTGGTTGAGATCGTATTCGAGCCATTGTCGCCATTTTAGTACTTAACATGAGGTGGCTATGAAATTTCTTGTGTAGAGATATTAATCGACCCTTACTGAATCGTTAGAGTGATTAAACATTTTGTTCATCACAATGGAAAACTATTAATAATTAAGAGTTCAATATAATACTTTTTACTTTTTACACGAACTCCTCTATATTACTTAGGCGATAATTAGAGGATGATCTTAATAGGTTTAAAGAAACCTGCATCAATTTCTTTCAATTCGTTCAATAACAACTGTCGCAAAGGATGACTTCGCTGGTGTTAATATGTTAACCTTTAATTCGTTCATATAGGTCGGTCCGACTCGATACCGGTTACTCAAAGTCAACCTTTCTTGAGTTGTTTTATGGACTGAGTATGGCTCAGCTTCATCGTGTTATCGTATAGCTTCATCGTGTTTTGATAGTATAGCAATTCCCATTAGTTTCAGTGAGTCGCTTTTGTAATTTAAATAAGGGCATTACTAATCTGAGCTACAAGTGAAGAATCTTGGATTTTCCCATAAAAAATATAATAATTTATGCATATGAACTCAAAGAACAAAGCTGTCTTTTCCCAACTAATTAAGATTCCCACACCATCCTTTGGCTACACAGTTCGGGTAAAACCCTGGTGATACCTACCATTCAGAGAAACAGTTAATATCTAGGAAATGATAATGATAAAGACTATGAAGCAATCCTTCGACTAGTTCATTGGATATCGTCAAAATTACTATTAAGTTTGTTCTTAATAGATTTTTAGCAATGATAGTATAGCAACTGTTTAGCATTCTTAAAAGTGTTGACATTCTTGCTTCAATCCAATATAGAGTATAATTTGAACTTTGAAAGAAAGACAGTTTTAATTGTAGATATCGTATTTATTTCTACTAATATAATTTTGTGAACACACTTCATGATTTTATGATATCGAACGTATGATAGAGAACATTTGGGTGTATGTTATGTGCTATGTGCTTTAATTCCTTTCTCATTAGACATTTTCGTAATAATCATTAATATTCTTGTGCAGTTATAATATTTTCTTCAATCTAGATGCATGCTTTATATACTTGATGCCAACTATATATGCGTTAAGCGATTTAGTTATCATTAGGCGCCTTTAGAGAACGGACGTCTTATGGCAGAGCTAAGTGTAGTCTGGGTGTGAAGCAGCTCCAACCTTTATTTATTCTCTACAACCTTTTCTTTTACGTTCGTAAAATATTTTACCTTTAGAAGTACTCATCTTATGACTTGGCCAATTTCTGTTCTTAACTGATTTCCCTATGTAGTGATTCATTTTGCAATTACATCAGGTTATTGAGTTATTAATTTTAATGTAATATTTTAGTTATATACACATTTTTGACTTGTATACCTCACAACCGGTTTTTGAGGCTACCTCAGGTTGAGACGCCAGAATTTGTTGAGGTGTCTGATTAAGGATTATGTTCAATAAACAAGTTGCTTTGTGTCCTTATGGATTTCTCTCTACTTTAAATAACCTTATCATGTTAAAGACAAAGAGGAGGATTCCAGCTGCTTAACATTTTAGGCTTAAGAAGTCCGAACTTCTTACTAAATCAATCATGTACCAAGGATGTTTAAACTCCCCTTCTTGCTTTAACAATTGCACTTTTTTCCATTATCTTACATTTCATAGTTCTTCAGACATACCTTAATTACATTTCAATCCTTAATATTTTGGTTTGGCCCTCGTTCACACGTACATCTATTTTTCTGAAATTTTCCATAAGGATGTTGTTAGTAATATACTTTCCGTATTTTCCGAAAACACTACGTAAATAAAAAGTGTTTATGTGTAAGAATTCTCATTTCTATATCTTCATATGTAGGATTA
Organism: Rhaphigaster nebulosa; assembly: GCA_948150685.1. Lineage (NCBI taxonomy): Eukaryota > Metazoa > Arthropoda > Insecta > Hemiptera > Pentatomidae > Rhaphigaster > Rhaphigaster nebulosa. Next base: position 126,672,144 of record OX411308.1, read on the forward strand.
CCAGCTGATTTGTTAGGTATCTTATTCCCACCAGGAGTGTATGAATCGAAAAAAAGTTTCATTAAAAAATTGAGAGAAAAAAAATGGCTTAATGCATGAACAATTAGTGATCAACATAAAAAATTTTACTAGGAATATTTGCTAAAAGGACATTTGTTCGTAATATCGTTGATACACTTATCAATTTTGAGTTCCTTTGTTCAGCTTTGATCGGCTTTTTCTCAAAACGTTTATAACGAGCAATCTTGACCTTCATTCTCATTGTAATCGAAAATTGGCATTTGTTGTTCTTGCATAAAACTGTATACACGAATAGTGATGACCAGAAATGATAAACAAAAAATTTTGTTTTGCTTTTTCTTTCTTATTAGCTTGAAAACCATTGTCTTAAAAGATTACGTTCTAATATTCATTTTATACAAAATTAAAGAAGAGTAAATTACCAACAATTTTGAATACCGCGTGTATTCGCGTGTCCCTGTTCGCGTGCGTGTACGGATATAATATACCCTGGATACCCTCACTATCTATAATTCACACCCAACTGTTTCCTCCTTTTCCTTTATTAGTTGACATCCGCATGATGGCATAGAAGGATCAATCTAATTAGGAACTGATAAATTATTTGCCACTTCTTTAATTTTGTTTTTATTGAAAATTAATCTTCAGTTCTAAAAACACACTAAAATTCAAAAATAAGCAATTCAAAATACAGTTTGGTATTATTATACATATTAAATTAAATGTAATACAAAATTTATGTAGATTTCAGTTGATTTATTTTAGTTCCAGATACTTTTTTGTTTATACTCTGAGGTAGAGTGAGGTTCTGAACGGGTAGCTGGTTCGTGTCCGTTATGCAACGAAATCATAACTCTATATCCCCGCTAGGAGTAGGATCCTGGCCATGAAACTGAGGCTAAAGACCTAGATTGGTGAGGTCAGTGAGTTCGTTGGCTGTTCTCGCTGCTGCCTTGGTTTAACATTTGAGGAAACATTATCTGTTTATCGGTTCCGATATATTTCATAACTTTGAATATTTTAATTTTTTTACGGGAGGGCTTTGTCATTTCCTTAAGAATTTGTGATCTGCATTTCTATTAATATGTGAGCTTCAAAATCGATATTCTATCGGTAAAACTGTTAAAGAACTGCTTCAAAGTATAAATATTAATGAAGGTGAAAATAAAAAATCAAAGTTGTATCTTTAGTAAACTATTTTTTTATTTAAATTCTTGAGATAGGATAAATTAAGAATCAAGCTTTAAAATTTTCTTATCCGTTTTCAATGAGATCTTTAACTTTTATTTGCAATAATTTGCTCATAGTATAATTGCATTACTTTTTATCTAGCATTGCGTTATAGGGACCTAACTGACGTAGCCTAAAAATAAAATTCATTTGTCTGAGCTTGAATATGAATTAGAGGATTAGTCTGAAGATATAAAAGAGATACGGGATTTTGGGATTATTTTTTCATGAAGTTCATAAAAAGAAGTCAATTTATTTAAAGCTCGTTTACCTAAATACATTGATAAATTCTAAGCTATTTTAGTACACTCTAACTCAGCTGAAACTTTAATCAAGTAAATAAATAAACGGAATTTAGTCAGCTTCTTAAATGTACTGAGTGATTTCATAAATAGTTTAAAAACAATGAATTTACATAATGCACTCTTTTCCTAAGATCAAAACTATACGAAATTAAAATATTTTAATCAGTTTTCCCCGTTAGACATGTCTTGATTCTCCAAACTTAAAAACATATAATTAATTGGAACAAAGCCTGTTATTTTGCTGTATAAAACATAATGCCATTTTATCCTATCTGAAGGGTATCTCTCTCTATTTAACTTATATAAAGTGTTTATTGTAATGAGACTAACTGCATTGGGAATTGTCGAGGAGCATAAAGCGTATTCAGCAAGACAATCAACTACTGAACAAACATTCTCGTTACGGAAAATAATAGTGAAATAAACAAACTTGGAATACAAAGGTGTAATTTACCAGCAATATATAATTTTAAAAGAGCTTTTTATTCTCTCGAGTCTGAGAAGAATACTTCAATTTGTAATCAGTTAATCTACGAAGAATGTAAACATGGACAAATCATGTACTTGAGTCAGAATCGGAGCTTAAACAGAACTTGAAATTCCTTATTATAATGGGAATCCGTAATGAAAGGAGTTTAACATTAGGTCGTAGAAACCGTCGGTGCTGGCTGAGTAAGTTGGGGCGAGGATTGTAGGTTTGCCCAAGTTCGATTTCCTCCTGGGTCAGTTAATATCTAATTATTTATTTAATGAATCTTGACACTCCCACTCTGGGTACATTAAGGCGTCAACCAATGGTTGGCAAAAAGACCCAAAGGCCCACTTGACTAATCCTCCCTTCACCATGAGTATCAGTAACTGTAAGTTAGCAATAGCAATATTTTGCTTTTTTTGAGGCTTTGGTACTGTTTAAAGAAGATGGGGAACTATTAAATTGAACGCAATGGATACTTGCTAAGGATTGGGTCTCAGATTAAATACAAATGAACCCGCGATGACTTCTATCATAAATAAAGCTTTAACACATTTTAAATATAAAGAGATTTAAATATGTAAGATTCATAATATCCAGAAAAAAATTAAATAGTAACAAAAAATAAGAAAACAATAAATTTTTTGTTATAAAATTACAATGATATTTTGTACTACTCTTTACCTATGCAATACGTGGCTGCTTAACATGGTTAAGGAAGGGACGGACGGAGTTCGTTGAAGTTTTGGATAACATAATTTCCTCAACGGAAGATGAGTCATACAGAGGCTGGTTATGGAAGACAATGTTAGAGCAGCACTTCGAGATTCTCGAATAATTAGAGGACAGACTATTTTTTTTTTGAGAATCTACGGTTTAAATCATGACTTTCCTAATCTAGTAAGATTAAAGTGGTAACTTATTGAACGAATTTATTCCTTCCATAGTACATAAAGAGGTTTAGCCCACTACATCTTTACACCAGCGAAATTAGTTGCTTAAAGGATTTAATTACGTGATCTGTTTCCTGTAAATATTAATAATTTCATAGAATGTTAACGATTGAAGAGCTTGTTTAATCTACTAGAATCAGCCAACATAGATTAGCGCTGAAGTTAGGTATAGGTTCGAGTGATAATGATCCGTAAATGGGGCGCATAACCTGAGTGACCGTGCACCTTTCCAGGCCTTATCTTTGCAGAAAATATTTAAAATTCTCGTTCTGATGTAAAACACTAATATAATATCTAAGTACATGTAAAACCTTCGGTAATCGAACCCAGGTGCAAACTGATTGCAGTTTAAAACGCCTCCCTCCTACAGGAATGGATCATAAATTGTATGATGGCATTAATTTAGGTTATCAAAAACGATTTCACTTAATGACGACAGTAATTTTCCTGTGAATGTGATTTAGTTGGGTGATATTTAAGTGATCTAGATCTCTGGATGTATAGCGAATAAAAAATGTATTGGATAATCATTTTATCAAGCTAACGACATTTAGAAGTGAATTTAAAGGGTTCATACCATAGTCATATTATTTAAGGTTGTTGTTAGATTATAGCTTCTTATTATTGTTGTTAGATTATGGTTATATTGTTGTTAGATTATAGCTTCTTTAGGACACAGCGATATTGTCTTGCGTACCCTGAATTCGCCACTTATAGGTATTAATTAATCTCATCATAATTTTATTGAAAAATTTGAAAATTAAAATTTTTTATTTACCTTATGTTTAATATCTTAATTTCTGATGCTACAAATAGAATATGTACACACATAAGCAATGAAATTTATAATGACTTACGGACTACATATTTATGGTTCTGCCAAAAAATGGTATTTCTACATTCTAAAAAGTTTAAGGCATTATTACAGTGACACTTCCATTTTTCAATAACACAAATTTGACGTTTCAAAGAATACATGCTTTCATAAACAAAAGTTTCCATGACGAATTTTCTCGGACCTCTGAAATTATTAAATAATACACAAGTTTAAACTAACTTTGGATTGACGACTAATAATAATAAGAAAATATTTCAAAATATAATTTTTCCTGACATTATAATAGTTGTACATTTATATTATAAAGAATGTAGAAAAATCTCTGTCCCCTCATACATCATCTTCAGTTTGCGCGACTAACTATTGTTTAGTGTCAAATTTGATTGAATCTGGACCGAGGCGAACCCATCTCTTGCTTCCTGGTAGCACACAGTTGCTGATGCTTCACTCACATGTTTTATGTCTTAATATTTTGCATCGTTTCACGCAGTCTGACTCGGATATCCTAAGATTGGCTGCCGGCTCATTTAAGTGATTCCAGTTTAACACTTCAAAATACTCCTGGAAATCACAATTTAATTTGGGAGTATGGAACGATCGGTATATTGCTGTTCCGATTGATGTATCTAGTCTTGATTATCCGCCTTTCATCCTTTAGCTTGAATATAATTATATTTCTTGCATGCAAGGTAGGTTTTAGCCATATTGGCAACTATCAGTATATCAGGCATGCCAGATTTCTGAAAAAAAAAAGAATTTCTCTCTGTCCTATCACCTAACTTCATTTATCTACCTTAATTTTTATCCTGACCTTGTACAAAACTCATAAAATGGAATCACCACTGAGGAATTTCATCTTATCACATAAAAACCGGATTGATTTTAATTAACTAGTGTCGACAAAAATAAACGTTTGGTTTATATGAAGTAACATACAGATAACTAGTTCAGTGCCGATTAGTTAGTAAATTAACCAGTTTAATTGAACATAAGATATCATTTTTTTTTTAACTTGTTGCCATTGTATGATTGGTCATTTTGAAACCAGGTAACCGTATATAAATAACTGAAAAAATAACCAGTTTTTTAAATTAACTCCCTATTATCAGTGAACGATCTCTAGTCTACTATCGTTAGCCTTATCGAAGTGGCCGTGGAACTAAATTTAGACGGCGTTCCCCATCCGCTCCGTACGCTCAGTTGAAGTTCTAATTTTATATAGGCCTGGTTTCTTTCTTACCCTCTACATACCTGAAGAAGTGGAGTTCCATTTTGGTTTAAAACTAGCTGATAAAGTTTCAATAGTTTTATTTAGTTCTGTAATGCGACTTAATATTGTTAATTCATATCGATTTAAGTTCAACTCAAGGTCGTAAATAGTAGTATTTGGCTATCCTGATGATTCCGTTTTTTTTTGTGATGATACGGAAACTATCAAATTAAACATAATTTTGATGGATACTTGTAATGCATTAGTTCTGAAATTAAATAATTATAAAACAACATTTACGCTTAGAATTTATTTATTCATATTCGTTATTTGCTTTGCAATTATGAGACGTTGCTGTGCCCTGAAAATACACCACAAGGTTGGCTGAAATTTCGCCTTCAAAAAACAAAACAAGAATTTAATTTTTTTAAAGTCATTTTGACTGATACTCTAGAGTAATATTATCATTCTTTAATATTTAAAGTAATTATATGCTGAACATAAAAATAGCTTCATTATTATTTTCTTTCCAACAACATTTTAAAATGTCAAATTATGTTCTGACAAGCATTTTATTTTTTATAATGTATATTTTCCATAAAATTAAACACTAAAAGGAATTCTTAATACCCTTAGACCTTAGTAAAGCATAATATTTTAATTGCTAAATATGTTTGTATTGATAAAAAAAACTAAACATTAACGTTAGTTGTCATTCATAATTTTAGTTCTTAAAAACATTGTATTATTTTTATAATCATATTTTTGTTTGTTTCACATTTTCTAAAAAAAAATATCCCTACCGCATTTGCCACGTGGTGTCAGTTATTAGCTGATTGGTTTGTTTTCTTCTCCCCTCTCGCTCTACTGGTTAATCATCAATAAACAGCAATATTTCGAGTTTGTCTGCAACAGGTGCACTGTTCGAACACAGTTTGTCCCAAGACCAGTGTAGGTTTTCCTCCGTTTTAAAATATTTCACGGTATTAATGTTTGATACAAAGTTTAAAGTGTTTTATTTCCTAGCGAGCCATCCATTTAATGTGAGTATTGTCAGATTAACCTATAATTCAATAAAAATATTTTATATTGAGCATATTCTTTAATTAATGTTGTAATTTCGTTTAAATTACAATATTCATCAAAATATATTATTTTCAATTAAATAATTATCTGTTTCTTAGTGAATAAAATTTACTTGGCATAAAAAAATATAATATATTATGACATTTTATATTTTATGTTGAGTTTATTTGATTTGTTTGTGTCAAATAGCGCTGTTGGGTTTAAAAATGAATATAATCATATTTTTTTTTTATTCATTTTTTTTTATTTATGAAATTCGAAACATTTTCGTAAATCTAAAGAAATTGGAAAATTTAAAGTGAAATTTTAAATTAAAGCTGTTTATTTCCAGGTTTCTTTCTTTACTAGTTTCTAAAGCCTACAACATTTTCTTACATTATCTTCTTGCCTTGCTATCCACTCCTTGAATTCCAGAATCGCGATCAACCGACCTATATACAGCTTCATTTTGAACTACTTTCTAAATTCTTAATCCTCCGATCACAAGCACATACTTATCGCATATATTTTTTTATTTATTTTGAATTGATGAAACTATTTCAGTCCGACTAGTATATAGTTATTTTCATCTGTGTTATACTCAAAGAACTATTGCCCAAGAACAAATATCACTTTTTATGCCTTTTTAATTTAACGCCGATGTATGAAAAATATTTTTCAATCATTATAAAAAGTTATCATTATCAATGATGGAAGAATATGTTATAAATAATATAATCAGAATATTTCAGAAAAGTTTCTTAGTAAATTTTGCTTTTCAATTTTGCTTTCATGTTTATTATATGCAATAAATTATCTTCTAGTTGACAAGCTGTTATTAATTAAAAGTTAATGAAGGCCGAATTTATCATTATAGTCAGTTATGAGTGTAACAGATTTCTGAATCCGCTGCGCTTGCAATTGCCAACGTATTGCTTTAATAACTTATGTTCAAAATGGCATTCCTCCGGCTATCAGGAGCCAAAACATATAAATCAGCCGGGACCTTGAACTCCTTCCACCGGCCGATAGATTGTCTCCTTTAGCGTTGTATTATATAAAAAAAAATAAAAAATTGAAAGACCTTGATAAATATTATGGGTGAGCAGGTTATTTCTGCTACTTCTGGAAATAACAATGATTGCAGTTGTAAATATTTTTATTTTCCGTTTAAAAATGAATGATTTTCGGGTGTTGAATTTTTTTCGAGCCCGTTAATTCCTAACAATGCACGTTGAATTATAATAATACTATATTTAATTGTGAATAAATAAGTTTCTAATAACAAAATATTTACCCCTCCCCGCCCCCAAAAATTGGCAGGATATTTCCCGTTTCCAGCTGTGCCTCATGGGCGCCCTTTCTGGCGCCCTGCCTATCGACTTATCCGACAATCGATATCTTCTACCTTCTCTCCACTCGGCTCAGGTATCACACACCGAATACATCAGTGTGCATATTTATATACAAAATGATTCATACCCGATGCTGGTGCGGAGTATATAATTGTTTTTTTCTACTGCAACTTCATTTTAAAATAATGCCTGATATTTATGAAAATACATTTTTCAATCCAATCATTCACTGCCGCAATAAATGTTCAATTTAAAATTTTCCGGAGATAAGTAATATGTAGTAATTAAGGCGTTAGGTGCAAAAAGAACACTCGGGCTCGTGTGCCCCTTTTACTCATTTCCATTTTTAGCTCCTTTGAGTAGAATAGAAGCTAAAACTGTTTTATATGCAATCGAGACGGTATATATAAACAAAAATAAACCAGCTGGAATTTACTTCGTTGATGAGCCTGAGGCAGTCAACAGACGGGTCGTTCAAGAATCGTCAGAGATACGATATTTGTACGCTTGGTCGTCATACCTTAGGTAAAAGATACGGGGAACGCTAATGCAGCGTATGCAGCGTGAGGGGTAATCTTCTAGTTGTAGGTGTGTTTCGAGCGTTGTGCAGTGCAGTTCTCAAGCTGAACAATTCCTCGTTTGTCTGGTTCGACGAAGGCTTTAGAAGTAGGACGATTTTGTCATCCTAAAAAATGGCATAAATTTGTAGTCAGACATCCTCCTTTTGCTGCAATGTCTCTCCAAGTTACTCTCCCAATAGTACGATTCATCTCTATGATCCCCGTTTTTTTTTTTTTTTTCCGTGATCTGGCTGTATGTAATGTAATATGTATATCCTCATCACAACTAGGTACTCGATGAAGAATTTGACGTTATTAAAGCATTCACTGAAAGTTGGGAGCATACTAATGCTTCCTTGACGAATATTCTGCGGACGTGAAACGAAGGGAACGAGTATCGTTTTTTTTTTTTCCTGCTTGACGAGAATTTAACGCACCTCACGTATAGCATGAATGACTCCTGTGTAGACTGCCTTAATCTCTCAACTAACCATGTAATGTGGCTAACTTCTGCATATATCATGGGAGTCCTACATTTGGAAAAAAATTGGAAATGGCCTAAAAATCGACAATTGTTGTTGTAAGCACCAATATTATAATATATAAACACTAAATTTCCGTCCGTCCCTCTGGCCTTAACAAGTACAAGAATACATAAAAATATATTGTAATTATAACGATTTTGCCAACTTAATAAACTCTTCCTGTATTCAATAAAGAATAAAATTAAAAATTAAAGTTCTCATAGCGGATTCAGAAGCGCGATTGCAGCAGGCAGTAATGGAATGGGAGGCGGAGCTTGGAAAGGAAAGGAATGACCATCAATGTCGGAAAGAGCAAAGCAATGCATATAGGCAGGGAACAGGAAGTTGTTGAAATACGCTGCAAAGGTGAAATAATGGAAATGGTGGATGACTTCACTTACCTAGGGACAGTGATCTGCAGGAATGGAAGGTTGGACCAGGAGATCTCCAATAGAATAAAGAAGGCAAATTCTATCTACTACCACCTCTGTAACACATTGATAGGTAAAAGGGAGGTAGAGAAAAATGTTAAAATACACATTTTTAAAGCCGTTTACCTGCCTACTCTATTATATGGAAGTGAAAGCTGGATACCTCTAGGCAAGCACCTAAGCAGAATAACAGCTACTGAAATGAAATATCTCCGAAGAGTAACTGGTCGAACAAGGAGAGGTCGCATTAAAAACGAGCGGACACGAGATCTCGGAGTTGCTTCCTTGAAAGATACTCTTGAAAAAAGACAACTTCGATGGTTTGGACACCTTTGCCGGATGGATGAGAACCCTGACCCTCGAAAATTCTTTGAAGCCATACCCATGGGGAAACGCCCAAGAGGGCGACCTAGAATGCAATGGACTGAACACATTTCTAGAATAGGCCAGAAGAGAGAGAAGCAGATAAATGCCATGAAAGCGCTGGCACGGGATCGGGAGGCCTGGCATGCTTGGACTGAGGCACCTCCACGGTGAGAGGCACTATGGAGGAAGAAGAAGAAGAAGAAGATTTGAGGAAAAATCGTTTTATGTGTTTTCTGTAAAGTTTGCTAAATAGCGCTTGAGCCTTTTTAAAAAAACGGTGTGGATATCGTGAGTGCAATGGCAAAGTGGCGAATCTGTAAATGTGTGGGCCTGAGAACATTGGTTTTTAATTCTGGTTGCCCAAGTTTGGTAGCTTTCTTAATTAAATTGGTCGTATTTTGTATCCTTTATTAGTGACGTCACACATTGAGCTACGTATTTTTGGTGTTGCGGAAGGAATTTAAAACCGCACGTTAAATCGCCTCTTAACTACAAAATAGCAAATTTTCATGTACGCCCCTTGTATCGTTGCACCGAGGATATGTCATTTGATAGAGTTTATTGGATAATTAAAAATATTTATATAAAAAAATATATTTATGTCATCTATCACAAACTAGTGCGGTGTATTACAGAATATTTTTCTGCTAAATGTCTATATAATATTACAGTATATCTAATAATATGAGCTGGCCTATACTAAAATGTTAATTAATTATAAGAAATTATTATATTCATAAGAAAATCGTTTGCTAGATGTTTTTCGGTTTGTACTTATCAGACTAACATTAATCATTTTTATATATTCAAATTTAACTATGGATGCTTAAACATTCTGGTTTAAAATATCAGTAATGGAATTAAATGTCTGGAAAACATTTTTGAAAAGTAAATTTTACAAATTTTGGAACTCAATCCCTCCATTTAGATACAAAGAGTTAGGAACATAAAATATGCTTTTCTCTTGAGATCAAACCATATAATTGTATGTATTGTATGTAATCATTGTATTTAACCATTGTATGTAACTAATTGTATGTATTGTTTTTTTACGATCTTTCTTATTTATATAAATTTAAGAAAAAAAACAACTAATTAAGAAATAAAGAATTCTTGTTATATATCTTGTTTCTATGGAAATTTCTTCAACTTTTGTTTTTGTTCATTTTATTCAGGATGCACTTTTTTGAACGGGAGTAATTTATCAATTCCTAATTAGATTGATCCTTCTATACCATCATGCGGATGTTAACGGAAGTAATTTTGTTTTATAAATGTGGGAATATTATTTTTTTCTGTTCTACACAACAGAATATTCCTCATAAAAAAATAATAAAAATTAGCTTCTGAGATAATTGAGACCTGATCATCTGTTATCATGTCTTTGTTTGTAGGTTTGCTAAGAAGTTATGAGGCTTTTTTAGAGGGCTGATAGGCTCCCAAATGTTCTAACCCTTACTTTAGAAAACTATACTTTATTATAATTCATTACATCTTGATAAAAACAATGAAAATTTTTATTAATTTTACTAACCATATTTTATGATTTTTATTGCTCGAATCAAAAAGTGTCAATTTTAATCGCTTAAGCGCCCACCATTTGAAAGTGCACAATTAACCTTTTGGGCTACAATGTACAGAATTTATTTTTTTTTTTCTCTTTTTCCCTGTTATAGTAACTCTATATCTTGTATTTATAAAACGTACAGGTTGCATGCTGCAATAGGCACACTACCTGTATAGCAGTGTTTTAGTTAGATTATATGATAATAACATTGATTGTTGAAGAAATATAAACACAGCAATATACATGAAGAAAAGATAAAAACAACGAAACAAAATAAACATTATAAAACAAAAAAAAGAAAAAAGTCAAAACAAAAATATTGATTCTGAAACTAAACTTTAAAATATTGACAATTAAGCAAAATATACAAAATACTACAATTTTACAATTATACTAAAAAATACAATTAGATAATATACAGATGCAATAATTTTTCATTGTACAAGTATAAGTTCGTATAAGATAAGTACGATCGTATAAGATAAGAGCAAGTTTAAACCTTCCCCCAGTTCGGGAGTCATTTTTATATTAGTATTTCGATTTAGACGTTCTAAGCGATAAGTTTATATTTCGTAAAAATATATTACTCTAGTTAAGATCCGTCGGTGTAAATCCACTGTGTTTAGATTGCGCGGTGGTTCTAATTTATTAATAATTAATAAATCTAACAGAGTTTTTGTTTGATGGGATATCTGAAAGAAAAAAAAGGGTAACAATAGCTTGGGTGGGAATAGGAAACGGAAATTAAGAAATACCAGTTTCGCAAACAATTCTTATTAATTGCTGCCATCATCAAATTAGCTGTGAACTTAAAGGTTCTACTGATAAATTAGTCCCTGGAAAATAGTTATTTAATATTTCATCTTCGATGCAACGTTCACTACCTTATGTTTGTGTTCATAATTCTTGTTTTTTATTTAGTTTGCTATAAGTATTTTTACTTGTTTCTTAAATATATATGAAATATATAATAAGGAAAATTGTTGCGATCGTAAAAAATTTCGAATTCTATTTTTCAACGGAAATACACTTTTTTAGGTCCCCTGAGTCCAAAAAACGCTTCTCGCTAAAAGAAAATTTTATTTGCGCATATTACAAAAGTATGAATTTTATTGTAAATTAGGTATGATATGATATTAAAGCTATTACAATTCTTACAAAAAAAAAAAAAATAGCGTATTGACATACAGGATGCCACTATCATGTATCATGCAATATCATGTAATCGATTTTACATTGTTTTTTTTTTACAATTTTTACAATTTTCTTGAAATCTCCTCTAACGATTTTAATGAAACTTGTCGAAGTCTTCTCCTAAAAGTCCTTAAACTTTTCATACATGTATTATAATCACCGAGAAATTACAGAGAAAAAGTTATGATAAAAAGTAAATTTTGTTGGCGAATAACTAAAAAAGTTTGCATTTTATTTTAAGTTATGTACAAGATTATATGACAGGTAATAAAATTCTCAAAAAAAAAAAAAAAATGTAAATACTAGCGAAGATACAGCGTATCTTATAACGACTACATCAGGCCCTAGATGGATAGCCGAGTGTGCCCGAAAACAGACAGGTGACACCGAATCTTCTTCCACCACGCCCACATCCTGCTCTCTACGATATGTTCTGTAATAAATTAAAAGTAGAAATTATTAAATTAATAATTTCTACTTTTTGTCATTTAATGAAAACTAAATGGAAACTTATAAAATTTATTCTGGTCAATTTAAGAGCTAATTTATTTTTAAATCTAAATTTTGATTTTTAAATTACTATTCAGGTATACTATACCCTTTATTATTTGCCTGCTTTCGTTCAAAATTACTTCTATTAAGTCACATACAAAATTTAGGAGTTATTTGAAGTAACATTTCTATCGTTTAACGGGCTAGATCTAAAAATGATGCATACTAAATTTTTTTTATGAAGAGTTATAGACCTGATCTATCTAAATTGCTGCGTTTATTAGTGTGATTGTGTTCATACCTATTCATGCTGTATTAGGCAAACAGCTAACGTCATGTATGTGGAATTTAGTTTATAATACAATAACAGTTAATTAATACTATTGTTAAACGTTTATATTCAAATTATACGTAAAAGAATTATATAATTACAAAATCATATATTGACTAATTAATTTATATTTCAAGAAAAGTGAATGGTCTGGAATAAAATAATCAAATATTTTATGATGTTTAAAATAGTTTGTAATTATTACATGATAATTTTGAAATAATATGAGTATATAGTTGAAAAAAAAAACCCGTCAAATTCATTAATATTTATAGGGATTCAGGTATACATGATAAAACATGATATTAAACTTACGGGTCAATTAACTGCCAAAGTAATAAATGGCCCAGTTTATTTCAAGTTAATTGTTCATTGAACAGTAAGAACATTACTGATTGATTAAAAATTCTAATCATTATCAGTGAATCCGAAGGGGTAAATAGTAAATTTTATTTATCCAAGAAAGATTTAATTAATTAATTTTGTTAATTATGTTTATATCTAATGATATAAAATAATTTTAATGCGGAAGTTATTGTCCTTGTGTGACAGAGGCAAGTAAGGGATAAAAATGGCATGTGCAAAGTGTGAGGTAACTAATTATTTTTAAGAAGCGGACCAAGACCTTCTAGCACTTCCTTTGAATTAGGAACATTCCGGTTCCTGTATTGTGTATTATGTAATACAATATTGTATCGATTGTATTTACTTCCCTTCCTCTGTTTGATTAACACATCATTTAAAAATTATCAATTTTACTATGTTATTTATTTTTATTTGACATTTAAGAAAAAATGAAACTGGGGAAGTTCTCACTTAAGGAAACACTCTTCAGGTTGCTGAGAACGGTGCTGTCCTCATTGTCAGATCTTCTCTTATAAATAAATACACCCGTAACGGGTTCTTATCTTATCCCATTCTGTTTATTTATTTTTTTTTACGGAAAAAAATACAGAATAACTTGAGACAGTCTTTTATAAAAAAAAAAAAAAAAGTGATAAAAAGAAAATCTATCTCGGACTTAAAATACCGTTGTTTTGTATGAATTAATTTTGCTTAATTTATGGCATTTGCTTTTTTAAAGATATAGTGCGTGCATTCTTCTTCTGCCTTTTTTTAGAGTAATCCCATATAAAGAGAGTTTATTAATTATTATAGATTTATTCAATGTTCTACATATAACCATTACGTATATTGATATATGACCAATGAAATTTTATAAGTACGTCTATAAAAAGGTATGCTTGTTTTTATTCGCCATAATTAAGAAAAAAGGAGTTAAAAAAAATCAAAATATAGTAAAACATTTAAAAAAAATTATTATTATTAATACAATTTCTAGCGATAATATAATCATTTAAATTTACAGAGCTATAATCACAAGTAAAAAGATAAGTAAGAAAAAGAACAATGATAAATAAAAAAAGAAATAAAAGAATAAATTATGATCAGCTAAGAAAATATATTAACGTGCAATAGGCATTAATTTAGAATGAGGAGGGAGGATATCTAAAATTAGTGAAATTTATACAATAGGGCGGTGGTTCCCTTAAGGTGGTTTCCCGCTGCAATATAGGACACCAGATAAAAATTTGAAAATTCCATACATTTTTACTTGATACTCTAACAGAGATATTGCAGCGGGAAAAGTAGAAACAAATATTTTTCTGTAATTAATAATTTTTTATATTAACTTATTGTTACCAGTTTGCAAATAGCGGACATTTTAAAAAAAAAGATTTCTGTCATTTTTACAGTTCGCGAGTATACGCGGTTTTCTTAAGTACTCAGCACTGGATTGTCCCAGGGCTTTTTAATAAACTGCGTTGTGCTCAGTAGATTCTGGTAAATTAATTAAATAATACTGAAGCTTGAGTAACTCACCCTTTAAAAAAAACTTTTTTTCTACTTTTCCAGCTGCAATATCTCTGGTAGAACACCAGGTAATGATTTGAAATGAATATAGAGACACATAAAATGTCTCTATAGCATCAAACACCTTACAATTTCTACTTTTAGATTCAACCCTAAGTTGGTATTAAAAATGATGATTAATTATAGTGAAAATATAGTTGTTTCTTCAACTGCAATATCTCTGTTGGGGTACCAGATAATTTTTTTTGGAATTTTCAAATTTTTATCTGGTACCCCCAATACTGTTATTGCAGCTGAAAAATTTGAAGATAAAAAATATTTTTCCCATATAATTAACTATCTCTATACCTAATTAGACCTCATTCTAAAAGCTGAAATTTATACTGGTTTGATGCTATAGAGACCTGTTATGTGTTGAATTTTCGATTTTTTATATGGTGCCCTAACAGAGATATTATAGCTGGAAAAGTAGAAAAAAAAAAACAATTTTAAGAGGGTTTAATTTTTAAAGCGTAAGTTATTCACGACTAATATTTTTCTTTAAATTTTGGCATCAATATGTTCATAAAGAGAAACATATTAGGTAAGTAAAAAAGACTTTGATTTGTACGATAGAATCTACTGTGAACAAAATGCATTTTATTTGAAAGGCCTAGGCCAATCCAATGTTGAATACTTCAGAAAACAGCACATGTTTGCGAACACTAAAAATTAATGAAAACTGAAACCAAAATGACTGTCATTTGCATACCGGTCTCAATTAAAAATTAAAAAAATTATTTTTGAATTACTAAAATATGAAAGATTTGGCCTATATAGTATGAATTTTTCTGAGATGTTCGAGCAACCAGTAATGGACCACTTGAAATGACCCATGTGCTAAAATTTACTATATTTGTATACATTATACAAGTCATTAGGTTGTAATTTGACTACGAATAAATTTATTTAAAAACAACATGGACCTCTTTGGCCCTGCTTTGGAGTAGCCCTATTATAGTAGTTCTGTTATTACTTGCCTTTAATTTTATGCTAAATATTGTTTTAAAGTAACACAGCTTTCTGAGAAAATATCAAGTGGCTTATTTATAGTGCGTTAATCGTGTTATAAACTATTTACCTTTATGGTGTCTTAGTATCTTTCTACATGTTCAGGTACGACGGAGAAAAAACTTTAAATCTACCTACAGGAAATGTAGCCGTAAATATATGTTCCAAAGGCATTTATTTAAAAATTTCTGGAGCATATCGTCACCGTTCCTCTTTCATTGACATTATCGTGTGAAAATAAAATGTTTCGCAAAAAAATATTTTGGTGTGTTACCATACTGAAGTTGACGATGTTGAAGGCGTACTGAAGACGTTATTGTATCGTTTTAATATTGTAATTGCCATTGATATTTAGCGGATCATCAAGGGCGCTATATCCATGCCCCATCTCTCCAATGCGACGCTAACAGCACTCGCTAGCACATTTGCATTTTGCTCCGCTGCTGTCCTTGCAAGTTATGCTAATACCAAAACATTATTCTGAATACTATTCTCCTTCTACGGGTCTTCAATTTTCAGCATCTGCAGCCGTATTGTTTCATTACTTTCCCGTGCTCTTTGATTTCTTTGTTTACTTTTATCAAATATTATCTATCTCACGGACAGAGATAGATTAATACAGTAAATGAAACTATTGTCTTATAAATAAAGAAATTTGTTGAATGTGGAGGACCACCTTGGATGATATTAGATCTATATTTTTTTTTAATCAAGTCTCGCCGTTTTTTCTCTACAAGAATATCATGTATATGAATGTTTGTTATGAAAAAAGTTATTCGGGGGAGGGGGAGGAGGAAGGGTGGGAGGGAGAGAAGGAAGGAGGATGCGGTCAATGACAAACACTTATAAGTATTACTCATTTATTCTGTGCCAACGTTTTGGCTTAAGTTTAGGGCATCTTCAGGCGTATAACCGAGCGCCAACCATGAATGTTTGGTAATTGATTTAACGGTACTTGATTGTTTGTAAAGAATGGTTGCTATTTTTAACTTTTCTTACTACCTAGGTATTGTAATGGGGCCAACATTACAATAAGCAGCTTTCAACGGATCTGTACGTTTTAGAACGCCAGAGTCCATAAATAACATTTTCGAGCATTAGTTTGTCTGCCAGTGTCCTTAAACGAGTGGACCAATTGTGTTGCTTTTTTTTTTTGTTTTGTTGCAAATCGATGGCTGTGTACCAAATCGGGCACCCTGTGCCCAGTAGCGGCTGCGCAGTGTACGATTAATATTTATTCCATAGGCTGTAGCGGCAAAACGGTTAGAGCCGTTTAAATCTTAATTATATAGTGCATCCCCGAGAAAATGCAGGAAAAAGCCATAAACAAAACTAAATTTTATTTATCCGTATCTGAATAGTTTGCATTTTAAGCTAAATTATGTGATAGTCATTTAAAAGGTAATTAAATTCTCTTAAAAAAAAACTCAAAGAGAAGTCATCGAAATCGGATCTTTATCAGCAAAGATATACCGTATTGAACTTTGTACTCATGTTTTTAAAGTATCCTGCTTATGTTGCCATGGAAACCTGGTTAATTTTTTTTTTTAGTTTTTGAATAACTTGAAAAATACATCTCCCAGAACATTTCTGGTGCTTGTTGATTAATATGATATTTAAATCGTCTACAAAACTAAAGTTATAAAAAAAAAAATCTTTATCGCACTAATACTAGCTAAGATACTGCAAACATTTTTTGTATAAAATTTTGCACTCAAAGCGGTAACGAAAGTCGTGAATACATATATACGTTTTTCTCTCTTGTATATGGGAAAATGGGGTGCGCATTAAGGTATGAATAATATTTTTGTGCAAGACATTCTTATTATTGCATAAAAAGTAAGAGACCTCCGCGCATTATCAAAGGAAAATAATTAAGTAAAATATATAAACATAGTGGTAAATAAAATAAAACAATAAAGGAAAATAGCTTATTCAATGCAAGGACAAACTAGTACAAACTTTTCTGTTTGATATAATCTACTTAAATCTTGAACTAGTTTTCAATAAAAACAAAATTATAGAAGTGTCAAATAATTTATCAATCCCTAATTAGATTGAGCCTTCTATACCATCATGCGGATGTCAACTAATAAAGGAAAAGGAGGAAACAGTTTGGTGTGAATTATAGACAGTGAGGGTATCTTATTATATCCCTAGGATATCTTATATATACACGCACGCGAATGCACGCACTCAGACTTATTGATCATTTAAAATTTTTTTATAAATTATATAAAGTTATTATTATCATTTTAGAATTTGTTAAGCCGTAAAACGGATAATTATAGTTTAATATCCTGACGAAAATAAATGTTTCTAATATTTCCAATAAAATAATCTCATTTTTTGAATAACGAATTGTTTCTTTCATTCATAAGTTATTTAAGTCGTGTCTCGTGCTGTTATGCCGAGATAAGGTAGAAGCTTTATCATTATTTCCGATGGAAGTACTTCCTTTGGTGGGTGAGGGTTTCTATTCCAATTCCAAAGGACCAAGAGACCTATATCTCTCATCCTTCGTTCTTATTGAGACAAGATGAGGCAAACATTGAAAAGATCATGGGACAGACATTGAATAGATGTAACAAGGAACTATTGTTTCGTTTGGGTTAAAGCCAATGCCAATGTTACCGGCTCTCCTTTTTCCACCTTAATACATCTTAGGAATTTCTTAATTTTTTAGTGTTGATATTACTTGCTACATTATTATTGAGGTGTTACCAATGATATTTATTACATAGTTGTTTATCTTATTTACTTAGTGCATTATGTAAAATGTTTTATCGTCTCTAGCCATTCAGGCACAATTACTACATACTCAGCTGTAAAAACTTTTGGTTAGTGAAATTCATATTTAAATTAAAAAACAGATTTGATTTTATTACTGCTTAGTGTTCCTCGAAAAAATACAGAAGCTAAAAACCTGCTGCACATTTTCAAACTTTTCCAACTGCATCTCTGAAGTGTATGTGATTCCAATAATGAGTATAGTGTATATAAAAATTATGTCTATGCATTACCATGGATCATGATTTTTTAAGGATAAAACAGGGCGATTTAGTGTACTTAACAATACATGAGTAGCTGCTTGAATTCAGGGACATACATCCCTTCAAAAACAGATAACAAAGTTCTATTCTTCTGCTGTGAGATATCAAATCACAAATTCAAATAACGATGAGTTCCCTAATAGCTCAGAATTATAATAGAATTAATAGTTCTAAACCACAAACGTTCGCCTGGTATTAAAAATCTATTATTAGTAAATTGTTTTCCTCTCTTTTTCATATTATAAAATTTATTTCTGATGAATAAAATATGCTCAGATGTTTCTTGGAGATTGAAGAGGAGAAATAATTTTTATTGGCTCTTGTTGATGATAAACGATTCACTACTGTTTTAAGAGTATTCCTTATTTTTCCATTTTTTTTTTTTCATAAAGCTAACTGGTTACGGTGAGGGAAACTCATTTCCTGTTTCAATGTGACACCCATACCTTATTGTGGTGGCTATGCCTGTTTAATATTTCAATGGTCCCTTCCTTTCAATGGAAGAGGGGCACACTTTTACCATCATCAATGGAAAGGTGTTAGTTTCCTCGTAGGTACTTTCAAAAAGGAGTTTATCGAAGAAAAAATAGAATCGTAACTATAAATATCAACTTTGATTTAGGTAAAATCAATTTACATAATTTATGTAACAATACTGGTGTAAATAAATTAATATAACGAATTTTTGCCTGTAAATTATAATGGACTAGTTATTTTTACTCTGTAAAAGTTTAATCATTAAAATTGATTGTACTCTGTTGGGAAATGAGTGATTAATTTGCAGAGAGCTACCTTGTATTATTAGGAACAGGCACGTGGATTACATTAAGTTTAACTTTTCTAAATAAACGAGACTTCACCTGCCCCAGTAGTTTAATACTAGAACAAAATCTATAATAGAGAAAGTTCTATAGTCACACCTCGCTGCAACTCCGGGGTAAGGAAACCTGTATGGGCTAACTTATAAAGGTATTTATTTGTTCCTTTGCGAGCTATACTCTCTATAGATGGGCGACCCGTTCATGACTGAGGGGTCTTTTTACCGAGTGATTGAATAATGACTCGGAAAAAAAGAGCGGTAATACAGTGAAGTGAATCGAAGAGGATCAGCGGTCTACTTGTTTAGTGACGGAGAGTCGTTCTTCGTTCATTCGGTTCAGAATATCAAAGGTTTAAAGATCAATAACCAATTGTTATTACAGAATATCGTCCGAAAAATAATTCTTTCGCTCCACCGTACGGCTCTACACAGGTAGCAGTATTTACGGATCCAGTAATTTATGAAAAGAAAGTATTAACTCGCTGCGACGGATTATTCATTTTTATCTGATCCTTGAAAATTGCAGTTTTCATTCATACTGAATTGTTACAGTAGTACTTCCTAGTATGAACTATTCAGGGCAGGAAACTGTTATTTTTAAGGTTGAAATTTTATGTTATTCTGGTATAGTAAAAAAGATACATTATTAAGATTAATAAAAGGATAATTTTTGCCCTAAAAAAAACTGAAATATTCAAAACGTTTCTTCTTTAATCCACTCCTTAAGTGTACTAAATAGAATTTTGAATTCTCTTTTCTATTGAGCACTAAAAGAACTTTTTTTTTTATCTTTTCTATGATGGTTTGTTTCTTTTCTTATATACAATTTCCTTTTTTCTATTTCTGTTAAAGCCTAAGAAAACGATTCAAATTCAAACCAAAACTACCTGAACATCAAACGATTTTTAAAAAATTTAAAGGACTGATAACTCAGCTAGAAACTTATTCCTACTTAAGCTTGTTTTTTCAATTATCTACGCGGATGACTTGGTTAAGCTCATTAACCAGGATTCCATTCTATCCCTTCCATTCATCTTAAATAATTTTTCATGGGACATCTGCACATTTTGTTTTGTTCTACTTTGTCGGTAAATAGAATGATTATGGTACCTACGTAGTTAAATTTTTATTTATTAATAAGAGATTGAGACCAGACCGCGTTATATTAAAATCCGTAGTTATATCGACCCTCGTTATGACGAAGGTCTCCATCAGCAACCCTGTTTTTTTTTATTGTTGTTGATTGTTAGTTTTTAACTGTTGGGTCCCTGAAGAAAATGAACACAGCAATCAAACGCAATCTACTGATTTTTGTTTTATTTTTTTAACAGAATGTAATCATTCTCATCGTGTAATCATTCTTTTTTTTTGTTTGGAATCTAATGGCAGTGAATTTCAAAGCTCTTTTTGATTTTAGACGTCTCATTGGACAAAAGAATAATCTTTTATTGACCTTTTTTTTGCTTGTTAATGTAATTAAACGTTTATTTTTTGACATATTGTGTGTTAAGGTTCCAAAAACATATTTCTGTAGGCTGATTTTTATTGTATTGATCTACAGACGACTTCCATAAAATGTAAGGGCCTCTTGTCATTCAGTATATACTTTAAAATTTCGTTCTTTTGCAAAAGTATTTTAATATATCAAATCAGGCCTCCTACTATTTACCTACTCGGTATTGATTACTTAGGCGGGTTGTTTCTTTGCAATTTTCTGGGCGGAGCTAGGTTAACAATTAAAAATGTTTTATTTACTCTAACAATTCACTTCCTTATAATGGGGGGGTGCATCAAAAATAATGACCGTTTTATCAAAAAATGGAAATACGCACTTCAAACCTATTTAATGTTTACCAATAACTAATACTCTCGTATAAAGGATTAAGTAAGATTGTTTTTGGACATTTATTTATTTATTTTACATTATTCCATATCTACCTAAGCGAGTCATTGGCGGCATTTGACCTAAACATTTAAACATTTGACGCGTGCAATATAGCCTTGGTTCAACAGCTGCAGCCGAACGATAAAGATGTTTTCTTACGAAATACTCGTAATATTAAAAAAAAAAAAACAGCCGCTGAAGAATTACATGAAATTATTCAAACTGGAGATGAAAGCGTCCTTGACATCGTACAACACGGCGTTGGTTTAAAAAATCTGCGGAGGAGATACGTCCTTGGGACGGAAGATGGGCTCAGGGTGACCATTACTGGATATTGATAAAATTCCATGAGATTCTGATGGATGCCCTAAGAACTCCGAACTTCACTGTGAACAGTTAGATAGGAAATACGCGAAATTATCACAGTATTACTCAGCTGTAACCATTAAGATGTTCTAAGTAACAGCAGTGTAATGCTCGGCACACAATTTCAGTCGGACGCAGAAAAAGTTTAGAAATCTTCAGGGGATCGAACTTCTCCCACACCCACCAGACATCGTTCCATCTGATTATCACTTATTTCATCCCATGCCCATTTTCTTCTAGACTTAAAAAAAAAAAAATAAATAATTTTGTAGAGGTTGGCATGGTGGTTCAAGAGTTGTTTGACATCCGTCCCAAGGAGAGGTAGCAGCATGGCATCGAGCGACTGGCTGAAAGATGGTTGACAACAGTGGATCATAATAGTTTATATTTTGAACATTAATTATGTATTATATTAAACAAATAAAAATAAGTTGTTGAAAACGGTCATTATTTTTGATGAACCCTATTATTTGTCAAAAAATCTCTAGGGAATTTTTGTCACAACTGACGCATCAGTTGACCTTTTGATAACCCGAATCTCAAAAACAAGAAATTTACAGATTTAAACACCTTTTAATTTTGTGTACAACTCGATTCCAAGTAATCCCTCTCATGGTATTTATTATTTTTTTTTAAGATGAAGTAACTTCATGGATTAATTTATGGGTTTAATTAGTGTGACCATTTTTTTTTTAAATTTTTTTCTCTCGTTTACTCATATTTCAGAAGGGCTTTTTTTAGAGCACAAGGGAAGCTGGTATAGGGGGAAAGTTGTGTAACACAACTGAATAGTTCTAATTAAATCCTATCTTATTAAATGAAAAAAAAAATTGTATCCAGAATTATGATGTCATAATTATTTAGTTACTCTTTTGCTCCATTCAGAAAATCCTTAAGTATTCACGATATCTTATAATTCATGCATAAAAGTGCGATTGAAGAGATTATTTGGATTATAACTTAAGACTGCGGCTCTCTTCTGACATAGCTGACTAAGGATATCTTCGGCACTCTAAGTGCCATTGCCTAATTTTCACCGAACGAGGTCTCATAAAAGTTTAGTGTTCTCGGAATTATAAAATGTTAAAAGCACTCTCAGGGTTATTTTCGAGATCTTGAATAGGCCTTGAGTTTTCCTTAGACAGATTTCTGCTGAGTTGTTAAGTTTGTCGTCATGATTGCCCACAATCTTCTATAATGTTGTCGTTTCTGTTTCGCAAAGTTGTATCACTTTTATTTTCGTGTCTTTTGTTTACTATATTTAATTATCTAAATAACCAAACGACAGAATTCCATAGTTCATTTGATCCTCGATTCTTTTTTTTTATATATTATTAGGCATATATTTTTTCAATATAAATTTTACCGTGACATGAAAGGACTCGCATACTTCTTGATTTCTGCTTGACCTATTAACCTACTCATGGATACTTCACGCACTTAATAGATATGTGTGCCATTAAATGCGGATACATGATAATAAATTTAATATTGTTATATACAACTTATAATATATATTGTAGCGGAGAGGTTGCGCTTAAACGTCGATAGATCTCACCGCTCACGCTTATAAATTGCTTTAGCCACTGGGCCTCTTTCTTTGTATATACTTTTATTTGTGTTTCATGTTAATTAAATGCTTATAGTTACGATGGTTTTATTTTTGTAAAATTAATTTATTGCAAATATTGATTATTATTTATAATCAAGTAACCTCCCACAAAAAATAGCTGGTATTTAATTAATATGATTATAATCAATATTCTTATTGTTAAACTTTTATAACTGTCATAAAAGAAAAGTGATCCCTTATGCAAAAATATTGTACACGTGACCCGGCGTTCGTTCCAATGGATCCTGGGAGCCGAGAAAAATAAAACAAAATACGCTTTAACTACTTTCAAATGATTCCTGAATTGCTTTTTTTATTAAACTTTTAAAAAAATATATATTTTCATACAATTGAATGGATCCTTCAGATCACTCTAAAGTTCAATTGTTTTATTTTAAAAATTGGATTACTCTAAAATTTATTATTTTTGGATTACAAATAATGTTTTTGTACTACTTATTATAAGTAATACAATTATATGACTATAATTTGTATGACTATAATAAATAAATAATTTGGATCTGAAGAGCCCCTGGTTTTGACACTGTATTCAAATTTTCGGGTGAATCTAAAACTATTTTTGACTAAAAACTTTGCCCTTTCCGAAAACCGTCCTTAATTCAGGAACCATTTGACATATATGATTGAATGACGCACTGCCAGTAAAA
Organism: Rhaphigaster nebulosa; assembly: GCA_948150685.1. Taxonomy (NCBI): domain Eukaryota; kingdom Metazoa; phylum Arthropoda; class Insecta; order Hemiptera; family Pentatomidae; genus Rhaphigaster; species Rhaphigaster nebulosa. The sequence continues at coordinate 126,696,387 of OX411308.1, forward strand.
ATTAACAATAAAAGATTGATATATTGAATTACGATAAACAGAATGTTACACCAAAAGTCCTCTATCTCTTACTTCCCTCCACCTAACTCTTTTCGCATCCAAATCCTCAACATCGGACCTGAAACAATCCTTCCATCTATGTTTTGGTCGATCCCTGGGATGCTTACTCGTAAGTGTAGAGTATTAAGTGTGTACAATATAAAATTACAAATAATATGATGCTCGTATTACATTATTAAAAGTATTTTTTTCTGTTTTTAGTTATATAGGCACTAGTTTCTAACTAATTATTCTAGTTTGTAAATAAATATTAAGATTTATGATATTTTATTTAAGTATCATGGAATACAAATATAAATCTGAAATATAAAGCTCTTTGTAAATCTTTGCGCTTCAATGGCTTGCGTTTTGTAGAAATAAGCCATTTAAATGTAAATCTTGATCTTTATATTAGGAGTAACTTACATGAATTTTGTCTAATAACGATTAAATAGTTACATTTTTCCTGAAGCATTAAATTTACTAGATGCGTGTTCAATCATAAAAAAATATATATATAATAATAATAAGTATATATATATAGTTGCTTTCTGAGTACCTACGGAAGTGGAATGATGCGGCTTATTAGTGGTTTCTTGGATGCTGTACGTGTAAAAGATAAAAGACAGTGCGTCACTGACCCAAATTGATAGAGTATCCGCTGTGTATGAAGGAATGCACAATGAGATTATGACTAATGGCCATGCGAGTACGACACTGGTGTGCCGTGTGGTGAACCTGGCTGTGTCACGATGATTTTTCTCGAGAAAAAACTAATAGATATATTTTTGGAGCAAATTATCAATTAAAAAAATTATTTAATTAGAAAACTGCTTAAGAGGTCACAAAAGCAATTTGAAAAAAAAAAAGTACGTAGACTGAGAATTGTGCACTCAACATTATTTTAAATTCCACTAATTTATATTCTATAATTATATATTTTTGATCTTGTGTTGGTATACAATTCAAATTGCTTTGTATAAAACTTAAATAAAATTAAATATATATAGAGCTGTATTATTGTTGGGTTTTTTTTTCTGATAAAAACATGTACGGAATATTGCAATTTAGGAATTTGTTAGCTTTTTTTACTTGTGGTGTGTCGCTGATTTGTCGATAAATGTTGGTGTGCCTTTGATGATTGCGGAGTACTAGTCTGAAGGACTCATTTGATTACGTATGAATATTTTTTTAGAAATCATCTATTTTGCTTTGTTAGTTTTTAGTAATACAATTAACATTTTTTTGTTTTACGAATGTAGGAAAAAACTAAAAAATTATTTTTTATGAAATCTTAACAACAAAGGTATTATCACAAAAGAACTATTATTACATTTGTTATAATTAAAGACCGGATTTATATGCTTCAAAAAAAGTCAAAATATGCCATATAATCTGCAGTAAAAAGTCCTTAAATATGCTGTAAAAATCCTCAAATATGCTGTAAAACATTTATATGCAGTGAAACCTGAAGTAATGTGCACGTTTGTAATGTGCACGTGCACGTGAAAAAAGCACGTTTAATCTCAGAAACGTGCAGAAAGTCAACAAAAGGCTATAATTACTATTTTGAGAAACAATTTATCATTTAACAATTATAATAAATTATAATTATAATATAATTTATAATATAAATAAGAAAAAAAACATAGGTAAATTGAAAAACAAATGTTAACACAGAATTCTTAAAAATTAAAATAATTCTGAAATACATTTTCTCACCTTCATCGTTTTTCGCAAATGGAGATTTTATAAGGTTAAATGAGGGAGTGCCAGATGTAACCAATGCAAAATAGTTGACATCCGCATGATGGTATAGAAGGATCAATCTAATTAGGGATTGATAAATTATTTGCCACTTCTATAAATTTGTTTTATTGAAAACTAGTTTCGAATGTTATACATTCATCCTCAATTCTAAAAACACACAAAATATTCAAAAATAAGCAATTCAAAATATAATAGAAAAGAATATAAAATTCCAAAGGAGAAGGGCAAGATGATGTTTTTTTACTTTGTTAATGAAAGTACTTGGAAGTAAGAGTTCTAGAAAACTTATCAAAATTACGATGCTAAACATTATTTTCTACTAATACCTAACTATGTATATATTTGATTTTTTAATTTTTGTTTGTTTTGAAATGCCAATAATATTTATAGCATATTATTGGCATTTATTGTATATTGTTTTTAAATCACGTTCAATGCGGTTGTGAGCACAACGATGCAAACTTGAAGTTGTCTGTGAGCTTTTGTCTTTACTATGATTACGATCATAGATTATTTTTATTCATCGTTGATAGGTGTTATTCATCTTATAATTGATACATTCAATAATAATTAAAAAACATACCATTTATCCCGCATTGAACGTTTATCAGAAAATATTTTAATTATTTATATTCTATTTTATTTAGCAAATCCGGTCTTCAGTTATAATGCTCTGGTCAATCATAAAAATAAATACAATTTCAATCAAATATTTAAGTTTAAATTAAATAAAAAATTCTCTTAAAATATCAATTTACCTGTTTTTTTCTTCTTTACGGTTGACAAATAAACAACAACAAAAACGTGAATTAAAGAAAATAAGAAGGGAATGCATCCAATTGAGGGTTTGTCGTTAAAAAACGATTCATATTCAATCTTCATTATTACATCATATAGTATTTTTTTTTATTAATCGTACAGCCTGAAAAGGTTTAATGATTTATGTTAGGTTTGTAAAACCTTGTAATTGTAATTAAAAGAACCATAATCGCATTAGTATTTAATTATTATGCGGAATAGAAATAGCATCTATTATCAAATTATCACTTGTACCGCTTGGCTTTTAACCTCCTCATTTATAATTAGTCTCCAATACGTAAAATACATTCATCCAGTTGTCTACAAAATTTCCTCTATGACAATTCATGTTTATCCTTACCCAAGCTTAATCTTTTTATTTTTGTCTCCATCTATGCGTTAAAGTCGCTATAAATTATTGGAGTCATTTTTTATTATTAACAGTAAAACATAAACGCTGCAAATCTTTGTTTGATATCGCTCAAGATTATATTTAATTTTTAATTTTCTTCTACATGACGAAAAAAAAAATTATTTGGATTTTTTTTTTTTTTTTTGCTGTTGGTTTAGTGATGCTAATGATGAAATTTTGTATCTTTTCCCCATCTTCAGAAATTGCCGAGATTTGGGTGTATGAAACCTTTAATCGGCTGACGTTTTGAAACGATATGTTGAGTTCCGAATATCAACCTGTGACTTCGGTTCCAGAAAAGCCACCGCCGATTTTCGGAGTCTTATGTATCTGTAAACGTAAAACCTCAAATTTCGGGTGGATGGGGGTTTAAATTTTCTTTAGGGATTTTTTTAAATCTTGGAAGGAGGTTATTGATAATAATAAACCGAAATCGTAAACATCTTTATTTAAAAAATAATTATTTCAATCTATAAAGATAGAGAATTAAAAAATAAAATAATGATAATTGGTGATAAAAGACAGTTGTCATTGGTAAGTAGCGTATGTTTTGCTTATGAAATCCTTTCTATCCTTTTCTCTTCTTAAATTTCATATCGTTTTTCTAATTTATTATTGTTTAATTGATATTCTTGTACTTGTTAAATTTCAAATATAAATGTATGTAATTTTTCTTATAGTCAAATAGAATATCAATAGACTAGAGATCTTCTTTTATAGGTATGTTTCTTTTTTTATTTTGTATTTCTTATAAACTATTACTTAAAATAGCTAAAGAGTGAAATGATTATATTGTTTTTTCTGAAGTTTTTTTGTCGCATGGAAGCAATATATTTTTTTTACTTTTCAGACCGACGAAAGAATGGCGCGGTTGGTGACGGACTGGTATGAGGACCTCATGCAGAACAGGAGTGGTGAGTTCACGTTTAATGAAGTATTAACTTGTTGAACTTTGTTATGTATTAAACCTTTATAATTATTAAATATAATTATGAAACTTTTATAATTATTAAATATAATTTTATAATTATATTTTAATTTATAAATTGCTATGTTTCTTGCTTCTAACTGGTTTTCTGATGCGGTTAGGGGGGTTCTAGAAATAGCATTATTTATTTCCATCGATTCCAGACGGGAGCTGATCTATTGTAAAGTATTTTTTAATTAATTTAATTAAAAGGCTGGATACCACAGACCCCTCCTGCTACGTCGTACTAAATTGAAATATGATATTTAACATTGGTTATCTTTAAATAACGTGAATAAATCTTTAAAATTAAAAAATAAATATGACATGAACTATACTGCTATTTTCTACAAATAATTTTGAAATATGGCGTGCTTAAGACCTTAAGAACTTTTGATAGTTAGGGTGAGGGAGAATAAGAATATCTATTATTGACTTACTTTGAAAAACTGGTTTAAAAATGACAAGCCAAAGCTGTGGTTTTTGCTTCCAAAAAGTTATTTTTTCTGATCCTAGAAAATGTCCAATTATTTCTTTAACAACTTAAATGATGTTTTAAATTTTTTCAAATTTTTAATCAGTACGCTTGAAACAGGAAAAATATGTAAAACTGTTTCGAAAAAACCTCAAAGGGTACCTTTTCGTTTTTCATAAAAACTAGAAATAAACCGTTTGTTGGGATGGGAAATCCAAATCTGATCTTGGTTTTTAAGAAAACTAACGTTCCCTCACCCAAAAGATGACTATTTTGAGGACGTTTTTGATGTTTTTCGTATTCTTACCAAGTATAATACTTGAATATTCTGATGCTTTATTTTTTTTATTATGTCGCAAGGTTATATAGACATTTTGGTACTAAACTATGTTTTTCTACCTTGAATAGAACGAGAGATGTATAATCAAATGTGTTTTGCAGATGCAAACTTCCCGATTTTTTTCCGGGGCTCCTGTTAGGCGCGTTGGCCCCTATTCTACACAGTCCAATATTTTAAGGCCTAGATTCACCTAAAAAAGTATAATCTAAACCAAGGAGACACATGTGGGATCCTGTCCTTGTAAGTTACAGAGATATAAGTTGTCTTTTAACGGTAAAGGCAGGTAAAAAAAAATATAAAAAAATATTTATAACAATAATATATAATAGTGAGGTAATTTTTACAAATAAATCTTACTTGAATGAAAATATGATAAATTAATATAGACTTCTAACAGAATCCGATTTATGGCTTTCCTTCAATCGCGGTTGTTCTAAAAGACTGAGTACTTCAGAATCGATTTGAGATTACATATTAGTAGATTTTTTAGAGATCACGGGGTCGGATGAAATAAGTAATACATACAATATGGAATACATCTTCCATAGCTTTCGTTCTGGACATTTTTCTAGTGTAACACTCCCTGTATTTTTAAAATCATCATAGCGACCTTCAAGTTCTCTTCTGATAATTAAACAAAATTTCAATCATGTTTGCTTCCACTTTTTTTCCTTCTTAAAGTAAATTTATTCGGAATCCAAAACAAAGTTCTAAGGCAGACGCTGATTAACGGATAAAGCAGCTCTTCCTTCATTTCGAACGTTTACAAGCATCACAAAAATCAACCTTGGGCCGTCCGAAACAAATTTTATCTCTTTTCGCGCTGTTAGTCGAAAACTGTATTTTTTGGCCTAGCTATTTGCTGTTTTGTTTTAAAAACTTTTTTGAAATCCGATGTGCTCTTTGTTATCGACATCTTAAGCCATAAATTAAAAATTCATGAGGAGCAAGACCCTCTTTTTTTCTCACCTCTTTCCTATTTTCCAAAATTTATAAGGATTCCTTTTCAGTATTAAAATTAAAAACATTTTCTGTTTTCATCGAACTTTCCCTTCTTAAAATCCTAATAAAATGTTAAGATTCTACCAAATGAAAAAAGTATGTAGAAATAATTTATATTTCTATTATTTGATTTTTTTTAAATAATTGATTTCATTTGAAAAATAATTAATGAAAGAAATAGTTGCAGCTTATTTTCTTTTCTCCGTGAAACAAGGAATCTTGAAAGTAAAATTTATGATAAATTGATTGCACGAATGTATACGAAGTTATCAATAAAATCTACTTAATTGTTAAAAGACTAACAAAAATAACTTATCACTCATCGGAGGGTCCTTGTTTAATTAAGTTATATAAATATTGTTGTTATTAAATCTCAGTCGACAGCTGTATTTTTATACTATTACTATAAATGTACAAACATATTTTAACCTATATATTCCAGAACTATTAAATTTAATTGCTCCTTCTGATATACGATCTTTATTAATAATTGTTTGATCCGTTCTCCAATAAAAAGAAATTCATTTTTTGTGTTTACACAACTGTTTATTATTATTTCCTTAGCTAGCAATGTTTTGCAAGGAATTAAGTTTCGAAAATATAAAAATCATTTTTCGACTTTCGGCAATTGTTTTCGTATATTCTGGGCCACTGTGTATCTGTCGTGCGCTTTAGAATAAGAATAAATGACAATACATATTTATAATGTATTCTATAATTTATGACTGTACTATGCAGGGTGTACAGCAAAAAAAAACAGGAAGCTTCAGGGGTTGATTTTGCACCTCAAGAGCAACAAAAAAGTTCATTAACCATTGCCCGATTCCCCACATTAAAACAGGATATGTAAGTTTACTGTTATTTTAGGTAAGGTACGTTTTCTGTTGAACAGGAAGCGATTAATCAAACGTTTTGATTAAAGTTCTCAAGTATTTTGAGAGTAACATTTATTAAATTCACTTTGTTATAGGCAATAAAATAACTGGAAATTCAGAATAAAAAGCTTCTTTATGTAATTAATCAAAACTTTACCGGTAAATATCTGCTGATTATTTTTTACCACCGCAATAACAATCACACTACAAAACATACTAAAAATATAAATATCCTTTTTGAAATTAATTTTTTAAAATATAACAGAGTATACTATATATACAAGTATGTATATATATATATATATATATATATATATATATATATATATAGTTATATATATATATATATATATATATATACATACTTGTATATATAGTATACTCTGTTATATTTTAAAAAATTAATTTCAAAAAGGATATTTATATTTTTAGTATGTTAATTTTATGTTAATTAATTTTTTAAAATATAACAGAGTATACTATATATACAAGTATGTATATATATATATATATATATATATATATATATATATATATATATATATATATAATATATATATAGTTATATATATATATATATATATATATATATATATATATATATATATATATATATAGTTATATATATATATATATATATATATATATATATATATATATATATATATATATATATATATATATATATATATATATATATATATATATATATATATATATATATATATATATATATACATACTTGTATATATAGTATACTCTGTTATATTTTAAAAAATTAATTTCAAAAAGGATATTTATATTTTTAGTATGTTTTGTAGTGTGATTGTTATTGCGGTGGTAAAAAATAATCAGCAGATATTTACCGGTAAAGTTTTGATTAATTACATAAAGAAGCTTTTTATTCTGAATTTCCAGTTATTTTATTGCCTATAACAAAGTGAATTTAATAAATGTTACTCTCAAAATACTTGAGAACTTTAATCAAAACGTTTGATTAATCGCTTCCTGTTCAACAGAAAACGTACCTTACCTAAAATAACAGTAAACTTATAGTATAATATATATATATATATATATATATATATATATATATATATATATATATATATATATATATATAGTATATATATAGTTATATATATATATATATATATATATATATATATATATATAACTATATATATATAAGTATACTACAGAGTACACTATACGTTCTTGTCAGCGTATCCCGTTGTTTTATTCTCCTCCTCATGATATTTTTATTATTTTTTGTATTTTTTTGTTAGTGCTGCGATAAAATAATTGTTTTCTTTTAAATATGCATGCATTATTAATTTTCATTTCTCTTTGTTTATTTATATTTATTTTCAGGGATAGTTTTATTTTATTTATGTATTCGATCTCTTAGAAAAATTCTTCGGTTATAAATAATCGGTTTATTTCTTTGAATAGATTGTTTCAAGAACATGGAACTATTATCCTGTATTTGTTAGAATTGTAGTGGATCGACAAAATGATCGCCAAGAGTTGTCAACTTCGATGACAATTGCCATAGATAGGATTGGAACGCATCCTTTACACACGCCTCATTCGATTGTTTACAGTTGACAGACAGCTTGATCCCATCCAGATCAAAAGATGAGATGCTATGGTATCATCACACCTTATAATTCTATATATACGTATCTAGTTATAATAAATTGTATTGGATTAAAAAATAAACTTGTTTTTTTAAGGATAACGATGTTTTATTTATTTAACATTTTTCGAGTGATGCAGCTTCTCTGAATTTTGAGATTGGTTGACGAATAGAGTTTGAATTACTATGGAGTCTTACTTATACGGGTATGAGGTGGAACGGAAAATCTTTGGATAAGTGAATACTTAGTAAAAAAAAAGTTCATAGTTAAAACGGTATCTAGTAATTATTATCTTTTACTCCGAAAAAATTAAAGCTCTAAAAAATATTATTAAGATACATATATTAAAAGTAATTTTTATATGTAAATACTTATAAGGGTATTTTTCGGGGGTTTGGCCCTACCAAAAATTGTTTTTCTACTGTCTGTTGAGAACTTGATCGACTAACATTGTACGACAGGCGATTGACGAATTTTGCTGAGGGTAAACTAATTTATCCCAGTAACTTGGTGTGTTTGAATTAAATATGTTGTTGTGCATATTTTTTAGAAACTGTAACCTATTCTCAAACGAAGTAATAATTAAATTGATAGAAATATGTTCAGCTAATTTATAGGAAACCTGTCTTTCAAATGAAATCAATAGAAATACAAGCAGGGGGCTGACTTTTTTTATGTTTATTATTTAAAAAAATATATATTAGGTAATATAATCGTGGTTTGATTATTAACTGGTGTTGACATAACCTGTACGTACGTGCAAGATTTTTCAAACTTGTTAAATTATTTATATTTTTATAGTAAACCTACTGGGACATCAATATTGAAAGTTGTGTAAAAAACACCCTTTAAGAAAAACAGAACTCGAAATTCTCAAATAAAATAAAATAAACTCACATAAATAAGGTTAAATCACATTGTAAATTTTTTGATTTCGTGTTAAAAAAAGTCGGTAATCTTTGTTAAGTTTTTCTACAAGCTACATTGCTTAAAACATGTTCAATAAAATTGCCCGATTCTCATTTATTTACCTACGTATTCAGATTAGACGAAACGCTTCACTACCTCGAATGCAGCTACTGTTTGGGCAAATGTTAGTGGCGCCGTTTGCTCTTCGTCGTCTTAACATTGATAATCGGAATAATGTAAGATTCCATCGGTTTTTTCCAGAATGACTTCAGCTATAATTTTCTGGTCACTTTGGGATGCCCAGATAACCAGGTTGTTGTCCCATTCAACAAAATGTTCAAAAGTTATTCCCTGGGATTCTGTGAACATTGGACCACTCAGGAATTTTCGAAGGCGCCTATATCGTCTGTCGCTTCAGATGAATCGCCGATATCGTTTACCAAAGCCTTAAAAACCGCAGCTTTACAGAAACAAATCCTCTCGATTACCACCCCTCCCCACTTTTTCTTTTCCCTCTCCCTTTATGCTTCTCAGCGTGAAGGTGCCTCGATCCAAGCATACCAAGTATCCTGACACTTTACCTTCGACACATATGGCTGAGCCACTTTAGTTGGTGCTTGTGAATTTGGCATATCATTTGGTGGAAACTCACAAACTTTTGAGATTTCTGACTTCCTTTCAAATAGTTTTAGACTTCTTGATAGTTTAAACAAATAGTTCCGCTCATTAAAGAAAAAAAAAAACCGCTTTCGAAAAAGTGATATGCCAGGTTCACGCTGCATTTCACTTTGCAGGCTCATAACTTCCTTGCTTTCAACATTAGAGCTTAAGTTAAAAGGATAATTTATAGAACTCTTAAGTATGCCATTAGAACTCTCAAGAAAAGAATTTCTGCTTTTGCCGAAAATTCTGACGAAATATATTAAATAATGTTAATATTTATAATTACGAAATATTAATGTAAAGGTAAATAATGTTGTGCAATTTTACCTTTTTCTCAAATTTACGTTTCCCAACAACAGTATTGCAAATTTGGTAATTTATGCTGTTTGCTTTTTTAATTTTGTTTCATATTTCTTCTTCAATTCTCTCATTCCGGCTGATAACTGTGCCACGGTACGTGTTGTCAGCTACTGCTTCGTTAGTTTTAGTTTTTAAATAGTTTTTCCATATTAACTAAACGTTTTTGTGAGGAAGAATTGGGTTAATGCTAGTTTGAATTTCTTGATTTTTCACAGTGAGATTTCGGCTTCTTAGTTTTTGCTCCTCTACTCAAAATAAGTCAAAATGTTAAAAATGTTAAGCTTTGCTTAGTGAATTGCATGTTTATATATATGCGGTGATAAATTCGGTGATTCGCTGTTTGGAAATTTACATTGAAATTTGGGAGGATTGCAAATTTAATGTTTTAGCTAGGTGATATTACGTTATAAAATGTAAGTTAATTGACAATAGTCGATTGCAATGGCCCCCTTGTTATTCAAATGACTCAGCGAAATCGTTGCTAATAAACAGACTGACTCGTCTTGCGAAATTTTAGTAGAAATTGTGTCGAAGGTCAAATCTCTTTAATGAATGGTTGTACTCCTGATTGCACAGCGTTTGGATCCGGATCCTTTCACTTGCATTAGTGATAAATAAAAATATTTGGTTTTAATTTATTTCTTTTTTCACTATAAGTTTATAAAAATATAAAAAATTATCAGATATTGTTCGTGATTAACTATTTTTTCTTGAAGACTTTAAAAGCTTTTGATGTTATTAGAAGTTATAATAAGGCTAAGTAGTTTTCGATGTTTTGATAATAAACTAAGTGTTGTCTGAAAAATCAACAAATGCTGAGTCCGAAACTTAAATAAAAACTTGGTGATATATGAATGTGTATATATTTATGTATGATTTTTTAATAAATATGCAATAAATTTATTAATATATTAATTTGTACAATTAACAATTGTACAATATAACTTAATATAATACATAATATAATAATCAATTATAATATAATGTAATTATAATTTAATATTATATGATTTCATAAATAATATAATTATCATAATAATTATTTATAATTATATTATATAATATTATAATTGCGATATGATATATAATTATATAATACATTTATTTTTAGAAATAATTTGATATATTTTTATGTGCTTTAATGGAGATTCAGTAAGATAAAATTTAGAATTTATATATTTTCCTTTCCTTTTTTTGACAATCGTTTTGATGCTCAAATTTTTATATTAAATTATGATAAATCACTTGATTTTTCCCGTATTTTTTTTAATGGAATCAATCGATGTTGTATGCGATCCAGTAAAACTTAAAATGTTCGATTTTACGCACCTTGACTTCTTCTGATGTAATGCCATTCCTCAAGTTATAGTTGATGCCAGTCGAAAACTTAGGTTCTATTCTGATAGGTACGTTTCATTTTGAGATATGGGCCAGTATAACAAGTGGTTTTTGCAATTATTAACTTACTTTTTACTTCTATGTACGTAGTAAAGGAAGTATTGTAATCGCGAAAATTTTCAAATTTCAAGAGAAATATCCATTTTTACCATCCCTGAATCCATTTTGATTAGTTTCGTCGTGACGTTTGTACTTATGTCTGTAATACGTCTGTTATACTTCGTACTCCATATAACTCAAAAACAGTTTGTCGTAGAACGTTAAAATTTTGTATTTGGGATTGTTTTAACATATAGTTGTAAACCTCCCTTCTTGGTTGCTGATTATCACCAGAAGTGGTTTACTTTAGTTGAAGGTCATAATAGATTTCATCAAAAATTATATTAAAATATAATGAGAAAATACTCATACTCTATATATAAGACTAATATATCAATAAAAATAATATACTTTATTTTGGTTGAAATTGGCTTACCAATTTGAAATTGGAAGTGGTATTTTACATGAAAGACATAATAAACTTTCATCAAAAATTATATTGAAGTATAAAGTGAAACATCTCAAATTTGGTATATAACATTTGTATGTCAATATAAATAACATAGGTACTAGAGTTTGACTGCAATTAGCCTGGCGGAATTGGTACTTTACCTAAAACTGTTTGTTTTTTTTTACTTCTCACCATTTTTTTGAACCACCGATTTTATGAGAAATTACGGGACCAGTTTTTTACAAAAAAATATGATCGATTATTCCTCTGTCGCATAGATTTAATACATTTCCCTCTAAGGTTTTTAAAAATGCCGCCAAGGTTTTGCGGAGCTTTATTTTTTTTATTTTTTATGGTTTAGTCCTGTATCCAGGGCATAACTTTCCAGACAAGTCGGAAAAATATATTATGTGCAGGATTTCCTCAGGAATCCGGGAAAATACTCTTTTCTAGATCAGATGACGGATTTTTATTTACCGATTTATATAAAAATGATTTTTGAATTTAATTTTTCGCACATACATCCGCTTCTAAGAATCAGAGAGAACTAAAAATTGTTGAACATGAAATAAGTTAGTTATAACAAGAAAATTGCGAAAAAAAAATTCCGATTCCAAATTTTAAAGGACAGTAGAAAAAAATGAACTTAATCAATCATGATGAGACTATAAAAAATTATTGTAATTTCGATATCTAACAAAATGAAACTTGTTTCATTGCAAAATTATAACTTTTTAAAATTAATTAGCAAAAAAAAAAACGAATCTGTATTTCAAAAGTTTAAATGTTTTTAGGACAGTTTCACTTAAATTTAAAATTTAGAAAAAAAAATTGCTCATGCCGGACTAGTCGGCTCATTTCAGGAGACCTCTTCCGAACTGAGGATAACTTTACTCCTACCTTCTTAATTTTTTGAGTAAATGTTTGTGTGAGTTTTTGAGGCTTGTCATTTGTATTTCTGTTTCCCTCGTGCGGTGATTTTTTCAAGAAGGTACATTTCATTCATGTTGTATTTGCTTTAAAATACTTGTTTCATAAGAGATTGAGTGTTTCATTTTATTTTGTTGCTGTGAGATGCATGTGGACTGGTTAATCTTAATTAAACTTCAAATTTCTATTTCCCTCAAATTACCAAAAGTTATGGAAGTAGATTTCATGTGAGCAGTGGTGGATCTAAAGCTTAAGGAGCCATGGGCGATACGATGTTGCGGGATTCCTCTTTGTCAGGGCCGATTGGAAAGGGGAGGACCGGATTAATTTGAAAAAATTAGGCTATATGTTAATTTTATGCCATTTAAACGTTTCAAAATTGACCCTCAAAACTCATGTATTCAGCTTATAACTTCTAATTGTAGTAGAATCTTCAATAAGAAATATAAATTCGTCTGCAATGTGTAAGTCATTCATTTAATTTTGGACGCCCCCCTCCTCGCCCTTCATCTGGATCAGTGGATGATAATCGATTGAGCAGCGACCACAAAATCACCGAGCCATTAAACAAGGAGTTATAGTGAGTGGCTTATTATTCCTCGATTCTCTCCTTCAGATATTGAAATGGGCGAATTATATCATATTATATCATTATATCTTCATACATTTTTTATTATTTATCGGCTCGACAGGCGCCTGAAGCTACCCTTGGCCCTCTCAGCCGCCTTTTTCCAGTCATTGCTGTATTTTCCCATACATTTTTTATTAATTAATATTTTTAACTCGAAGATTGACCTCCTCTTAATTAATGTCTTCGTAGTTGATAGAAAAAATGATAATAGGTTGAATTTTGAGTATTTTCCGTTTCCCTGAGTAGCATTCTATTTCCCTCACCTTCTTAATTTCAATCATGGCCATGCGACTCTGTTAAGACCGGTCTTTATGAAGAGATTTTTTGACAGTATCATTAATACCCTATCTATGAAATGAACTATGGAAAAATTAATGTTTACACTTTTACTTTTTTTTTTTTTTTTTTTTTGGAGGAATTGGAATCTCGAAATTTGTGCAAAATGTGAGAATGACCAATATAGTTCTTTATTGCCTAAGTCCAAAAATGGTGTTTTGGAAAATGTTCTCTCGTTGTCCTCGCCCGCTGTTTCTAAGGACCTCTTGTTCTTTCAAACCACTGAACTGCATTTGATGACCCTTTAGAGGAGTGTAGGGGTTACTTCATAGTCGTGAAGTAGCTGATGAGCTTAAAGATAACTGAAGTAACTAGCAACCGATTCTACAAGTTTTGCAGTTTTAGTATGCGAATAAAATTTATAATTTTTGCTTGATTCCTTGCCATGATATTTAAAAAAAAAAATTGTTTTTTATTTTAGTGTAAGTTCTGTCATAACTTCTTTTTCTGAACCCTTAACTGAAATCATTTGCCAGTCTCAACCTAATGTTACCTTCTCATTTTTTTATATAACTGAAGTCATGTTTTTATTATCGGAGAAAAATATTCGTTTTAAACCACCTGTTGGTTGTTTCTCTACAACTATTGAATTTAATTCGTTAAGAATTCATATACATATAAGATAAATGTACCGGTAGAGGATAGTGCTCCGGTAGTGGATAATTTAATTATACAAATAAGGTAGCTTGTATTCGGCTTCATATGTGGAGTAAATGTAGCTAATACCATCTAGTTGTGTTTTAAGTACTTTTATAATTATAAGTTTTTATGCTCTGAAGTTACAACTTTTTATTAGACCCAATCTTGATTTTGCTTTTACTCTTCATTATTGAAATCCTGCAAATGCAAGAAAAAGTATATTAATGTGTTTCAAATAACACAAAGTTATTATTTTATCCAAGAAAAAGTGAAAAAAAATACTAACGTGAGTTATGTAGTTGGATTGTCCTAATTTAACTTTAAATGCTGAAATCTTGTTCAAAGGACGTCCAGTTACATTTTTTTATCGTCCGATTCAGCGACTATCGCAGTCGCCTGGTCGCGCGATGCTTCTGCAATTAGGACAGCCTTGAAGAAATCATTGGGTAAAACCCCAAAAAATAAAAAAATTCCTTAACTGTGCCCACCACGGGTACATTTGTATTATCTCTTGCGGGTTACATTTGGTATTTCACTGTGTCGCTCTGTTAGATTGCAATGTATTTGGAACTAAATGGAATGTAGTTGGATATGACACCGTTATAACAGATATTTTGAAAATGAGGATACAAATGGTTATCTTCTTTTTCAAAAGCAAATTGATATTAAAATGTTGAAATTTAAACCTATAAAAATTAAAATATTATTAGTTTTATTTAACCTTTATTTAGTTAATTATATATATTTAGATTTTTGCAACTGAACTTATCTTTTGTAATTTTTAAATGTTCAGAAATTTATTACTGGGTGAAAGCGGCCCGCAAGTGGTCAAAGAGCCACAAAGCATTTCATAAATAAATTTACAGCAGATACAATTAGTAAGCATTAAATTCATTAAACCGTTTAAAATTAAGGATAATTGTTAAAAACAGTAGAAGAAGCACATACTTAACATGGATCAATATTTTATAGATTTAAGAGCTACACTTTGACTCGATCAACAGCCGCTTGTAGTCTTTGTTCAATACTACTGCCATCCTGTTGTAGACTCCATAACTCCTCCCGTTTTCAACTTCAGTCAATCCTGCCAAGTATCGTTTGGCCGAATTTCAGTTTTTTTGGGATCTCTTCCTCACCTCACCATCCTAGCTCACCTAAGCCTGGCGTCTTTAGTGACTGAAACTTAAGGTTCGCCAGTCATATATCTCCCGGTCGCTTCGCCCTATCTGTCGTTAAACCCAAATCCATTCATTTTCAACGAATCGAATATCTTTTAGCACACCCTCGACTAGGTCGTCGCGCCGCATCTAAGGAATAGGTGAATAAGAGTTTTGTAAAATAAAGAAATAAAAATAAGTGTTGAATCATCCCTAAGTTATTGTTACCTGAAATTCAAGGTATTGGTTTTTCATGGTAATTGCTATGAAAACTTTTAAATTAGGAACTACCAGTCCGATTTGAAAAATTCTTTTTGTGTTGGCTTGGCCGTTTATTGAGGAAGGTTTCAGGTTTTATAACATCACGCCAACGACGCATAGGAACGGAGCGGTAATCATACATAAATTGCTTAGAGAAAAACTGTCCAACTTGCGTACGTTTCGTTGTCATAGCAGTTTCATCTGTCTACATTATATTATAAGCTGAAGAGTTTGTGTGTAAGAACGTGCTAATTTCTAGAACTAAAATATCCAATTTGAAAAAATCTTTTTACGTCAGACAGAACTTACATTGAGGAAGGCTTTTGGCTTTATAACACCACGCTACGACCAATAGAAACGGAGCAGTAACCGCAAATAAATTGCTTACACAAAAAGAGTCTATCTTGCCTACGTCTCGTTGTCATGGCAACTTCATCTATGTACAGTGGTGTCTTGGTAATCCGAGTCGCGATAATCCGAGATTTTTGTCACAATTATTTTTTATAGATCTGTAAAGATATTTTTCCAAATTGTAAAATCATTATAAAACCTTTTTAAATGTTCGCGAGCGTAACATGAATTTATTACGGGTTTCAGGCAGAGTTCGACCGGCAAACCAGAAGCTAAAGATGTTTACATAAATGAAAATTAAACCTATGGGTATAACGAAACTGGATTGAATTTTAAAATGCTTGCAGATAAAAAATTAGCATTTTCCGGAAGGGTGATGAACGCTCAGCCTCTAATCATAAAACAATTAATGAGAGGTTTTATCTTTTTAATTTACGCAAATGCATCTGGAGAGCACAAACTACGCCTCGTAATTAGAAAATCTAAAATGCCTAGAGCTTTCAAAAATTTAAATTTTCTTGACTTACCAACTGCCTATCGGAACCTAAAAAGCGCAGAAATGGACATACGCATATTTAAAGAATGTTTTTTTTCTTATGAATTTATTAGAATCAAATTCATAAAAAAAAAAAAAAAAAAAAAAAAAAAAAAAAAAAAAATTTTGGAGAATTATTCGGAAAAACGAGGCCTGCCGCTTCATCAGCATTGCTTTTGATCGAATATGCGCCATCACATCCTAACAATTCAGAATTTTAAAATAACGATAACGTGCCCTTACTCAGTCGCGTAGAAGGATTTCATCGATTGGAAAAAAAAGCATTAGCATATGTGAAACTACAAGATGAAATCAGCCTTTTTTTTTTTTTTTTTTTTTTTTTAACTCAAGGATTATATTTATATAACATATAAATATGATCCTTAATTTTTCTTATATTATAGCTATTAACGTTATATTGTCAATTAACCTTAAATCATAAGGTTTGAAATTTATCTACGTAATTTCAAAATTATGTATATTGTGCTAATGTGATTTTATTCAATGATATATTTCATTTCCGAACATTGTTCCGATAATCAGATTTTTTCAATAATACGAGGTGGCCGATCGGACCCAACAAACGTGGTATTCGCACTCTTGTGCTCTCTAGACCTAAAATTTTGTCGGCTATTACTTTCGGTTTAAACTATTTTTATTTCGAAAATATGCAATATAATATAATATAATTTATAATAAATAATATATATAATAATATACTAATAATAATAATAATAATAATAATATTTATAATAATATAATATAATGTTTAAAAAATAGACTTTGTCGTGTGGACGCTTATTTGGCGCATGGTGCAAGCTTTCTACGATTTGTGCCCAAAAACTGACACTAGACCAGAGTTTTACATGAGTATTTAATTACATCTTCATTTACAATTACTGTGTATCACATTTAAATTATTTCTTTAAATGACTGCAGTTGTAGTTGAGATTCTCAATTAAAATTACTTCTTGATTAACTGTAATTGTAATCGCAGAATTGAGTTAGAAGTACCATTAAAATTGAGTAGTTAAAAAAAATCCGACAGTATATCGACTCAACTTCTTGGCAGAGCTGGGTAGTAATTCATTATATCAGTATTTAATTACATCTTTTATTTGAGCAAAAGTGTTCTATAATTTAAATAAGAAAACTGTTAAATGGTCCAAAACATTATAATTAGTGGTTTTAAAGAACAATTACATTAAATTAATTGTAATATTCAATAGCAATTACTCTAATCGTGTTTGGTAAATGCAATTACTCCTTTCAATTATTTCTTGACGATAAGTAGTAGCAATTGCTTGTTGAGGCTAACTAATTGAAATTAAAATTACCTGTAATTCAAGTAATTGCAATATTTACTCAATATTTAATTTTGTCGTAATGTTTGTAAATTTGCATTACGATTCATTGAAACTCGCCATTTTGAAAAGTATCTCATAGCGCATTTGTAGTAATAATTTGTTTTTGGTTTCATTTTGCCGTTAAGTAATCGTAATTACCAATTAGAGTTATTTGGAATTGCAGAAATAAAATGGAAATTAAAAATAATTGTAATTTCAATTACTTTTACTCAACCAGTAAGTGTTATTGCGGTCCATAATTACAATTACATTGGTTCAAGTAATTGCAGTTGCAGTTGTTTGTAATTTTAATTTTCTTCCTGCAATTCCAAATAATAGTAATTGGTATGTAATTGTAATTTAAATTACGTTTTGCACAACACTGCACTAGACCGGATCGGCTATAATCACAGGCAAGCATGAGCAAGCCAACCCGAATACCGTATCTACACGCTTGTGTTTCTGTGCCCTTGCCATTTTTTTTTAGCAAATGTGTAATCCCACTTTTAAACAAAATAGTTTATATATTGTAGTAACTACTAACAATAATGTAATATAATAATAATAATACAATTGTTGTATTATTAGATCATATAAATATAATAAATATGCATTGATGTTGTTTCTTATTTATAGTTTTTATATTTAGTTAAAATCAAACTGTATTTGATTATTATATATAACATAACGTTACATTTGGCACGATGGTGTTGCAGACCCAAGGACTGCTGACTGGCCTATGATGTCCTCGCCCTGGCCGACACTTGCCGTGTGCCTCTGCTACGCCTACTTCTCGAGGGTGGCTGGACCTGCCATCATGGCCAACAGGAAGCCTTTCAAGCTCAGGAACATTCTAGTCGTTTACAATTTGGCCCAGACGCTCTTCTCTGCCTGGATATTTTATGAGGTGAGTCTGCTTCTCCTTCATCTGTATTGTAGGTCTAAGTGGTTTGATTTTTTGTGATGAAGAAGACATGCTGATTAAAAATAGTAACATCATTGTTTAAAGGCATTTTTGTAAACACAAAACTGTATTTTCAGTTACTTTTCTGGGGATTTTTTTCACCAAGGGGGCTGGTTTTACTTCCTATTAATTTGTTCTCACGTTACAGGGTTCTTCTTCACAGAATCCTTTCTGTAATGTAACTCGAGGACGAAATTTCAAATAGAAAATCTCCTCCATCCCCCCCTTTCATGAGAAAGTATCCAGAACAATAACCGAGATGAAAATAAGGGAAGAAATGTAAAAGCTAAGTTTGTATTTTATAAAGTAACAAAAAAAAAAGAAGGTATTCCGTGTCACATTATGCATTTCTTACTTTTTTGTAAAACTATTTAATTTTTTTAATATTGATTCCACAAGCAATTTTTTTAAATGATTTTTATATTCTTATTTCTTTAACCCCGGTTTTTTAACCGACTTCAATACATTGCGAATTATTACACAATAGTTTGCAAATAATGATATTTCAAAAATACCTGTTGCGTTCATTCTCTTAGGACTTTCTATGTCGCTTAGGTTTAGAGATTAGACTATCATATTATCTTTTAAATGAGCATTTGTAATGTTTCGAGAAATTTGCAATGCTATCGAGTTATCAAATAAAAAAACAAAGGCGAACCAGTTTTCTTAGGAGCATGTGCTCAATACTTCATAAAACATATCTACCAAGTTCAGCAAAGAAATTTAGCAGTAGGCGCCTATGAAAAAGAAATTTGGTGCTTATTTCTAAATGATCGCCGTAAATTGAGAGTGTTAGAAAGAAACTGTATCAAAGCAAATAGGCTGAGATGGCCAGAACATGTAATCAGAGGACGAAATGGTACAGAGGAAAATGTTGTAGGCAAAATTGTTTGTATTTTGTAGGCAATTTTTTTATTCGATTTGGATAGGCCATTACTAAAATACTCTGTACTATGGAAGGGAATTAACAAGTCGAGAATAATTAACTAGAGCTCAAATTAATTCAAAGCATTCACGAGATTTCGCTATTGAACTATTTCGAGAGCTCAAAAAACCGTTACATACCAACAAAGGGAAACATCAAAATACGTATTTTTCAGTATTTCGAAACATTCACGGGATCTCACTATTTGAGTAGTCAAATCTAAAAGTCGGTTTAGCCGTTTACTCAAAAAATGCCTACATACTTTGATTAGGCCAGCTAATCTGGGACCCTAAAAAGATTAAATTACCAACAATTTTAATTCTAAAGAGTTTTATGTTTGGACGCTCCGTTTTGAACCGAACGCCAACTTGAGGCGTAATCTCTAATTTAATAGTTTAATAAAAACCTCTCGGAGGAGCGTTTTTGGGGAAGTTCTGATAATGTGTTCATTTATGTTTTTTTAGGGTCCAGATTACGAATTTCCATTTTGTTACCTCTAATGTTTCTCGAAAATTATAAATATATATGTATATATCATCAGGTATTATACAATGTGTAATGGAGGAGAAACTAGGAGTAGGTACGGAGTTTAGATCAGTGGCTCTCGACCTTTCAGAGGGACTTCCCGGTAGTAATAGATAAAATGGCAGTAAAAATAGTAGGAGGTATGATTTTTATGATTTTTTTCATTTAAATAAAATGAAATAAATTCATCAAAGACTCAGAAGTTAAATTAATATATTACGTTGAAAACAGCCCCAAATTAAATATATATGAAGTAATAAACTTGAAATAATAAAAATCCTTCAAATCCAATTCAGATTTTTGCTTAAATGACCAAATAAATATCTCCAATAGTCCAATCTTAAATTCATTCCCATCTATAACAGAAAAGCCAATTACTCACCGGTATTACTGGAAAAACCCTGACCCTTAAACCGTTTACCTATAAACATGCTACAATACCTTTCGTTCATTGTTAGTTCAATGCGGGAAGAAACAAGTACAAACTTTGCTGTTTGATATAATCCATTTAAACCTTGGTGAGTACCAACATGCATTTAATTTCTTGTCTTAATTAAATTCATAATTCATAAATGTTTTATAATACTGATTTATATTACTCTAATTTAATATGTATAATAATATCAAACTATATTTTGAATTGCTTATTTTTGAATTTTTTGTGTATTTTTAGAACTGAGGATGAACGTATAACGTTCGAAACAAATTTTCAATAAAACAAATTTATAGAAGTGGCAAATAATTTATCAATCCCTAATAAAATTCTTTTACATAAAAGTTTTTGCTAGGGTGCGCCGTTTAAATGCTATAGGTCAAAAACTGAAAAAAGTCCGAAAATTTGGGAATTTATTCCACTCCCGCCCCCTCCCACCTTGGCTGAATTTCAATTTTGAGGTTTACTTAGTACTTTAGTAGAGAAGCTGGCTGTTGCCAGAATTCCAATTGCTTATTTACAAAAGGTCTCGGGGCCATTTCCGTTTCAACCTTTTAGGAGGGTTACAGGAATGGTTGGAATTGATTGGAGGGATTGTGCTAAAAGTTCAAGTCCGTAAGACGAAATAGGCTTCAGAGTGGTCTGGTAAATGAATGGTTTGTTCCTAGTTAACAGATGAGATTTTCTGTTCAGTAATCTGTATAACTAGCCATATCGTCAGTTAGGCTCTATCTCCATGTTAGTCTTTTGTCTAGCAGAAAGTCGCATTTAAAAACAGGGTGAGATATGGGTCAGAATTAATAAAAACGTTTGTTTGTTTTTGTTTAATATTTATGCTGTTCTTCCTTAGTAATTAATTATTCCTGGCTTATAAATTTAAAATGAGTCTTTTACACTCATGCCCGTATACATTACTTGTTTAGTCATAAAATAACTTAATTGAGTAATACATACACAGACACATGCGTACGTCCAAGGTTAAGATAAACCTCAACCGATTGATGACAGTATGAACTGCTTTTGTTCATCTCCTTTGACCTTAAAGGAAGTTGACGATTTGCGGAATTCGGGCCACCGTAATGATACGGGTTTAGTAAAGCAAATTTCCTTTGACTCATCTCGTGCAAATTATGATTTTGAAACAAGGTAAGCCGCCAGATTGGTCACGAAATGGTGAAATAATCTCATACTAAGGAGGGTATCATATATGTTACGAAATCAGCGCTCATTACCAACTTGCAAAACCGGATTGGAGTTCTGAAAGATTATATCCTCAGTATTGAGGTGTACATTTTTTAAAAATAATTTGCTTATTAATTTTTATGTTTTTTATTTGAAACATTTCCTTTAGTATTTTTTTTTTATCTGAGGATATGCAGTAGTTGTAAATTCGGAAAAATATGTGGATTTATCGGTGCTTGAATTTTAATCACTTTGGAACCCGTAGTTAGCTTGCGACTGGTTTCAGAAAGTCTTATAAACTATTGAATAAATTATAAATATGTATGTATATATCATCAGGTATTATACAATGTGTAATCGAGGAGAAACTAGGATTAGGTACGGAGTCTAGATCAGTGGCTCCCGACCTTTTAGTGGGACTTCCCGGTTGTAGTAGATAAAATGATGGTAAAAATAGCAGGAGGTAAACACCAAAGTGTACTCACTTTTTAAGTGAGCACAATTCGAAATTATGTGGCGGAATGTCGAAATTAACGTTTTTGCAAGGAGTCTTGGTGAAAAGTTTGGAGAACTTCTGAAAATTAGCTGATTAATATTAGGGTACTGATTACGAATTTCCACTTTGTTACCTCTAATGTTTCTCGAAAATATAATAAAAAAGCAAACACAATTAATTTCGACATTGCTCCTCATAACTTCGTATTGTGCTCACTTAAAAACAGCAGCCAAACGAAAAAATCCTAAGAATCAAAATTGTAGGTAATCTACTCTTCTTTAATTTATTATAAAACAAATATTTGAATTTATACGAATAATACATTTTTTTTTCAAAATATAAGCATAAGAAAATTTGTCTTTCTATATTGCCAGGAAACATTCAAGGTAAAACAAAGTTGAAATTCGAAATCAGTTCCCCAAATAACAAATGGCCAAATTTTCAGAGCTTCTCCAAAACTTTCATCCGGCAGCTCTTGCTTAAAGATTAATTTAGACATAACTTCTACTCGCATTTGCTTCAAAACGGAGCGTCCAAATAAAAAAATCTTTAGAATCGAAATAGTAAATAATTTATTCTTCTTTAATTTGGTTTAAAATAAATACGCATGATATCTAGGTATGAGCAAAAAAAAAAAAAACATTTTTTTTTTGCTTCTTTCTTTATATTTCGGAGGAAAATTTGAGGTAATGAAGTTTAAATTCGTAATAGTCGCACCGAGGAACACATAGTCCTCAACGAAAATCGTTCAACGATAGTCGTGATAGTCGTACTGAGAAAAACTTACCTTTAAACGAAAATTTGACGATCAAGAAATTAATTGGAGTGTAGGTGATGAAATTGATAAAAATAGGAAAAATTGTGTTTGTGTCTGATGTACAAAAAGATATATTAAAAATTTCCTTTTGTGTATCAAGCAATATAAAGAGTTAGATTGAAGATGCCAGTACATATTGAAAAACAAATCACTACTAAACCATCATCCGGAAGACATTTTGTGTTTCGCTGCTGTCTTCCAATTTCTGATACCAACTAGGGCTCTATCGGCCAACCATCGGCAGCCACCCGTCTTCCCAGCGAAGCTTAGGGCGTCCAACTCGTCTTATGCCAAATAATAGCTCTGAAAATATTTTACATGGGATTTCATTCGGTTCCATTCTTACTATATGACCCCTCCCCCTCTCCCCCATCGAAACTTAGATATGGAACGTACATCTAGATCTACATTATTTCTCCTTCTCCAGGTCCCCTTTTCAGTAACTCTACCGTATATTCTTCTCAGCATTTTCCTCTCGACTTGAGAAGGACTTGTTCCTGGGCTTTAAAGTGCACTTGTACTTTAGTCTTTTCCGCATTTATCATGAAACCTAATTTTATTTACATAATGTGATCGAATAATATTTAAACTATAGGTTATTTATGGTCAGTGCTGTTTCTTTTATTTATTTATCATCTCCCTAAGTTTCCTCACATCCTCTGGAGCCAATGAAACCAAACATTTTCTTGTTTCTGTGATAATATTTCTGCGGTTTGTGAGGAGTTCTTAATTGCTCAAAAATAAATATGGATATTATTTTTGAAAAAATCTTCCTTTTATATTATCATTTCTAAATATTTTTATTATTTAATAAATCAACCAAAAGTGTTTTGAAATGCAAGCAAATTCAAAATATTAATTCCGATGTCAACAAAATAATTATCCAATACCAATTTATAAACAATAAACAATTGTTTATATCAGTTGACAATCCACATGATGGTATAGAAGGATCAATCTAATTAAGGATCGATAAATTATTTTCCACTTCTATAAATCTGTTTTATTGAAAATTAGTTTCGAATGTTATACATTCATCCTCAGCTCAAGGTTTAAATGGATTATGGATTATGGGAACTAACAATTGTTATTTTAATGCGAGAAGAAACCAGTACAAACTTTTCTTTTTGATATAATTCATTTAAACCTTGAACTGAGGATGAATGTATTAACATTTGAAACTAGTTTTCAATAAAACAAATTTATAGAAGTGGCAAATAATTTATCAATCCCTAATTAAATTGTTTATATTGCCAGGTTTGCTTTTAAATTTGTGAGTTTTCAACCAATAACATCTTTCATTGGAAAAAAAATTAATAATAATTGTTAGTTTGAGCTCCCGAGTTTTTTTTTTAAACCAATATAGTAAGAATAATAGGAGTTTCAAAAAGTGTAGTTTTAGTGAATTTTTAAACTTCATAGGGAAATAGGGAGTATAATTAGAGGACCAAAGAGTAATTTGCTCCCAAAGGGTAACTACTCCTACGCAGGATTGAGATGTCATAAAATTGGCAAATAGAAATTCGATTAGTGAAAAGAAAAAGCGATTCTCTTCATCATAGAGTTTACAGGCCAACGCACTGGTCCCCAACACATTGCTCTGGTGCCAGTTTTTTTTTTATTTATAAAATATATTCTTAAATTATTTTTTTTTAAAAGAAAAAGGTTCTCTAATCAATTTTTTTTTTGTTAACTTTTTTCTTAAGATTTACAACAGTAAAGATAGTACCTAATTTGGCAACTTCCTGTTAATGGTTGATTTTATATAGGTGGAGCATAAATCACTATCATTAAAAAATAAAATAAATTATTTTTTCTCTTAAAGTAATCTTGAGTGTTACTTTATGCTGTATTATAATTGTTACTGTAATTAGTTTTTAGTTTCATTACATGTTTAAAATTTCATTACATGGTATTTCCTCAAACTCAAATACAAAATATTTATTGTTTCATAATTATACTTTTTTTCTGAATTTTCAAGCAGAATTTCAATGCAGCAATTGTGTGAATTTATTCGATCTCGAATATTTTATTATGGAAGAATGTTTTCAAACCTGAGTAAAACTTTTATGTACATAACTGCTTTATTTTTAAAGTTTGACATTAATTTTAAATTATAATGATTTTTGTTTATTTCGGTTTATGTTCAAAACAAGGAAAATTGTCAGATTATTCGAAATTATTTTTTTCCTTTTAATCATTTCGGATTCTCTAAATATTTTGTCCTGATGAACTGTCATGTACCAATTAAGAGCTAATTTTTGTTGAAGGAAGTATTAACCCCTGAGAATAACAATAGTGTGCAAATAAAAGTTATTATTTCGTCGCCTCTATTCATTATGGCCATTGGCGATTAATCTTTTTGTAGATTGCCCTTTTATATTATTCATAGTAGTATCCCGGTGAGGAATGTCTTCATGGTTCTTGTACGTCCTCGCGTTTCACCAGTGGGAGTTCTTGTATTACGCAGAAAGTGCCCATGTGAAATTCGCAGTGTCTATGTAATCGACAGAAAATTACTTCCGCTTTTCTCGACTTTCGTAACTCGTAGCCGATTTCGTTCAGGTTTTATTTTTTAAATTGTTTGTTCGATTTATTTTTTATATCGGACAACTTTGAAATTTTATTTTCCATTTCTCCTCCCATCTTCTGTTGATCATACTTTGCTACCGGGAACGCTGCAACCAGAATTTATTTGATTGGAAAAAATCTAAAATGTCCCAACAATTTTTGAGCAGATTTCCCAACTACATTAAATATTTTAATTTTCCCAACTATATTATGAAATATTGAAATTTTCTTCAACTCTTTTTGAGTCGAACTTTTCGCTTACTTCTTTTCGAATGTTGGCACTAGACAACAATTTTTTTTTTTCTATTCAAATTCGGTATTGTATCAATAAACTCCCAATTTCTTAACTTTGAAGTTATTATTGGTTTTAAATGTTAGTATCTCTTAGAGTAAAGTGATTTACCACAATTTTCGCAGTTTGAAGTAGGTTCTCAAATCTGAAATTTCCCAAATTTTTGGATTTTCAAATTATTGGAGGGAGTGATACCTTCCTCTTTCACCTGTCCTACTGCGTATCTGTATGCTACCCTCAGGAACTTAAATAATTCTGTAAGATCGGGAGCCTCATCTTCGCCCTTTTGTATTTTGGAAGTGATTTATTATTTTTATGGAGGACATTATAGCCTATGGAGTCGATAAACAAAGTTGATTCCAGATTTTCTTTTATTGTCTAATAAGCTTGTAGAGAAAATTTCAATAAATCTGTTTTGCCATATCTGCCCATGCTAGTATTATCAGTAAGTTTTAGACTAACAAGGGGAGTGCACGATGTCGCCGATTTTGATCAACTTTTTTTGGGTGATTCAACATTTAAAAAAAAGTCGAACCATTTCCTACCGTTTGGTCCAATGGTCTCTGAAAGCTGAAAAAAAAAAAAACTTGCTGAAAAAGCTTTATTTGATATCTCGTGTTTGAAAAATTTCATCGGCATGGTTTTTCCAGCTAAACATTTTTTTTTTTTTTTGGTGTTTATTCAAGGAAAATATAAACATTAAAAAATGATTGATTTTTGTTCAAATAACTTTAAAATTTTTTTTTAATTATCAAGTAAACGAGCCTCATAGATTTTTTCTCATAAAAAATGATGGTAGATTTGGATTCAGCATATCAAAATGCCATATTGAAAAAATCATCAAAAACAAAAATCGTAAAGTAAAAAAACTGAAGAAATTGAATCCAAATGTGCCATCATTTTTTATGTGAAAAAATCTATAAGGCTAGTTTACTTAATAATTTAAACACTTTAAAATTTATTTGACCAAAAATCAATCATTTTTTAGTGTTTATATTTTTCCTTTAACAAACTAAAAAGAACAAATGTTTAGCTGAAAAAAAACATACCAATGTCATTTTTCAAACACGAGATATAAAAAAAAGCTTTTCAGCATGTTTTTTTTTAGCTCCCAGAGCCCATTGGATAAAACGGTAGGAAATGGATCAATTTTTTTTCAATGTTGACCATCCAAAAAGATTTGATCAAAATCGGCGACGGATACATTGTTAGCGGCTTTTTTTTAATAATATGCTTGTTAGTAAAATTGCTTAAAATATTATATCTATATTAATGAAGAACATCGTTATTTTGTGGCCATTTTACTTATATAGTTTGTTTTGTACGTATTTGTACCAGATCGATGTGATTTCACTTATCAATTATCTCTGCTCAGAGCGTGTACTTCATTGAAGTAATTTCGTGTATGCAATCGTGAGTAAAGAATCTAAAGATTACAGCACACTCATACCTCTATGCACACTCATGTGATGCATTTCATAAGTGCCACTCCTCTGAGGTAACCTTCAAAGACCACCTTAGTTCATATCTTTCAACCAATTATTGCTCAATTTTAAATTCAGTATTCTGTATATATAACAGAGATGGGCGTATTCGTAATCACAAATATGAATACGAATATATTGACGCAATAAATTTTATATGAATATGGTTACGAACATATTGACGCAATAAATTTTATATGAATATGGTTACGAACATATTGACGCAATAAATTTTCTATGAATATGATTACGAATATATTCATATTCATTGCTTGGAATACGTTGTATTCACATTCGTTTTCATACATATTAATTACAGGTGTGAATATGAATATTTTCGTATTCACGCTAATAATCATACTTATAAATGTAAATATTCAAGTATCTTGGAGTGACATGGACAGTTTTGGCAGAGTCCTAAATGATATTCAAAACAAAATTACTCATGCTAAAAAAATAGTAGGTCTCCTAAACGGTATATTATGGAGTAAAAAGGTCTCTCTCGAAACAAAAAAGAAGTTTTATCACTCCTTCTTGGCTATCACAACGTTATATGGATCAGAATCATGGACAGTGGCAAAACAATATGCAAATAAATTACTGGCCCTAGAAATGGATGTCTGGAGAAGAAGTGCCATATCCAGATTGCAGAAGGCATCCAATGAGATTCTAAGAAATTAGGTGGGGGCTAAACTCAACATTCTCAATAAAAGAAATTATATAAACAAATAATTATAAAAATTATAAAGCTTACTGTACTTTACCTTTTTCTACCTGTTGGTACTGGAAGATCTGCTGACTATTTACAAATTTGAATGACATTTCCCGATTGGGGATCTTCTCATTATTTAGAGATGAGGGTCCTCTTCTTGTTGTTTATTAAGTAAAAATAAAATAAACCTATTTTGTGATACAGAGTTATATTTACAAGGATGGATATGAGAGAGCTGGGCTGGGGTGGGACCTGGGAGTTGGTAGGACGGGGAGATGGGAGAGGATATAGGGGATGGGGGTGCTTTAGAAGCGGATTTAAGGATGGTGTTGACAGGGTTGAGTGGTCCATTTCAGCCCTGCCATCTGGCAGGAAGGGGGGAGGGGGTGATGGAGCGGAATAGTGGGTTGAATGAGGCAGGGAGGTTGTCTAAGAACTTTACGTGAACTTTACGTTAAGAACTTTCTTGTGATGTGCTGTTGAACAGTGTCGAGTTGTAGTTTGTTGTAGGTTGTTGTGAATGTGCATTATGTTTCGTATTTCGAATGACGTTAGTTTGGTGATTTTTTGTAGGACGCTGTTTTGGAATGTTTTTGGAGAGACTTCAGGGCTGAGGGGTATAAGTAGTGCAGGAGGGGGACACCGTGAAGCAGTGTAGACCTGAATATGGCTTTGTAAATGAGGATTTTGAGTCTGAGTGACAGCCCTGGTGTGTAGAGTAAATGATTGAATTGGTGTGTTGTGGCTTTGGCTATATGTATTCTGTGTGATCTGTGAATAATAGGTGTGATTCGAGTTTCATACCGAGGTATGTGAGCTGTCTTTTGTTCTGAATGGTTTGCCCATTCAGTTTTGGTTGTTGTTTCAGTGTTTTCTTATATGAAAATGTGATGACATCTGTTTTTTGTGTTTTTATCTGGATATTTATGTTTTTAAGTTGTTCTGCGATATGTTGGACTGCTGTTTGGGTCTTGCGCATGGCGTGATCTGCATTCATGCTTGCTGTGTATATAGTGTATATGCAATATCATCGGCATATGCAGCGTTTTGAACATCGTCAGTCTTTTGCCCTACTATCTGGGCTGTATATATGTTGAAAAGGACTGGCGCAAGGACCGAGCCTTGAGGAACACCACAGGTAACTGGGAGTGGGGCAGAGATCTCAGATTTGACACGGACAGAAAATGTCCGACCACTGATATCGGAGCCAATAATGTCGACCAGTTGATCCGAGAATTGGTGAAGCCGGAGTTGGTCAATTAGGGTGGAGTGGAATACAGAATCAAATGACTGTGTGCAGTCTAATGAACTCATTGCGGTGGCAAGATTTTTATTGAGGTTTTTCGCTGTATCATACTGTAGTTTGGC
Organism: Rhaphigaster nebulosa; assembly: GCA_948150685.1. Classification (NCBI taxonomy): domain Eukaryota; kingdom Metazoa; phylum Arthropoda; class Insecta; order Hemiptera; family Pentatomidae; genus Rhaphigaster; species Rhaphigaster nebulosa. The sequence goes on from OX411308.1 coordinate 126,726,483, forward strand.
TACGTGATGATAGCAGCTAACGCCGCGAGAGAACCCGGTTTGTTCCGGAGGGATGGTATCCATGTGTGTCGCAGTGTTTTCGGACATGTATGAGGATTAGTTTCTCATATATTTTTGAGACATGGTTGAGGAGACTGAAGAGCCGGTATTCTTCCGGTAACGCTTCTCGTTTATTGGGTTTAAGAAGTGGAACAACTTTAGCATGTTTCCATTCGATAGGGTATTATCTAAGGCGTGATCATGAGTTAGAAATATTGAGGAGAAACATATGGGCTTTTCTGGGGAGTTGCTTGAGTAGGACATAAGGAATGTTTTCCTCTCCTGATTTGTTTCCCCTCAGAGTTGCAGTTAGTTCTTTATAGGAGGAAAATATGTTTTATGTTCTATCAGTCTGTGGACTGTGGTGGTAAGTGGTACTGGTACGTGCTGAGTCTCTATCGTCGTAATAGTCAGCAAGTATGGTCGCCTGATTGATAATAATTTATTCTAATTTTGATACTAATTTTAATTTGATAATAATTGATACAGGCTCCGATAGATCCTGCCTTGTTATTAAATCGGAACGGACTATGTTAGCGAGTAGAGGGACATTGACATATATTAATATTTGAGAGATTTTAGGTTTTGTTTCTGTAATCTTTCAATTACATTCTAAGAATAATTTCCCTTTAGAAAATGATAATCAATATGTTGCTCAAGTATAAGCTTTAAAATGAAAAAAATTAATGATCACTAATTAATCTGCGGGAGTGAGAAGCTCATCACTTCATTGTATTTTCACCGATTTTGATTTGGTGTTGTGGCTTCTGACTAGTTTCCAGAAGTTTTTGGGGTCGTTATAGGTACGGCGTAATTGTTCGTTCCAGAGGGATGTTTCCCACTGCGGCATTAGGGATGTCATTTGTCTGGTGAGACTGTTTATGATAGGTCTGTGTGTTGGGTCCTTAATCCTATACCAGCAGTTTTTTGTTGCGTTATTTGATTAGTGTGAGTATGTGTTTTGATGGCTGGCGTAGGTGGATGGGAGTGGGGTTGAATGTGGGTGTCGAGGTGTAGGCAGCTTCGTGTATGATGTTTTGGATAGTGTTTATGGCATTGTTTATGTCTTGGGTGTTTGTGAATGGTGTGATGGCTCCGATAGATCCTGCCTTGTTATTAAATCGGAACGGACTATGTTAGCGAGTAGAGGGACATTGACATATATTAATATTTGAGAGACTTTAGGTTTTGTTTCTGTAATCTTTCAATTACAGTCTAAGAATAATTTCCCTTTAGAAAATGATAATCAATATGTTGATCAAGTATAAGCTTTAAAATGAAAAAAATTAATGATCACTAATTAGAAGTATTCAAAGAAGCACTTATGACACTAACACACCCAACATCACACCACTCACAAACATCCAAGACATAAACAATGCCATAAACACTCTCCAAAACATCATACACGAAACCGCCTACACCTCGACACCCACATTCAACCCCAGTGCCATCCACCTACGCGAGCCACCAAAACACATACACTAATCAAACAACGCAACAACAAAAACTGCTGGTATAGGACTAAGGCCCCAACATTCAGACCTATCATAAACAGTCTCACCAGACAATTCACATCCCTAATGTCGCAGTGAGAAACACCCCTCTGGAACGAACAATTACGCCGTACCCATAACGACCCCAAAACCTCTGAAAACTAGTCAGAAGTCACAACACCAAATCAAAATCGGTGAAAATACAATGAGGTGATGAGCTTCTCACTCCCCTAGATCAGGCGACCATACTTGCTGACTATTACGACGATAGAGACTCAGCACGTACCAGTACCACTTACCACCACAGTCCACAGACTGATATAAAAAACAACTTTTTTTTTTAAATCTACCATATCTGAATCGTTTAAAAATATTAATAAACATAGAAGAACGTCAGAGGCAATTAAAAACCACAATATCAACAAACGATGTCAATAAATATAACATTATCCGTTCAGGGAATAGCTCTTTTACCACGAACAATTAATTTTTCCCACAGGATTGTAAACAAATTATGCAACTTGTTCTAGGAAACTTTCCTAGAGGTATTTCCAGAAGAACCAGGATCTCAAACAAATAAATGCAAATACTTACATATTCACACTCATATTAATATATATGAGTTCGTTAAATTTTAAATTTTTACTTCCTTGTACGAAGTAAAGGAAGTATTGTAATCGCGAAAATTTTCGGTTTTCAGATTTCGACGGAAATATGCATTTTGACCATCCCTGAATCCATTTTGACTAGTTTCGTCGTAGCGTCTGTACCTACGTTCGTATGTTCGTATCTCGCTTAACTCAAAAACGGTTAGCTGTAGAAAGTTGTAATTTAGTATTTAGGATTGTTGTAAAATCTAGTTGTGAACCTCCCTTTTTGGTCACTGCTTGATCACCGGAAGTGGTACTTTACTTGAAGGTCATAATTGATTTCCATAAAAAATTATATTAAAATACTAAACAAAACTTCTCAAATTTAGTATTTATAATTTATATATTGATTTAAATAAATACTAGATTTTAGTCTAAATTGGAAAACCGGAAGCGGTACTTTACTTGAAGGTCATATTAGATATTCATCGAAAATTGTTCTAAAATACAATGTAAAAATCTCATATTTAGTAAATAGGACTTATATCGATATAAATGCATTTACTAGATTTTGGTTAAAATTCGTGAGCCGAAAGGGTACTTTACTTGAAGGTCATAATAAGCTTACATCAAAAATTATATTTAAATAAAAAGAGAAATCATATGTTTCGGTAATAAAGGTTACAAACGCAATTTGGTTTCCAATACAATTAAACATTTTTATTACTTGTTTTAAGGGTTAAAATTGAGTGAAAAATACTAATTTTCCTCCCCATTTGTGAGATCTGCAAGTCTGCAGCATGAGAATAAGATATTAGTTAAGTGGGTTTTCCGCTCAAAATGTCGAAACTGTTGATTTCCAATGCTTTATCCAGTGATATTGACAGTTTTATTGTTGTCACGGAACATGGAGAAATATCTTGGAGACTACCTACTGAAGGAAAACGACATATAATAACGGAATGAGACCTCCAGTGACAAGAGTGTGTGTTTTTGTGTGTGTGTGTGTGCCAATAGATGGATGTCGGGACGCCGTGTCAATCTTCGGAAACTAGTAATCAAATTCAGTATCACTTTTTGAGCCACGGATTTATAATTTATTAGGCCTACAAGGAAGTCATGTGTTGTCCGACTAGGACTTAACGAACGCATTGATATGGCATTGGTTCTTAGTTTTTTTCTTGGCGGCACCCTAAAATTATTTTTAAAAGATCACGACACCTCTATTATTATTATTATTTATTTTTTTGATAAAGATGTATTTAACCGTCGAAATAAAAAAAAAAAAAAAAAGATTCATAGAATTTAAATTAAAAAACTATATTGATTGTTCATAATTGAATAAATTATTCATGTAATTTAATACTATAATTTTTACTTTAATTTAATTATATGAGAAAATTAATTTCGGTTTTCCTCCGCGATTTTTAAATATTTTATAATGTATAGTCATCAAATTCATTTTCAATCATTCAAAACAAGCTCCTGTTACTCCGATGAGTAAATGGTCTGATCAGCTCCCCTTTGTCAATGCCTCAATGATCCGATTGTCATAGGGATGCCCTAATGACTGCCAGGAGACAATACTCAGTCTTACCAACCGTCCTCGTCTAAAATTAAAATGTTAACAGTGGTACTTTCTCCAAGGTGGCTAACATTAAATAAACATGAGTTGTCCTCGGCGGTAGGTGTGGAATTCGTTTCTTCTCCCCTCCATACATTTTTAAGGAATTCTCACTTGTCGGCATTTCGGTACTTAGCATTGAGTAAGTAGGATCGTTTGAGTTTATCTTTAGTCTGAAGTCCTTTGTTACAATTTATAAAAAAGGTTGCAAACTTTTTAGAACACGAAACATAATGGAATAACAAAACTTTTAGAGAAACACCCGATTTACTTCAATATTTTATTTTTATAAAAAATAGATTGCACTTTGCAACATTGCATTTTTTTTTTATGAACTATGCTTGTTCAATTGTTGAGAATCCTAATAAGATTTAATTTTTTTTTTTTTCATTATGTGCTTATATCAGAAATCAACTCCACTAATTACTAGGGCTCGGATTTTTCCTTTTTTTTCTATATTTAAGGGGAATTTAAGGAGTTCTCAAAGGATATTTTTTTATCTATTTTGAAATATCGCTCTGAAATTGAACTATTTTGTGGTTTTGTTTCAAAATTGTATGTAATTGGTTAAATTAACGAATTATTATTTATTATAAATAAATAATAAATAAATTTAATTTAGATGTTTAAAAAATGAGTAAACCGTTGTTATATTGGAGATTTAGCTTGGAAACATTAGTTAGTAATTTATAAAAAAACAAAATACCTGTGTTTTGAACGAGGGAGTCAATAATTAATTATTTTGATTTATAGAAAGAATGATTTAACAATTTGGGCCTTATCCCCACTGCCCATCCCTAAAAACGCCGCATTTTCTCCCTGTGTCAGTTTTTGTCTTTTGTGTACGAGTGACTAATTTTTTTGTATCGAGTGGTTTTAATTTTATTGTTTATTTAATTTTAGATTATTCTCTATTCTTACAGCCCTCTGATCTTAGTTTCCCACACACCACACATCGTTGTTAAAACAGTAATAGATAAGACCGATGAAGTTAATAAAATTATTTTCAATGGGAAACAAATTTATGCGAAGGCACCATCCAGAGTTTAAAATTAGAATTTAAAATTACAAACCCCGATTTGATATTCTCCCCAGAGACAACATATTGGGAAACTTGGTTGAAGGTAGCTCTGTTCTATACAGGAAACTATGAAAAAATAAAAGATAACGTGTTCTGTGAAAGACGATTCGACCGCCATCAAAATGGCTAAAACCTTATCTCAGTTTAAAACTATACTTGCAGGATTCAATTTATATTGGTATAACTTTTCATTTTTACTTGCTTTGATAAGCAAACTAGAAGAGTTACCATTATTAAATTTTTCCCTAACCACATTTCGAAATATTTGGAAAAACTATGAGCCACTCTACAAAGATCCCCAGACAGGTAGGGAGATGAAGTGTTAATTCTAAAAATTTTAATTTTTTGTGAACATTAGATATGATTTAATATTCCTCCTTAATGTCACAATATTATTTCGTATTTTTTTTTTAGTGTGTGTTTTACGGTGTTGGTTCATGTTATTTTCCTGTTTAAGAAGTTCAGGTCCCAGTCCTAAAAATCTGATTAAAGAAAAATCCGTCCGTCAGCCTGCCTGCCGTCCGCAGCTTTTCTCCGAGACTATTGGGCCATTTTTTTTTCAGATATGGCACCTAAGTCACAGGTCACCCCAGGATGATCCTCGGAACTTGACATTGCCATCAGTCATTTTGTTTCAAAATGGCGGCCGATTTGGCGTTTCATACGCCATCAGCCATTGGGCAAATTTTAAGTGTTTTGGAACCATTATATTAAAGGAAAAAATAATAATAAAAAAAAACAAACCGTCTTTGTATAATGATTTCGAAACAATTTTAACCATGTTATTAATAGATTTAACTAATTAATAATAAGAAACCACTGTGTATTAATTTGCAACGTTTTTTATTTTTAATATCAGTGTCCAATAAATAACTTTGTCCTATTCCCAATGTAATGTTTACCTATATCAATATTAGATAAGTTCTATTAATAGTTAAAAATGATGGTAGTGAATAATGTATAATCATATTGTTCAATGCATCAGTATTTACCTTATGACTTAACAAATATTATCGACTCGGTTAAATTTTGCTATTTTTGGTGAGGGAAAACTGTAATAAAAATATGGAAAAATCAGAAAATTTCTTCAAGTTGCTTTGATAGACACCCTATATTGTAAGACAGTTAAAATTGTATTTTTTATTTCCTTTTAAAGTGGTGCAAAAAAATTGACACGCGTGCATAATATTTTTATATAAAATGGTTTAGAACAGTTTCATATAAATTTGTTAATTCAATTGTAATAACTATGTTTTTTTTTTATTGTACGCACTTAAAAGATGTTTGTTATGCTATATGATATAGTTATGTTATATAGATGAATATTATGTTATTAAATGATTTATGATTGGAATTTTATATTTATCCGAATTATTCTACGTACTCGATTGGCGAAAGCTTGTCAACTTTAGCTTTAAAGGAAATTTATTAAAACATCGTTTAATCCGAAGGTATTCTGTCTGGGGAATGTACCTTCTTGAATGGAGTCAAGGACGAAGGATGAGCATATGTGGGTGACTTTTTCCTCGAAAACGTTTATGAAGATTCGGTTGTTTGTTACCATTTAGCTAGTCTTACTACTTTCCTTTGTATTCTATTATTATTTATAATTGAAAAAAAAATAACATTAAGTGTGATTGCAATCGTTTAGTGTCTGCATTAGTAAAGATTGTTTTTTGGGAGTGTTAGCTGTAAAAAATAGTACCTGACGTGTTTCAGGCAGAAAGTGTAATAGAAACTATTATCGATTATTACATAAATGGTATATCCCTCTTTAAATAGTTATTTATTTTCGTAGTGAAATATTTACGTTGATAAATTGTCTTGTTTGACAATTATTACTTTTATTTCATGCTAATCGAGCAAAGACATTTTGAGTATTTTTAGTTATATTTTCCCCGAAAAAAATAGACTATTGCAGTGAGTCGAAGGTCGGCGGTGAGCGGCGGATTGCGTTTTCTACCCGTTTCATAACCCCTACAGTACGATTATGAAAGTTTGGAGATGTTTGATGTATGTATATATTTCCCTCCCATCCCCCCCGCTACATTTAAGCACCTCCAGCGGCCCCCTTTGGGTCAAATGAGCTGAAATTTGGTGTAGGACCTTTCTTCTAGGCAGAACGATATCATTAAAGAATTGGTAAAGTTTCGGAATGTTTATCGGAAATTTCGGCGTTTTTAAAGGTCTGCGCATCTCTACAGCTCCACCATATTAGTTTATAAGGTTGAAAATCTGAATCTAATCTGGCGTTGGTGTTGAGGAACTGTCTTTTGGGGGTCTCAACTTGGTTCTCCCACCCCTCTGGTTTTTCGATTTTTTTAAATATTTGCGCACCTTTAAAACCTCTCCATATTAATTAGGGATATTACCAATATTACCAAAGATATGGCTATTTCAACTCCAGCGGCCCCTTTGGGCCAAATGAGCTCAAATTCGTTATGAAGGATTTTCTGTATCGAAGGTCAGCGGAGATGTAGAACAATATAATAAAAGTATGGGTAAATTTCGGTATGTTAGGGAACTTTCTTTTGTGGGTCTCAACTTTAGTCTCACTCCTCTGTTTTTATAATATTTTTATTTTAGTGAAAATAAGATATTATTGACGGAGTTCTGCTGCTCACGGATTTTTATAATAGGCACACAATTTGTTAAAACCTTTAAATGATTATTTTTTAAAATCACAGTTAACTAGCAATAAAACATATGTTCGTAAAGCTTTTATTTCAATATTGAAATAATTTTTTCAGGCTTGTATCTATGTGAATTTGCGTGGATAAGAAGATATGAAAAAGAAGACCTTTTTGATCAAATATTACCATCAATGTTGGATTATTGGTCTCTCCAGTAGCTTGTTCTTGTATTTGTATATAAAAAAAAAAAAAAAAAAAAAAAAAAAAAAAACTTGTTTGTATTTCTTTTCTAAATAAACAATTTATTTCTTTAATATAATCTAATTTATGTAGCAATAAAGCACATGTTTCTTAGTAATACAAAAACGACTGTTATTAAATATATCACTGTTACTGGTTTCTATGAAATATGTGCCTATTGTAAAATACTTCCTTTACTTCGTACAAGGAAGTATAAAGACCCGAAATTTTTTTTCGTAATAACAAATAATGTAGGTATTCATTTTAATACCACAAATGCAATAAATTGATATTAAGTGAATTTCTGAACTTCAATTCGAAGAATTAGGTGAAAGTAAAAATTATTAAAAACATTGCTCGAATTTTCTTGCCCTATTCTGTCCACACAAATGTTCCAAATGCACGAAAATTTCTTTCTTGTTTTACCAAATTAAATAATAATTTGGCGATCTTTCCGACCGTTGTCGGATTGTTTTGTTTTTGCACATGAAAGTGCTAAAAAAAAAAAAAAAGCATATTTTTATTCTATGTTTTTAATTATAATATTTTTGTTACAAGTTCTTTATTTCTATTTAAAACCACTTTTTTTAAGATAGCTGTGTAAAAACAAATATGATATACATACAATAATAACATATAAATATATATAATATTTGCATGTTCGAGTTACTTACTTCCAGATAAAACTAGTGTTTATTTGGCACATCTACTTAGTAGTCATGGTGGGCTAAGTAGGTAACTAAGACGAGGCCAACATCAACCTTCTCTTCTATTGATCTTTTTTATAAATTTATAATCATTCAGTAGGACTTTCAGAAGGACTTTCTTTTTCTTTTCATTCTGAATGTATACATATTGTTTCGTTCTTTTAATTCTTAAACCAACCATCGTCACATGGACTCAAATTTTTCCCAAACTTCAAAGTTTCACTTTTGGTATTTAAGTTCAGATAGACATGAACAGTTTTTCTAGAGCCTGAATGCAGCCGTCAGATTTTTCTGTTGTTATAATAAGGAATAAGGAGAAAACTAAAAAATAAATAAATGTAGGTAGACTGTTTCAAAATGAGCTATTATTTTTGTGGGAACTGTTGTTTTTTTTTCGTGGTTGGGAAGTTTTGCTTATTCACCTTTTTTCTATGATCAAGGCCTTTTACTTTTACGTTTTTCAGAAGATTTGTAGTAAATTTAATTTGTTAATTTTAGTAAATTATATGATTGAGGCTAAATTTAAAAATGCAAAAGCCCTTGAGCTTATTGTTAATTATATATGTGAATACATTTAATTTTCATGACAGCAGGTTGTTCATTTACTTTTAAATTATTGTATTTTTGTATGTTAGATCTTTATTTCTTTGGCGTTTTAATGAAATAATATTCATATTTCTGTAACTCGGAAGTCTTGGTCACTATTCTACATTTTCCTAACTTTACAATAGAGCAGTTTGAACAGATGATTCCTTCCGAATGAAGTGGACTTAAATGTGTTTTTTTAAAAGAGTATAATAATATAGTATACAACTACGAATGTGATTTATAGTTATTTTATTATAATATTATATTTCAACTTATTACTGTTTTACTTTACTTTACTTATTTTTGTTTTTTATTTATGTATTTTGATTGTGTTTTTTTTGGATGAATGTACACAATCATCACTATCGGCTATTCCCCACAATTGTGGATAGGTTTTAATGTTTGTCAATTAACTATTTAAAAAAAAAAAAAAAAAATCTGTATTCCCTAGCAGCAGAGTCAATTCCAGCTGTAAAAAGTTTACCTTTATCTTTCTATTAACCCTAATGGATTGTAGTATATCAATTTTTTTTTCTTCAAATTATTGGATTTTCTTAATGGTCTATTCTAGGAACACTATAGCACTTTATACAGAAAAATTTCTCTCTTCATTACTTTTTAGATCTGATAGTAATCTATAATGTGGGCCGATAGCCTGGTGAAAAAAATGATTAAAGCAATTTGTTTGAATGTTAATGAACATGATAATACAGTATATGTTAATATATTTTCCATGATGAACATTATATTATTTTTCTTACAGCTTATGGAACATTTTAATGTTTATTTATATAAACAATTTCATAATTATTCTATTTCTTTTTCAGTACTTAATGTCCGGATGGTGGGGCGAATATAGCTTCAGATGTCAACCTGTAGATTACTCCTATAGCCCAGTGGCGTTAAGGGTATGTATTCATTATTTTATTTTTATTTTTTATTTTTTTAATACGAGACTTTCTTTTATTTAAGAAAACTGAATAAAAACATCCGCGTAGCACAATGGAGCGAGCATATAGCATATGTTCCTTGAACATCGGCTCTAACTTTTTCGGAAAGTTCAGTGGACGGCTCAAAGTTTGTCAGTATATATGTTTTAGGGTTTAGAATTTGAATTCAAGCCATTTGCTTGACATCATGAATACAATGGAAGATATAATTAAAATATATTTTTTTAACGATGAATTCAATTAATTCTCGCTCTAGATTGTTTTGTTTAAAATTAAAGTTAGATATTACATATCCTATATTACATTCCATATTACCATCCATATTAGATTTATCATGCTACATACTTCTAGTATAAAATAATTATAATTTGGAACGAAATAACTATTTATTATTATATTTTTTTTAAAGAGATTTTCAATTCACTCTTGAAGTTATTTAAAAAAAAAAACAAAAAAAACTTCACTCTTCCAGTGACATTTTTTTTTAACTCACCGAAAATATTAAAAACTAGCAAAGCCCACAAGACCAGGGTCGAAGCTGATAGCACATTTTCACAACCTGTTAGACTGGCAATGAGGTCGCAAATTTGATGTGATGAAATCGGAATGGATTAACAAATGGTTAAATATGTCTCTGCTATTATCGATCATAGACTAAAATAGATCTATTGGAACTAGTAAAATTCAACCTCCTTACTCTTAATATTCTATATATTTTCACTTTTTTCGTTGGCTATAAAAGTATATGTCTTACATTCTGGTATTACCAATATTTTGAAACAGTAACGAGTTCTGTTCTCAGATTGGTATACTTATAACAAGCATTCTGTAAATATATTATTATTTGTTTTTCTTTTGTCAATTTGATTCTTATTAAGCAATGTATATTTAAATAGTTATTTAATGTAAAATGAAGATTGTAAAAATATTCTCGTTACTAATAGATATAGTATTGTAAACATTATATTATTTTTTATCCAGGTAAAAACGATTTAGTATACTGTAGCTATGTGGATCATTTCAAAATTTCGGTCACATTTGGACATTAACATTTTTGTAAAAATAAAATAATAGAGAAATAGTTTATGTAGTAATGTTTTTCCACTCCTTATAAATATTTATGGTTGCCTTAGTAAGATTCTAATGTGAGCATACATAATCATCAACCATGGATACGCTATTTTGAAAAACACAAATTCTGAAACTGAATTAAATGAGAAATGATCAAGTTTTCAATTTAAAAATTTATATTTCAACACTTGAAAGATGAAACCTCATAGAACAAAAATTAAAATTTAAACGAACGTAAAATTGGAATATGTGGAAATTAATTGAGCTTATGGATGAAGAATCACAGGCATGCTGTCCTACATGCGTGTGATTCCACACCTCAGAGAGTTGTCTGACTTTATGTTAGATACAGTCGATTTTATAAATTGAAAAGTTATGTGAGACAATAATAATGAAATAGGAACCTTGAAAATCCGTTTTTAAAAAAATCAGCTGCTTGAAACTCATATGCAATAATCAAATCTCTCTCTCCAAACTATAGAATTTTCTAGTGAAAGAGAAGCCAGGAGTGAGGATTCAGCCTTTCATGGTCACCAAAGCTTAATAAGTGCTTGAAACAGAGTTAATCCAAAATGTTTTCAACAAATTAATATCTAACTTCAGTAAATGTACAAAGCTTGGTTAAAATTGACTTATCTTTGTTGGAAATTCAATGCACTAGAGAGTGAGGGTGAAAAAAAATACTTTAAAGATTTGAAAACATGATCACTCTCTGAACTAAACTGGAGGGAGATCTAGATCAGAAAAAAAAGGTTGCGGCCATCTTGAAGCCATGTTTTCCGTGGGCTCAAAGCTGAACACAAATTCCCTTTTCCTCCAGTTTGGCGTAACTTTTAATAATTTCCTAGGGAGGGAGGATCAACACCAGTAACACTTTTATAATGGGTCGTTTAGGAAACTTGGATTAATTAATTTTTTTTCTTCATGTGGGGATCGAGCATAGCCATCATATTTTTTCTCAATAGCCCTTGATTTAGAATCACTTCCTTCTCCTCCCCTCTCCCTCCCCTCCTCCCCCCCCCCAAAAAAAATAATACCCAATGTACAATTTACTACTGGAGTATCTCTGGGCTGTGAAAGCACTAGAAAATAGCATTTCACGTTATTTTTTTCGGGTCATATAATTAAAATTTGTACTAAACAATAAATAAGTATGCTTCCAAAAATATAGATCATGAGAATAAATTATTCAACTACTTTCAGTTGTGATTTAACTCTATTATTAGCCAGTGATATAAATTTGAACGAAATTTTGAAATGGCCCATATAATAAAATAAAAAAATGTTTTCACTATTTTTGTAATTTTTTAAAAATCATACTCTTGCAACTTACGTTAGTTTTCAAAGATATTCGTATTCTCCAAGAAAAAACAAAACAAAAACAAATAACCATAGAAAGTTCAAAGTTCGCTCGTGTTGTATCCTCAATTACAAACGAGGTGGCAGTTTGAGGCAAGATCTGAAAACTGTTTTTAGAAGCTAAAAACCTTTGTTAACAACGGAGGATGATTTGATGATGATTGGGGTGATTTGAATAGATAGTGGAATCAAATTGTTTGCAGCGTCGGAATAATTCATATGTTTTTAAAAACCGATGATTCAGCTGTCTTAAGGTTCAGTACACACTTGCAATCCGCTCAAAGGGCTCGGAGAATCTTCATGGAAACGGATCATAATAAGTTATTATTGTTTTAATAAATTGAAAATTTAGGGATAGGTTTTGTTTACCATTTTTTTAATAGATGGGAAGGGATTCTAATTGGATGTTGATGCTTTCTGAGAGTAGTTTGCCTTGGCTAAAGACTGTGGTGTGAATTTCTTATTGTCATACTTTTGAATTCTATGTTTGTCTCATTTATCGACATCTGTCTACTTATATATTTTTGGTAAGAATTGATCCGAAGTAATGATTTAGAATCGACTGAAAAGAATCGATGTTAAGCAATTATTAGAATGGAAATAAAAAAAAAAGAATATTGAAACAATTTTTTTTTTAAATGATTTAGAAATCTTCTTTTTTTTTTAAATTTTTTATTCATGAAATAAAAAGTTGTAAAATTAACTACTATTAATTATTAATTTAGTGTGTTTTTCATTCATTATTCATTCGATCTACTCATTTTTAGACTCAGCATTGTACTGAGTGTCTACTCACATAGTGAAGCACGTTCACAGTTTTATTCACTTAAAAAGGTGAGCAGGTACTTCGATTCAAATAATCAACTCATTTTTGGAACACGTGGCAAATATTCCGTTGTGTAACGCCTTTATTCGCATATAAACGGAACACGTGCTAAGTTTTATTTACTTCTCACTCAATCATAAATCATGTCCTCAGGTGTATTTTAACAATGTGTCAATACCTACATTTCAGGAAGAGCTGTATTTGGGGCTTCACCTGGGAAAGAGACTGACATGGAGGACCCACATCGGACTGAAAAGAAAACAACTGAACAAACGATTTGGACTATTATATTATTCAGGTTAATTATTCTTAACTAACAGACTTACCATCTACAAAGTACTAATAAAACCTTTATGGACTAACGGGATAGACCTTTGGTGCTCTGTCAAAACCTCAAAGAATTCAATCGTTCCAGTTAAAAGCGTTGCGAAAAATATTGGACGCACCATTTTATGTGGCAATTGACTTGGACAACCTAAAAGTTTCAGATACTGCCATAGAATATTACAAAAAATTCCACAACAGACTGAATTACAACATGAACCTCTTAGTACTAATATTTAGGTCCACCACGAACCCATAAATCCCATACCGCGACGACTGGCGGTGGCCAAGAGACTCGGTGAGCTAATCGCTATCGGGATGAGCTCAGATGGAAAATTACTGTTTTATTTTCTTTTTATTAATCGATAAGGAAAATTATCGATTTTCTATCATAATTTCATAACATCTCGCTGAATTGTTTTGAATACTATATTTAATTTAATTTATGCATCTTGCACTTAGTGGTTTTCTTCTCAGTTTCTCTAAGCAAGCACTATCTTCTTAACATACTTTTTCCAAGTCACAGACTTGCCATCTAATCAGTTTTGAACGCTGTCACCTAGCAAGAAATATATTTTTAATTTCTATTTTATAAAATGTATTAGTGCTTGATTTTTAAAATAAGTAATTAATCTGTAATCTGAATTAGATGTTCTTGCGAGAAACTATACACTGCTGAACCAGTGACCTAAATTCTATTTTAATATTGAAGTTATCATTGCTAATACTGTTCAACAGCTGGGATTTTATAAATAATTTCTCTTTGAGATTGGTTCTGTCGATACTCTTCATCCGAAAATAGTCACTACCGTCTTCTTCCTTCGGGTTCAGATATAGACGATGTAGCAGTCGTTATCGTGAGTTTAACTAATGTTGTTGACAAATTTGGCTCAAAACTTATCTCAATAAACTTAATAATAATAAAAGTATATTATCGATTTTATAAGTAAATGTTTTATTTAAGAGTACACTGATGGACAAAGTTAACGCACCACCTTATTTATTTGGTTTAAAATCAAATCAGTTGTCTTTCTGCAATATATTATCTAATTATTTGTAATTAGGAGTTGTCCAAATAATGTTTTTCTTACTTTTATTCTGATTAATCTCATTTTTAGTATTATGCTACGCTTATAGTTCGTTTTCAGTTAATTTTTTCCTTCGTTGGCTTTGTTTCATTTTATTATTAATCTTAAACATTTTATTTTATTTTCAATATCTCGAACCAAGCATTTGAGTGAGTGTGACTGTGTCAGAGCCGGGACCAAAACATCATTAGAGAAAGTGTACAGCCACCGCGAAGCAGTCTGGAAAAAGGGTGTTAATCACGGCGATGGGAAGAGTTTCTTCGGCGCTTCAGAGAAACAGACCACACCACAGCCGGGGCCGAGTCGACTTTGGTCTACAGACGGGAAATACGCTGGATAAATCATCAAGCTTTACGAAACCATAGCATCAATGGAAATGAGATAAGAAATCTCATAACGCAGGCCCGAAATGTTTAATTTTCACTAGAACTGTAAGATGAAGGCTCGATGAAAATAACTATAGTGCCCTGCACTCTTTTTATCATATATCGGTGAGTGATTTTTATAGAGTGCCCTATAGAGCACGTATTATGCATGACTACCAGAATGAGTCCATCCAATTTCCTGTTCTGATTAAACTTTTCTTCGTTTATAAGAGCCGTTTATTAGATTTTCAAAGATTCTGATTTAGTTTTTGGAATTGGGTATTTTATTGAACATGCTTATTTCGGATAACCATTACCATTGACCTTTTTTCGGTGAAGTTATTGTGTATTAGGTTTCATTGAACGATATACTCCAAAAAATTTCATAAATAATTGTATTTATGAGTTGTAGGGAGTTTTTGTTGACCATATATGTATATTTAAAGGGAGAAGTTGGTCGGGGAGGGGGAGGGAGGGGGAGGGGGTACGGTAAAAGAGTAACACTATTATAAGTAAACTTGAATATTTTGTGCCGAAGTTTCGGCCTATGTTTTAGGCCATCTTCAGGGCTAAAAGGAAAACAAAATAACAACAATGAAAAAACGACAGAGGCAGTACCAGTAACAATAAAAAATGATAAAAACAGAAATTACAAGTAAGATAAAAAAGTATGAAGTATAAAAAGAAAAAGATAACACTAAATTACGTTTCTGTTTTTATCATTTTTTACTGTTACTGGTACTGCCTCTGCCTTTTTTTATTGTTATTTTGTTTTTCTTTTAGCCCTGGAGGTGGCCTAAAACTTAGGCCGAAACGTCGGCACAATATATATAAGTTTACTTATAATAGTGTAACTCTTTGACCGCACCCCCCGACCAACTTCTCCCTTTAAATAAATAATTGTAATTTGAAATGCACATGCTCGATAAAAAATAAAATTTGAAAAAAGGAATCGTAATCCGCGAAAACCTAATTAACGATTTGTATAACAATGAAAACTTCAGCTATATCTGTAAATCGAAAAGCTGAATCCGAATTAGAACTCTTGAAAACCTAATAAATCATCCCTGTATCATAGAAAACTCCAACAGTAACAGAAATGCAAATACGCATGCGCGATTAAAAATCATATTAAAAAAATGGAATCGCAACCTTCGAAAACCTAACTATCCCTTTATCATATAAAACTTCAATAACAACGGAAAATCGAAATGCGCATGTGCTATTGGAAATCCGATAGTAAATTCGAAAATAGCGCCCTTGAAAACCTAGTAAACCATACCCATATCGAAGAATTTTGAAAATTAAGAATTAAGTTGTAATGTTCGTGGGCGAACAAAAGTTCGGTGGTGAATTTGACATTAGCAACTTTGAAAACCTAATGAACGATCACCAAATCGATGAAATACACCCTCCTCCCACTAAATTAAATAAAAAACAATAAATATTTAATAATAAATAAACAATAATTTTATTTCAAAAATTTAAACTACTTGAAATTAGCACTTAATATCAATTATATAATAAAGGAATAAAATGTCGGAAGAATATGCCGAAAGTATTTCAATAGTCATGATTTTAATAAAAATAATTACTTTTCAATAATAAAATAAATAATATTGAATTAATTTCTTGTCCGGTTGGGTTACAATTGAAATGGAAAAAGTTACAATTGATTTGGAAATTTCATTTGAAATGAAAAAAGTTACAATTGAAATGGAAAAGGTGACAATTGACGTGGAAATGCTGTATAGTCAGATCGAACGACTTAAGCGGCGAGTACGACCGCGGAATCCTGGTTTTAGCATTCATGAGTAATTAAAAAGGGCTGTTCTTAATAAATAGAGACTTATTCCACAGTAGTTTTTCAAAGAATACAAAGGCGTTTAACGGACCCGATTCGTGCCAGTGGAGTAATCGAAACTTGCAATGGAGCGCCAACAAATATTTACATTTTTATTTTTTTTTTTTTTCATTTTGTGTTATTTGTAATTTCATTGTTATTTTATTCAAGGCTTATTTTTTTAAATTAGGTGTATACAGTTCCTTTTTAAATGACTTATTTTTACTACCGAATCTATTTTTGGTAAGCAAAATATCCATAAAACTGAATAAATTAAAAAATTAAAGATGACGCATTAATTTTGTCCCTTGGTGTATTATTGTCTGCCTCTTGTGGCAATGAATTGCAATGGCTATTTGAGTATTCTATCATACTAATAAATTGTTTCCCAGGGCACAAGGTAAACAAATGAACATAGAAAAAAAAACAAATAGAAAAAGTAAAACATAGACTACTCTGAATCACAATCATCCTTATCATATTCACTTAACCTAAGCAACCCTTAGATAATCAAAGAAATTACGTTAAGACAAGATTCCAGCTTCCATTGAATCATACTAATAATTAATTTAGGCTTATTACATGAAATTAGTCCAATTGAATCAATAGATACTGTTCAGTTTAATTTTGAGATTTTTCTTCTAAAAAATTATTATCGTATCAATTTTTCGCTTGCTTACTATCTCATCCGCCCTTTGAGCTACCGTTCTTTCCCCCGCGAATCATCAATCGCTCACTGAGTAAAGTCGAAAAACTCTTGGAAAATAGCTGTATTAGTCCACCATCTTTCACAGACATTGGTAATAAAGGATTACTGATGTAAAACAACTTCCTGATTTTTTCATGACACGTTAAATTTTAAAACTGCTGTCCTCTAAGGTTAGAAAAAAGTGATTTAAAACTTTGCCCCATCTGCCCACAGAAATAACATACGTAAAAATTCACATTTCATACATATTCATGTTACATAACCAGTAAATAACGTGATACAGAGAGTTAAAGCTCTTGAAAACGGGAATAAAATGATGAGTAGTTTACTAGAAGGATCTCGAAATCGAGCCTGAAATTTCAAGACACTTTAACTTTTGACTGCTTGAAGATAAATTAACAAAAATGTATGTATTCCTGGAGATGCTCTGTAACTTTTTCTCACAAGTTTCCCGTAAAATGGAAGGCGAAAGAGTTGGAAAGACGTGTTTGAAGAAAAACGTGAGGCGTTAAACATTTATCTGCAAATTTTCCATTTTCGCCAGCTCATATCTTGGAGATGGTAACACATAGAGATGAACATGAATACCATTTTGTAGGAAATTCAATAAGCTTTCATTTTGGAAATTATTTTCTGTGCGACGCACCGTTTTCAAGATATGCGCCAAAAACTGAAAAAAAGGAACTTTGAAGCTTTGTCTGCCTCTGTCAAGGAATTTGTCAGGCGTTGTTCACCTTCCTATTCCTGAATTAGAACATGGTTTATTGCAAAAAAAAAAAAAAAAAAAAACAACCTAATTTAACTAGGATACAGGAATAGATCCATACCTTGCTCTTTCTTCAATGCGTCCGTCCAAGTTTCAGTCCAAGGTTGTCATAAATTATCTATGCGATATTGCCTAGCTCGGCATTGACCTTTTACTACTAGTGTTCCTGTATTTTTTGTTTACACACACACACACACACACACATATATATATATATATATATATATATATATATATATATATATATATATATATATATATATATATTGCTATGTTTCTGGAAACTGCTTTTCTAAGGCAGGTGGGGGTTCCAGAAACCACATTTACTCAATTTAATGATCTAATTTAATCTCTATTTGCATCGGTTCCAGAAGGGAGCCGATCAATCAAACGATATTTTAACATAAAAGGCTAGAGACCACAGACCCCCCTTTTCTATGGTCACTAACTTGGGATATTATAAATACCATTGGATAACCTTTCCAAGGGTGTTGTGTTCACCATTTCACTTAATTAACTAGATGATGGCATGCAGGGTAAATAGAATGATAGATTTTGTTACAGATCTTACTTTATTTATGCTACGTTATTAATTAACCTATTGGCTTAATAATTTCTAATCTAAATTACTCTCATTGTAAAAATCTACAGACTGTAACATATGTAGTAGAGAATACTGGGAGAACTCTTGCTTATTTAAAATATTATTCGGATGCCACACAATATAATACATTGATGTACACAATGAATCAAAGGATCATCACACAATGAATCAATGAATCATCTTATCTTATTGTTGCTCTATGGGCTAGGTCTATCTCTCCAGTCTCGATGTGCCGCTCAGCTGTACCCTCTGCGAACCTCAGTCTTCTGTCTAGCTCGAACCTCCTTCTTCCCAGAACTCTCTACTCGAACTCCTCCTCCAGAACTCTTGACCCGAACTCTCTAGTTCAATCTTCCTCCCAGAACTGTCTTTATTTCTCTTTTTCCCGTCTCTTATACCGTTTCCCCTACTTCTTCTTGAACAGATTAATTTTGTTCCCCACTCTCCTTTTGGGACATTCTATTGCCTGTCGCTGTAAGAATATTTTCAAAGGACTTGTAACCTTGGGCGGCAGATTTTATTACACCATGTCGACCTGGCCTATCTCTAGGTTTATGGTGCTCTTACTTTCGCTTATCTTAAGCCGTCTATTGGCGGTCTTGAACAGCACCCTCCAGGTACAACGGCCGACCTTGAAAATATTCCTTTGTCCGTAACAGAAACTAGTTAATATTGATATTACTGAACCGGGTGGCATCTCTTTAATTTATTCCTTATTTAATTACTATTATGAATATTAATTATTTCCTTCAATCCAAGTATTCTCAATACATAACATTATATATATATATATATATATATATATATATATATATATACATTTTTTTTAAAGTCTTCTCTTTTGAGATAGTGACCTTATTTATTACCTAATGTATTTTCTTAAAAAAAAAAGGTAGAAAAAAAAGAGCTTTTTTGTTTCTTTATTAATTTCGAGAAGCTTATATAATCATTATCTTGTATTAATAAATTTATAAATAATTATAATTTTATTGACTATCTAAAAGCTCATGAAGGATTAATTTATTAAAAGGTAGTTATCACTGATTTTAAATATTTTATTATAGCCAATATCTCTTATTCAATCAACTCCCGATTATCCGTGACATTTTGTGGCGTGATTGCTCCTGAAAGAACACATTGTTTCACAGAAAATGAGTAATTAAATCTCCAAATGGATTTACAATAAGAACAAGTGATAAATTGTTTTTAATGAATACATACATGATTATACATTTAAAAAAACTACTGTTTTTGAAAATAATCAGTTACATTTTTTTTTTTTTGGTTTGAAAATACTTTATTTTAATCTGCTATTGAATTTTGAGGAAAACAATTTTGTCTGCTAGTAACGCATTATTTAATTTATTTTTTAAATGTAATAAAAAACAATCTACTTGTAGGTGCGTAGATTCACTGTTCAATAGCTGCATTTATTTTCCGAATTATCTGAAAATTCATCTCAATCTTCAATCATTCGTAAGATTGCATGGTCTATTCCCCCGAGGTACTCCCCAACTTCTTATATTTATATTCCCTCACTTCGACTAAAGATGCCTATTGTATGGGGGATCGTAAAGATAGCTCGAGCTGAGAATGTAAGGATCATTGAATCGCATCATTAGGTTCTTCTATGGAACGCTTTATATCGAAGATAAGATCAGCAGTATATATATTGAAAGGCCTCGAGCAGTAAATAAGATTTAAAAAAAAAATTACTCCAATCGAAAATGTTTTAAAACCTTATTTATGATAGCGCTCCTTAATGTTATCAGTTCCATATGCAGGGTATCTCACTTCAGGTAATAATAACAGTGAAGTACTCATTAAGTTTAATTGATTCGGCTGGATTAGAAGTTAAAATTAACGCTATGTTTGCCAATTATATAAATAAGCTTCTCAGGAAAATAACATTAAAAAAAACAACCACGTAGATCCATTCAATTCTTCTATTATGGTATATAAAACTCACATTCCTTTAAAAAAAACAACGTTATTTATAGTTTCTTTGAATGCAATTACTCATAGAAAGTCATTACCATTAAATGAACAAAAACAACAACGTTATATAACCTACTTCTTATTAATAATTATGCAGATTTCAATATTTTTTTAATATGAATTGCGGTCGTAAAAACTTCACTTAATGACATTGAATTGCACTGTGGTAGATATGAATTTGTTATTTATAATTTTAATTGCTTTTGTAAATGTGATAATTAACTACTTGTAAATTCTATAAGATATTTTAATGTAAGTTGAAACCTTGACTGCAAGCCATGTTATGTACAGTATTTCGTTGGACACTAATTAATTTGTAATTAGACACTAATTACTTTACATCATATTTTACAGATATGTCGTATCGTACGGTATTGGATACGGTAGAGTGAAAAATTTATTTTAAATTCTGTTGCAAGCCTGGCCCATCAGACCATTCGACGAAATGACTCTAGGAGTCACTAGCACTTTTTCCAGATAATAAAGTGGTTTTGACTCAAAGGCAGACTCTTAGTACTTCCTAATTTTTTCGGCTCTAGTAGTCAATAGGTTGTAATCACTTAGGACTGGCATTTCTACGATTCTGGCTATTCTTCTTTTGTGTATAACCAAAATGTCTGGGCCGCACATTTTACTTCATTATTATGGCTCATTAAGTAATCAGTCTCAGCCAAAGTCTCTCATCCAATTGAAACACGCTGAATTGATTCATGCGTCTTGGAGCAAAGGTGACGTCTATCTGTGGCCATGTTCTCTTTCAGAGCATGCCTCCTACATGCTCTCGTTGCAATAACTTGATCCTGGGTAGCTATTGCAAAACCCCTCAGTCTTATCAAACAGTTGCCCTCGCTTTACCCCTTCAACTGTCTCGACATTCGAAAGAGCTCACTATCAATCTCAGTCTCCTGCAGTTGATGGTAAAATTTCCCATTTAAATCTTTCTCCTTCCAGGTAGACTTATTGTTCATCATTTTTTATTTCATAGTGCATCGTGCCTTTTAAGATTAACAGCAGTGTAATCTTCGCGGAATTCCTTCATCATGCTTATGATTGTAGATGTACTCGTCATAAATACTCCTTCATGGAATTTTCTATTTTTCGGAATGAGTCTTGAATTGAAATAATCTCACTATTTATTATTATTGCAATTATTGGCAATTCACATTTATAAAACGATTGAAAATATGTCTTGCAAAAATTTCAAAATGGTATTTTTTTCTTTTAACTTTGGAATGATATCTATTGAAGATAATCGAATAATAGGTAACGGGTTTCATTGACTTCATATCGAGCGAACGAGTTCTATCCAACCCATTTTTCAACTCTCGAGATCAGTAATTTCCAGACTTTAGGTTACTGCTTAACATTTCAACTTTTCAGATAGCTAGGCATACCACTACCTGATATTACTATTAAAGATTCGTATTTATAAAAAAAATAGAAACTGATTTAATAAAGTTGTTTTAACAAACAAACCGGTATAAATTGCAGTGAATTTGCTTGAGAAAATAATTAATTTAAAATATATTTCCAAAATCAAAAATTTTATCAATTTCATATAACAACAGCAGCAGTAATATTCACATAATAGCATCTATACACAATATCATTAATTTGACATTCTTCGAAAATAGAGAAGTTTTATTATAATTTTCTTATTACTTCAGATAGCACTGTATTTTTTTTTTTATTTTTTCTTGATTTGATTTGCATCTCAGGTACTGTAAAGGTAACGTTTACTAGGTTTTCAAGGGCGCTATTTTTGAATTTTATATCGGATTTCCGATAGCACATGCGTATTTCTATTTTCCCTTGTTATTGAAGTTTTATATGATACAGGGATCGTTTATTAAGTTTTCGAGGGTTCCGATTCCATTTTTTTAATAGGATTTCTAATCGCGCATGCATATTTCGCTTTTCCGTTACTGTTGAATTTTTGTATGTTATCGGGATCGTTTATTAGGTTTTCGAAGGTTCTGATTCCGTTTTTCGAATTGAAATTTTTATCGTGCAAGCGCATTTCCAATTACTATTACAGTTGACATTTCTTTGGCGCAGGTATCGTTTATGAATTTTTCAATCTTCATATTCATCTGCGGACTTCGGTTTACTGTTCTGATTAAACTTTTCTTCGTTTAACAGAGCCGTTTATTAGATTTCCAAAGGTTCTGATTTAGTTTTTGGAATTGGATATTTTATTGAACATGCTGATTTCGGATAACCATTACCATTGACCTTTTTTCGGTGAAGTTATTGTGTATTAGGTTTAATTGAACGATATACTCCAAAAAATTTCATAAATAATTGTAATTTGAAATGCAAATGCTCTCAGATAAAATATTCCATCTTATTTTTTTCTAGAATAGAAGATATAAAACAGAATATTCCAATTTACAAAATTAAGGGTGTGTGTGAGGGAGTGAGCATAGTTGAGCTAGGGAGTGAAGATGAGGGAATATCACAAGGAAATAATAAAACTAAAATAAACAAAATTACCGTTTTATTGAAATATCTTTAGTTTCAATAGTTTTTAGTTGTCATAAATTATTTCATTGTTATTTTTATTACTATTAAATTATTACGAAGCGTATAAGATAAATTAATTTTAGCCTATTAATAAAGGAACTGCATTAGAAACATATCGAATAAAATACAATTTTTATAAAAAATAAAAAGTGAGGGAGGGAGGTTTTTGTGCTTTTCTATTGTTTACTGATTAGGTCTTAACTTTAGAGTCTCCATATTTACACCACACCGTACCTTATGAAACCTGATGAACTACAATAGAAATTCATCATGTTATTAAGCTGCCTTCTCTATTCTATGAGAAGATGAGATAGTGAGGATTCCTAAACGCTCAATACATTTTTAACTTAACATTTCACAGTCATCGCATGCTAATTTATGTTTCTCTCAACATCGGTTACAATTTGGTTCGGAGGGAGCTGGTAAGGCTTGCCAACTAAGGCTTGTTTTACTTATCTGTAGAAGGCTGTGAATTAACTTGGAGCTCATTTTTGAAAAAGTGGAGGAATGAGGTAACGCACATGTTTACAAGGATAGAGTACAGGCAATTAATTTTAATAATTATGAACGTAACTATTTTATTAAGAATTTGTTTTTCTTTTTTGAAAATACTGAGCTTGTTTTCAGAATCTTCATTTGCCTGATTAATCTCCGTTCGATCAATATACTTCGTTAAAATTCTTTAATGTCTTAGGCTCGTCGCCGTTTTGATATCGTTAATATTTAAAGAGGCAAAAAATTTCAAGACAACTTCCATTTACAAAAAAAAGAAAAACCGTGTGCCTGTCGGTTTTTCAATTAGCCCAAAAAAAACATCGGTCCATGATTAGCAAATACTTGCTTCCTTAAAACAAATTGGTATCAATTATTCAACGGTTCTTGAAAATTTTTGGAAAAATACGTTTTTTTTTCTAATGTTTAAAAGGTTTCCACAATCATTTTTGGTTCTATCAATTTAAACGGTTTGACATATTGAATCAGACGCAGATAATTTATTTGAGTTGAAAGTTCTGGAAAAAGTTATGACTTTTAAAACAGAAGGGGTTAAATAGAAACCACAAAAAAATTATGTGTTTCGACGAACTCATATGGAGGTTCTAAATGGCCTGCAACTAATTTGGAGTACGTAAGACATTTATAAAACGAAAGTCATTGAATCAACCTCATTCCCTAGGTAGTGTGTAGAAGAGAGGATATGATTATATCACAAGCCTCACAATTAAACGCTACCTTTTAATCCGCGATTAACTGTTCAAAAATTCAAAATCTATGCTGTATAATTTACAACACACAGTGAGACATATTTTCGAGGAACGTGTACGGTATAGGTGAAAAATGGAAAAATATGGAAGGAATACCTCGCCTACCTCTTAAATGCCGTAAATCGCAATGAGCTCTCAATGAACAGTGCCACTAAACATACCTCGCCAAATTTATTTTAAATAATATTTGAGAAATTAATTGTTGAGTGACCTAAACAATTTATTTTATCATTTTATATGAATCTCATATGTTAAAGAATTATTTCACGAAATAAGCTAATGATTGATAAAATAGTTTTTTTCTGAAATGATTATTTCACCAAATAATTTTTTCTGAATTTATAATTTTACAAAAAGAAGTTGATCTAACAAGGGGAGGTCACAGCCAATGGGTCACCGATTTCAGCCAAATTTTTGTTGGTGCTTCTACATCCAAAAAATGTATTTATTTCATAAATTTATTAAAATAATTTATTATTTATTTATTATTTAAATTTATTTATTTATAATAAATATTGGACACGGATCCCGGCATTTTCAAAAACTGACCTTTCTGCGAAAAAAATAGCCTCTCATCATGTCTTTATCTGAATAACACTACACAAGTTTTGTTATAACGCTGAAACGAATGCAGCAAACCCCGATTCAATAGGAGTTAACATTTCAACATATATGGAAAATAACTGTGTAAATAAAAGGGACAGCTGAAAAAAGTATACGAACATTAAAAAAATATAATTTTAAAAAAAAATAATTATTTTAAAACTTTTAGCATATCATTAATATCATATATATTTTATATTTCATGTATTGATATATATATTTAAATTAAATATAAAATGTAGTACAATAATAAATTTATATATATATATATATATATATATATATATATATATTTTTATATATATATATATATATATATATATATATATATATACAACTACATTAATTACATCTCAGAGATCGACAATTCGCATTTTTTGGTTTATCTTTGAATTATTTACAAAAGTATCTCATGTCACTTGAAGAATTTTGATGACATTCTCATTGCTAGTGGCTGAAATTTGGGAATGCCCTATTACAATACTCTGGATATTATTTTTCCTTTTTAGCTTCCAGGTTTTTTTTCCGTGAGCATCCCAATAGGTTAAATAGTGGCTTAAATAGATAAATGTATACTATGGAGATGAATCTTGTTGATTCATTGCTATTAGTTATGTTTTACCATGTATGCAGTCGTACAAACAGTTTTGCAGTTTCATGACAGTAAAATTGTGAGACGAAGTTTAGAAATTTATTATTTGAGCTTCATAGCATTTTTTTTGTTTCTCGGAAAAATTTGAGGTGGCTAAGTCCAATTACTGGCATATGCGGATGACATCGATATCGTCGCAAGGTCTCTCAGCGCACTGGAAAAAGCATTCCTAGACCTTATGCGGGCTGCTCAAGAGATGGGGCTTGCAATAAACGAAGATAAGATGAAGTACACGCATACTGGTGGCTCTCATGCAGCTCATCCTGCTGGAGAATTTGTGGAGTTGAGACGATTTAAGTTCAAGAAGATAAGAACCAGTCCACTTATCTGGGTTCTATAGTTAGCTACGATAACAATATTTCCCTGGAGGTGGGGAGGAGAATTCTTAATGCTAACAAGAGTTATTTCGGACTATGGAAACACCTCAGCAGCCAGTATATAACAAGGAAGACGAAACTTATGCTCTACAAGACTGATTCGTCCAGTTTTGATGTACGCCTCCGAGACGTGGACTTTAACGAAGGCAAGAGAGAATGAGATTCTCTTCTTCGAAAGGAAAATTCTTCGAAGAATATTAGGTCCAGTCAAGACTGGTAACGAGTGGAGAAGAAGAAAAAATCTAGAATAATATGAGCTATTTGGAGAAGTTAATTCGGTTAAATCGATCAAACTCGGACGACTCCGATGGGTCGGACACGTTACCCGAATGAAGAACAGTGACATCCCAAAAAGTCTTCTGGACGGAAACCTTAACCGAACTAGAGGGAGAGGGCGACCGAGACTAAGATGGGAAGACTGTGTCTCTCAGGACGCTAAAGCCATTCTAAATGTGACGAACTGGAGAGCAGATGCACAGGACCGAACGACCTGGCGAAAGCTCAGCGTGGAGGCCAGGGCCCACATTGGGCTGTAGTGCCATGGAAGAAGAAGAAAGTTGAAGTTTGAATTTCCGAAAAGCACAAATAATTAGATTTTTAGAACTTCTTCAAATTTTCCCACCGACTTTCTGGTTTCCATTTGACTGAACTTCATTGTGACTCATAATTTCGACTCACTTTCGCTTCAAAACAGAGGGGCCAAACAAAAAAATCTTTAAAATCAAAATTGTATGTAATTTACTCTTGCTTAATTTAATGTGAAATGAATATTAGAAGTTATTGAAATTAATGATTTCAAGTAACGAACAAAATAAAATAAACAAAAAAAACGTTGTTTGCATTTTTTTGATACTTTCAGAAAAAAATTGAGGTGGAAGGTTGAAATTCGTAATCAGCACCCTAATAAACATAAATGAGCAAATTTTCAGAACTTCTCTAAAACTTTCCTCCGAGATCCTTTTTGGTCACGTTCAGTCACAATGCTTTTACGAATCAAAATCGAAATATCAACAAAGTTCGCAGATTTACTCAGCTGGCTATTATTTCCTCACTTAAATAGAAGCCTAATAGATTAAAAACAAGATAGAACACTGCGTTCAGCCGCCAAAAGATGAACACTTTTAAAAAATCTATTTAAACAATTTAAAAAAAAAAATACATATAAAAAGCCCTTCAACCACCCTCAAGTATCATATATGTGAAATAGTCGTTTCAACGGTATCATTGCATATTCATAGATAAAATAGTAGAAATAAAGTGACACAGAATTTTGACATGTAATTCTGCACTTCCGAGTATGATTTTTGATAGCTACGCGTTTGAGTTAAGAAAAAACATCTGTAAAAATGCCATTTTCCTCTTTAATCCTGGAAATGGGCAGGTGAACTATTCTAAAATTCTGGGATATACTTGAATCGTCATTTTGAATTTCGAACTTGAAATCGTCAATTTTAGGAACCGAGACAAAAAATAAAACACACTGAAACTGCTTTATTTTATTTCTCGAGTTCGGATAATGTCGAGGTGGTTGTTCCACCAAAACATTTTTTTTTTTCAATGTAAATTAAAGGAATACTACAAAATTTAAAATAAAATTGTTTTTTTTATCAAATAAATTCGAAAAGATCTCAGATTATTTGGTAAACTAGCCTTACAGATTTGTTTACTAAAACAATTATGGCAGGTTTTGATTCAGTCCACCAAAAAATCTTTATGTTGAAATGTTCTTGAATTTGTTGGTATGAGGAAATTTTCTCCTTTCTATATATATTAACATATATTGCATTATCTATGAGGTATGTGTAAAAAAATGTGATTACGAAATAAAGTAAAATTTGAGTTTTTTTGGTGATAGAATTGGTTCTTACCAATACTTAAAACACTTAAGAAAACCCCGATTATAGAAAATAGCGTAGTTTTGAATTGTATGGATAACTGAGTATCTACCCAAAATTAGAAACAGCGACCCGATCTAGAAAACGAATATTAATGTTCATAAGAATTTTTCCCTTGATTTCTTATATCCTTAAATAAAATCTGACGAGTAATGGGATAAATGGAGAGGAAGGAAGATGAGGGTAGAGTTTTGCCAATCGCAAGTTGCCAGGGACAGGCTAATCTTTAAAATATATCATACATCGTCCGATGATAATAGCATATATATCTAACATCTATGCTATTTCATATTTTGTATATAACATCTCAACATATCAGTATCTATATATGTTATAATGTTCGGATGATATAAATATTAAAGATCAGACCGTCTCTGGCAATTTGCGATTGGCAAAACTAGCAAAACCATCATCTTCCTTCTTGTCCTTTTATCACATTACTAGTCAGATTGTTTATTGTTCATTGGAGAATATAAGGAATCAAGATGATAATTCTTATAAACATTAATAATAGTTTTCTAGATCGGATTGCTGTTTTTATTTGAGGTGATACAATCCCATTCCTGAACGATTTCCTCCCATTTGAACAGGAAAGGAATCCATTTTCCAATTGTTTGTTGTAGCACAATCAATTCACCGCTACTAGTACTACCGGAGGCGGCCAAATAAAATAATAACAAATCCGTGACAGAACGTGTCCCTTGTTTGTAGAAGGTAGAGGAATTGGTCCGCGCGCTTCTGTGCCATGACAATCGTACGCTTCGGGGTAGAGTAGCATGCCTTACATGATTGCTCTGTTTGGGCTTTCGATATGGGATCATATTTCTTTTCTGTAATAATATTATTTTAAAGTGAGTACTCTGTACTGAGCTGTTAATTAAATTCTGATTACCCTCGCTGAAAAAAAAAAGTGAACCCTTGCAATTACGTCGGTCAGTGAAAATCAAACCACCCGCTGTATTGCGGTGGGTGGCAGATAAGTGTCTTTCTCTCGAGGTTAAAAATTTGATGAAATTATAATAACCAGAATCACCTATGTACTTATATTTTTATCGGTTTTTTATTTTACAGTATGTGGATATGAATACAAATTGGTACTTGGTTGATTAATTTTTGCAAAAATAGTGATAGGGGCCAGACCACAAAATAGACCACTGTGTAGTACCCAAATCCACAATATATATATATATATATATATATATATATATATATATATATATATATATATATATACATATACATATATATATATATATACATATATATATATATATATATATATATATATATATATATATATATATATATATATATATATATAGCCCAAGAAAGAAAATCCACTGTACAAGGAATCAACTTTCGATTCAACATGATGAACGGAGATGGGAATATGTAGCATGCGATGTCGAATCGAAAGCCGAACAGTTGTGGACATACGTTAGCTTGACCACCATCAAGTTATAATTATTTTGGAAATACAATATGTTTTGTTTCCTCCCTGCTAAATTTGATGTGGTGTATCTCAGAACAGGACCGGAACTAGGTTTTTGGCAAGGAGGGGGGGACAAGCGTAATTGTATCTCTAATTCTTTCTTCTTCCTCCCCAATAAAAGTTAACAGTTTTTTAACAGTAGTTTAAGTAATATATTTCGAAATAAATATCATCATCCCACAACGTCAACTCAACTCATTTTATTGATTAAATTAAGGTAAATTCCAACAACGCAATTATTGCCATTACCATTGGGTCCATAGTTGTTTATTAAGGAAATCCTGTTTAGGAACAGAAATTATGTTAGACATATATATGTTTTCGTGCATGTGGTATCAAAATTAGCGTATTTTCATCTTGTCAATAAATTTATTTAAAAAAATATAACCTAATAGTTTTTATTTAGTTTGCCCAATATAGTTAGGACCATTCAATATAAATAAACCTATTATATTTTAGGACAAGATAGAACTATTGACTTGCAAGGAGTGCTGATATTATATAATATTAAGGGTTACTTTCCTTTCTTTTTCAACCTAACTTGAGAAGTTTAAAGCTTTCACTTCAACTTGAAACACAGGCTTGATGAATTAAAAATTATACGTATGTTTAACAAATTTTCTAAACATATATGGGCTATTCCCAAAAAAAGGTCAAATCAGAAAAAAAAATTTCAGAATTGAATGTGTAAATGACGATTCCAAAAAAATCTACAATAATCTTGACTTAATATTGAATGAAAGACTACCCCAGTAGCTCTTTAGGATCATTATTTATTTAATTATAAATATATAAGAGAAGTTTTTGAAGTGAGGGAATTACATTGCCTTGGAGTGAATGGCATGACAATGAATTTCTTCATCAATTTAGTTATGGATGAGAGAAATCCGTTTGAAATAAAACATTTATTCGATCCAGAACTATGATAATACTGAACTTAATTCGTATATTTTTACTTAAATGCGATCGTTCCATAATATAATTTCCAACATTTCTCAGAATCACAAACTACAACTGGAAAGAATCAGAGCAAAAAAACTCAAAAACATATCTGGTAAAAACGACCGACTGAATTGCATCTAATAAAACATACATACATAGATGACTCTACATCCAGTCACCGAGACTGGGCCTCCTCCTTCGCCAGTCAATACGATCAGCTGCAGCAGCTCTCCAGTTTCGGACTCCCGATGTCACTGAGTCCTCCCATCTGACATTCCCCCTTCTTTGTCCATGCATCTTTTCGAACAGCATCCTCCTGGGTATCGCCGAATCATCCAGAGGTGCGACGTGCCCGGTCCAACGAAATCGTCCTTTATAGACTTGACCGGGTCTATATCCTTATAAAGGCCAGCTAGTTCAGCATTTCTCCTTCTTCTCCAAATTCCACCCTCTCTAAAAGGGCCAAAAACCATCTAATAAAACTACCAGCTGACCCTATAGCAACTGAATTCTCCGGGACAAAATAAGGTTACAAAATGTTATGTAAAGATAGGTAGTTCCTTTTTTTTTTTTTTTTTTTTTTTTTCTTTCTTACACCACCTTTATTACCGAATAAGTTTATATATAATATTAGTGAATTAGATTCAATCTCTGGACAATTTTTTAGTCATTTTTAATTTATAAGAATAATAAATCAAACACTTCTGATTATAGTTTTTATAATTAATGAATATGACAATTTAAAAAGTAATAGAATACTTGCCCAATCAAAATGGCCTAGATGGTCTGGCTGAAGCATTGACAACAAAAACAACTTTTTTTTTGCTCATCTTGATTGATCCACAACCATGGGCATAGATATGTATCTCCGAGAGGGGGGCTGCCCCCCATGGTACCTTGCCGGTCCCCTCTCAGAAATTTTTTTGAAAAAGATGTACTATGCTGTCAACCTTCGCATTGCATAGATAAATAGGTATTTCCAAGGTGAGGGGAGGAGGGGAGTGAGGAGGAGTACTGGAACCTGTCATCCCCTTCCTCTGACATCTGCTGGACCCCTCCCTAAAAATTTTCTTATCCCTCAACTAAGTAATTATCTTGAGTTTCCATCGTAGTCAAATATTATCCATAACGTCTATTTTATTAGGCAATTATAAAAATAATATATATCACATTAGTTAAGAATTTTTCCTACAATAATAAATAACAAATTCATTCTTCTCTTTCATCCATTATGTTTTGCTTTGCCCAAAAATTACTGAATATATGGGGCACACTATTATATTTGTAATTGTGGACATATTGTTGGCTGTAGAATTAATTCAAGGAGTATTTGGTTAGGTGGTTGTGGTCAGGAAAGAGAAACATACAGATAAGTATATTTTAATGTTTCCCGACCTTTAGAGCTGAATTACAGGCCTTCATCAAGGTGACAAGTGCAGAGGTCGGTGAGATATAATTCACTCACTTTAGAACTCAGTCCTGGTCATCCTGATGCAGGGCTGCAATTCAGACTGATACACCAGCACACATTAAAATAAGTTTTCACTTATCTGTGTGTTTTTCATTCCTGACTACACTCGGCAACCACCTTCTTGCATTATATTTAAATAATTCACAAAATACTGTAGTTTATATTAAGTTGAAAGTTTTAATTTATTTTTTGTTTTAATCTAATTCTCATTTTTATACAATACTTTCTGTTTTATATAAAGATTTTTTGTAATAACTTAGTGGTACTCACAGCAGTAACTTACTATTTGAATATCTGAATATTCTTTGGAAGCCCAATTTTGTTTCTGATGAAATGATCTGCAACTCAATATCATGAGGATGAGTAATAAAGAACTAGAAGGTCTAGAAAACTGAATTTAATATTGTGAGGTGTTTATTATGGCAGCTATCGATTCAATCAGCTTTACTGTTTTACCTATATCTATTTATAGTTTTAATTGTGGTTTTCAACCTATTGAAGTCAGGATCCATTTAGAAATTGTCAGAAATTATAATTATAACATTGAAATTATACCTATCATTACATACATAATTATTTTAATTCAGTTTCAAGCTATAAAATTTTACTTTATTCTATATTTATTTTCAAAGTAGTTTTAAATCAAAATGATAAAAAGTAAGAAATAAATTATTTAATAAGTCCCTAGTATTAAATGGGTGAGTGATTTATAAACAACAAAAAATTATTTATAGTTTGTCTTTGTTATTAAGGGAGAAATATACAAAAGGGAGGGGGGAAGAATAGATATAATTTGGTAATGTAGCGATGAGAATAATGTGTTTAGAGTTAAAATGAAAGAAAAAAACAAAAATGTTATATGTATATTATGTGTTAGCATTAGTTGTATTTGTATTATATTAGTTGTATTATTTGTATTAGCATTAGATTGATGAGTATGCTGTGTATGTAGCAACCCAAGGTACTTGGGCAGCATTGCAGTTACTAAAGCATTTCTCTCTCTTGCTTCTGCAATTTATTACTGGTTGTAGCAGAGAATTCTTGTGCTGATCAAATATGGATGAAATTTTATTCCTTAATGCATAAAATTTTCCTGTAATTTAATGAAAGTAATAATAATATACTAATTGTGGAGACAATAATTTAGATAAAAAATATGAATAAACTAAATTTAAATATCCCCTCAATGATTTGTTGTTTAAAGAAACTCAAATCTTCATGCACTGATTTTAATTTTCCAAGCTGACAGCATTTGAATAAAGTAAAGTATTTTAATTTTAATTTTCGATTTTACTAGAAAGCAAACTTTTTTTCAGAGTTGCCCAATACTTTTGGTATATTGAAATGTTAACTTATCTATTGATAAATGACTGAGTTTCTTGTTTGATTCTCAGAAGACTGTATATTAATCAGATGGTATTATTTCTGTTTATAGATGGCAGCAACATGTTGGTGGTACTATTTCTCAAAGTTCACAGAGTTTTTTGATACTGTAAGTAGTGGAAATGTTTTAAAAATATTTATTAAGCATTTTAATTGTTTTTATTTAAGTTTATAAAATTGGAAATTATAATGCCAATTTATTAGGTTCTCTCTGGAATTTTGGAATGTTGCTTGTATGTATATATTTGCAAATCAATATTTTTTTTCAAATTAAGGTTCATAATTAAACTCTGAATTGCTACCATTATTGCTTATAGCTTTTAAATTAAATAGCTCATAGTTAAATTATTATCATTATTAAGTCAGTGTCACAACTCGATGTTGAGAGTCCTGGCCTCCTGCACCAGTCTCAATCAATTGTTCTGATCTTGTGCAGCTGTCACACAGTCTGAAATTACATTCACAATTTGTAAATTAAATATATATATATATATATATATATATATATATATATATATATATATATATATATAGTATGTAGGAGGTCAACTATATTAATTTAATAAATTAATTTCCCAATTTTTAATATTAAGTATTTATTTTCTTTATTAAAATTTATTATTTGTGGATTGATTACAGTAAAACCTCATTTATCCAAACTTACTGGAACCAAAGGCAATCCAGATAATCC
The DNA here is from genome assembly GCA_948150685.1 of Rhaphigaster nebulosa. Taxonomy (NCBI): domain Eukaryota; kingdom Metazoa; phylum Arthropoda; class Insecta; order Hemiptera; family Pentatomidae; genus Rhaphigaster; species Rhaphigaster nebulosa. The sequence goes on from OX411308.1 coordinate 126,760,678, forward strand.
GAGCAATATGGATAATAAGTAAAACAAAATCCTCAAATTAGCAGACTTACCATTTATATTGGTAAAAACTGTTTATAGCTGGTGGGTCAAGTGATGGCAAATTTCTGTGAAACTGTAGTAAATCTTTCTTAAATCCAACAAAAAGCATTTTATTTCCATAATTTACTGTACCATCTATACAGCAACTGTACATTGAATCAAACTAAAAAGGGAATAATTGGCGTATATATATATATATATATATATATATATATATATATATATATATATATATATATATATATATATATATACATAGTTATGTTTTTGATATCATAGTTAAAAATTATTATCCAATGTGAACATTAAATTAATAAAAAAATGTCGAAAAATTTGATCTTGATAATCCGGAGATCCGGATAAGTGAGGTCCAGATAAACAAGGTTTTACTATACCTAAAAAAATAGTAAAAAAGAACAAATATTTTTTAAATTATCAGTTTTTATTATTATGATCTCTATACAAGGATCTTTTAGAAAAATAATTCTTGTCCAAAGTCAGATATTTTAGATTTTATATTGTACTTAATTTAGGATGGGCTTAAAAGTTTTATTTTTTCTGCAGCTCTTTTTCATTCTTCGGAAAAAGACAGAACATGTTTCAACACTCCATGTGATTCACCATGGGATAATGCCCATGTCAGTTTGGTTCGGGGTCAAGTTTGCACCTGGTAAGTGCCAAAAACATTTTGTATTTTGCTCATTATATATGTTTGATTTCTGAAATATTTTTGTATAATATATCTCATGTTTTTTGTTTAAGCTTTATTCATATTGTATTTGATAAACATAGAATTGTTGAATAAGTATTCTTGCTTATGTTTTTTTAAAAATATTTTTCTTTAAATAATCAATAATACCCAATGCTAATTCATGCTGTCTTCACTTTACTGTGACATGAATTCTTATTATTCAATGGCTAGAACATATGATAGTTATAATAGAAACTTATTAGCACCTTAAGGCCTCACAACTTTGGAAAGTTTCCTAATGGGTTTTGTACATTTTAGACCTCACCCATTTTGCTTTAGGAATTTCAACCAGTCTGCGTAGTATATTTTTTAAATTTATATTTTGGTGACAGTTGGTTTTAGAATTTCAAATATATAAGGTTTTTTTAAAAAAAAAATTTCCTTGTTTTTTTGTATGAGTCATATTTGAACATTATTAAAATGGAGAAAATAACTGTTTTCAAATTATATGAATGTAATAGAAAATGATAAAGATAGCTCATAATGATATTTGTATTTTGAAAATATTTTTTGCTTTACTTTTTCTCAAAGTTTTACACAATATTTTGGGGGATCTTCTATGTATTTTGTAGATCTTACTTTGTCCCAAATTAGGTTTAACCTAACACTATGTTACATCCTCAGGTGAGATCTCTTAGGTTGCCTAAGTTGCTTCGAAATTTTGTATTTGTTAAAAATTTAATATTGCTTGGCTAGTAAAAACTTGTGATAAAACTACACATAGAGAGGGGTCCTTTAAATTTGGTTGCAGTGCAGTTTCCGGAGATTTAATGGCTATCTTAAACTACCAACTTATTAAAAACAATTTTCGAGATTGTTGAATCTGAATTTGAAATTGCATTAAAAAAAATAAAATGAGACATTCTGATATGGTGCTCAATTTTTAAAGATCAATCCCATTCATTTGAAATACTGCTTAATAGTTTATGAAGCTACTGAATTCTTCCCTTTTTTTCTCATGTACTATCTCATCCATAGTTGTTAAAGGTTGCTGAAAAGAGCATTTCCTTTGAGTTATATTTTTAATAATGTGTTATTTACATTGCAATTTGGAAAAGAATCATTGAAAGCTAGCAATAGAACAAATATCTTCCAAAAATGTTGGAAAGTTGCTTTGAGAACTTTGTCAATAACTACTAGATGTTTTGACTCATCGTAGGTGATTGGTGTGTTTGGTATCTCAGCAATCTGCCATATTATAGTAAATGGGTACTATTTCAGCACAGCTTGGATTTGGTAATTATCAAACAAGAAATTGTCTGGCAGGATTCTGTATCTTCCTAGGTTGGGAATCCCTTTGAATCAACTAAACCACATATTGACATTACTATCTCATAATTAATTAGTCTCAATCTTCATCATCATGAATGGTGCGACAACCTGCCATTGAGTCTGGGTCTCCTCCAAAAGCCTCTGCCTATTGGTTTGGTCTGGTGCAACAGCTCTCTGCTGGTGCAGTAGTAAGAAGCATTTGTCTGTCCAAGAAGTATCTGCCACGACGGATTCTGCCAATCTTAAATTAGGCCGACCCACTCTCCGATTTCCACGAAGCTCATCGGTTAGCTCCTTCTTAGGTATCTTTCCACCTTCCATCATCACCATGTGGCCTGCCAATCGAATTCTTCCGAGTTTGATGAACTTGACCACATCGATGTCATCATACAAAGTTCATTCATATAAAGTTCCACATTCTTCCTTCTTCTCCAGGTGCTGCCCTCTCTAACAGGGCCAAAAATTCTTAATATTTTTGATTGATCTTGGTCTTGTTAGAGAGGTACCTGCTCCTATAGAACATGTACAATTTTATGGAATCTGTGTCTTAGGAAAAAGCATCATGGAAATATGCATAATTCACGTCTATTTTCATTAAAGAAATGAACATTATAATGGCTCAAGATCTCGATTTAAACAGAATAAACACCACGACGGACAGAAATGTACAGAAAAGTGATTGACACTAAGTGAGGCTTTAAACCGTGAACAATCTTTTATAGAAGTAAAATTAGTGAAACAATTAGTGATACGCAAAGCATATTGAATAGGTGGTCAGAGCATTTTAGTGACCTCTTGGGCTCCCAGGGGTGTCGAGCAAATGTAAATGGTATAGTGGAAGAGCTAGGTGATAATGAAAATATAGTGCTATCTTATGACAAGATGTTTGAAGTTCTAGGAAAGATAACAAGTAATGAAGAAGCAGGAGTGGATGGAATTCCTAAAGAGCTCCTTAAAAATGCTGGTGGAAACTAAATTTAAGAGCTTAAAATATAAGAAGAAGAGGCCGTGGTGGCAGAAAGTATTAAGGCATCACCTTAGCAACCTCGAGACTGCTACTGCGCCGGTTTGAACCGCCCTGGGCAGGTTGAAATTTATTTCATGGTAGCCCCATGTCATGAATCTCGACCTTACCACTCTGGTTAGAATAGACTGGTGACCTGTAAGATAACCGTCCTGTTTGCCTTAAATGGACAGGAAAAGACGTTAATCCCAAATAAAAATAAATAAAAAAAATGGGAAGAAGAGAAAAAATCCTGAGGAATGTGGGATTAATGATATATTATTATTTCAGTAGTAGGCCTTTGAGAAGAACTTTATTCTGGAAGTAGGTCCCTTAAGAATAACAAAATCGGACAAATAAAACAGAAACAATATCTGGCCATAATACCACAAAATATAAATCAATTAATGTCAGCAATATTTTCAATAAAATAAATAGGTAAACAGTATAAATTCTTGTCTTGAAAAATAGAATTTATGTGAAAAAAAAGAGAGAAGATGAAAAATATAAAAATAATGAGTTGATTGGCAAAGTTGAAGCTTATGCATTAAAAACTCTTATTCACTTCTGATCTTGATGTTAATCTTAAAATTTAAATTTCGTAATTAGAGAGCTTCATTTTGGAAAGAAAGAAGGTGTTCAAAAAGGAGGGATTTGAATGAGAATAGAGAAGAAGCATGGCGGATATTAGAAGGAAAGGAATTCCAGAGGATAGAGGAGCGGGCAAGGAAGGAACGTTCGAATGTTTTGATTCTATGGGAAGGGGTATAGAGGTCAAAAAGGCGTGATCTTGTTTCCTGTGTGTATACCGAGGATTTAAATTGTAGGAGGCTGTAGATGTAGGAAGGGTGTGCTGGGTGGTGATAGTTTGGTATAAGCAAGATCCGAGGAAATACTGTCTACGGTTGGAGCCACTTTATCTCACCGTAAAGGTGAGGCACATGAGCCTGTCTCGAGGCACCGAAGACAAATCTTAAAAACAGTTCATGATCCGCTTCAATCTGTCCTCCAGCATCTCCGAGAGGCCCCCGTATACCACATAGCCATAATCAAAGTGGGGGAAGATAATGGAGGATACTAGGAGACTACGGGTAAGTTGTGGAAAAAGATGTCGTGGACGAAGGAATAACTTAAGGGTACTTATCGACCATCAGGAAATTTGGGCGACATAGCGTTTCCAGTTGAGTTTGGCCGATAACAGTACCCAAGTTTTTAATTAAGGCGCTGAAAGTGATGGGGTGATCATTTAGGATTAAAGTAGAGAAGATTGTATTGAATCTAAGGGGGGAATTGGAACATATGACAATGGCTTGAGTTTTCATAGCATTTAATCTTAATCTATTCATGTTTCCCCAGGCACTGATTCTATTTAGGTCTTCCTGAATTCTGTTAAACGCCACTAATAGCTCAGAAGGAAGAAAGGATAAATAAATTTTGAAGTCGCCGGGGTACAGGTAGTGGGAACAGTGGTGAATTGAATTAGGAAGACCATTGATAAAGGAATTGAAAAGAAGTGGGGAAATACTCGAGCCCTGGGCTACTCCTGAGGACAGGGTAAGGAAGGAAGATAGGGGCTGATTAGGAATTGTGACTGCTTGAGTCCGATCGGAAAGGAAAGATTGAAACCACTGAACAGAGCTGTTGGAAAAGGATAGTGATTTTAATTTGGCAAAAAGGATAGAGTGGTCCAGGTAATCAAAAGCTTTAGGAGAAACAGGGTTGGAGGTTTCGTTAATAGGATGGACTGAGGCTTTTTTCCACGAGGTAGGAAATACTGAATTTTTGAGGGAGAAATTATAAATGAAAAGAAGAACTGGTAGAATTTCAGGGAGACATCTTTTTAAAAATTTAACGGGTATTCCATCAGGGCCTGTGGAGTTAGTGTGCAATTTTATTATGGAGGAAATAAGGTAGGGGAGATTTTGGTAAAATAAAAATTATCGGAGTTGAATGATATTATGACTGCTTTTCCTTGGTATTAAGGAAAAGCAGGAAGAAGGGGTTGGAGGATACTAATATAAAGTATGAATTTAATTCATCAGGTGAAACTGGGAAGACTTATGAGGAAGAAGGATTACAAAGGGAGAGTTTGTGAAGGAGTTGTCATTTTGATTTAGAATCGGGAGCAGAGGAAAGGGCTTTATGATAGTAGTTGGATTTTGCTCTCCTGACAGTTGCTTATGTCAAATTGCGGTGATATGTATTGATATTGTTAAATATTATCGTTATAGAATTTAACAATATCAATAGCGAACAGAAGAAATAAGGGTCGAGCAGGTAGAGAAGGGTAACTGACAGGCGATGACAGATGTCACCACATAAGTGATAAGGGATAAGTTAATTTAAAAACCCTACTGAGAAGTTAACACTGTAACAATGCCAAAAGCTGGAACATCTAATCAATTTTAAGAACTGGTCCCCTTAGGCTGGGCTGGCCTGGAGGAAAAAGTGGAAAAGGTATGATTAAATTAGACTAGATGGATAATGGTTCGCAGATACCGGCTGTTAGGACAAGGGGTGGAGCCATCCGCCATCCGATGAAATCCCAGAATTTCCTCCCTCTATAAAACTAGTCGGCCAATGAACATCGTTTTCGACCCCCTCTTAGGCAAAATAAGAGAGAAAGGGGGAAAGAAGCAAAGAGGTGAGGAGGAGAGACTTAGGAACTGATCGAGGCGGAGGCAGGGCTTGGGGACTCAAGGGCGGAACAATCCGACTCTGAAGATGAGAAATGCGCTCTGGCTCCATGACTGAACCCGAGGGAGAGATGCTGTGGAACCATCAACAACAACTAGTACAGATAAGAGATTTATGTTAAAACAATTAATGGCTAAGTCTAGGCTGAATCATTCCATGGTTAACTTTTTATTGTAATAGTTTGTTATTTTAATTTTGAAGAATAAAGATAAATGTTAGCAAGGAGGTAGTTCTTTAGTAACCATGCCCATATTTAATTTAAATATATTTCATTAAGATAGCAGTAACGTTGATTAACATTAGTATTAAACTTTAAAGTAGGAACACTATCTTGGTTAATTATTAAATAATGGTAAACCCAAACCAGGCCTTTGGAAAGGTACCCAATTTAGAGGACAAGGTAAGAAATTCAAAAGTATTCATAAGCTTACTTAATTTTGGGATAATCATCTTCAATGATTGCCCAATGGCATCCCTATATATATAGACTAATGTATTAGAGCTAAAAAGTAATCAAGCTCAACTCAAGTTAGATAAAACATAGCAGCGGAGTATCCTAAACGCTTGGTAGTCATCTGCTAGCCTTGTGCGTTTTAAGCATCTACGGGCTGCCTCACGTCTCCTTTGCACATCCTTAATTTTTTGACACATCCAAGGATCAGGCGGGCAGCGGAAAGTAGAGGTTTTGGATAGGGTATGGGTATCAAGGATATGGATAAGATTAGAGGTGATGATGTCAACCATGGAATCAATGGAAGAACAGGAATAGATTTTCCAATTCATGGTTTCAAGATCAGGTAAAATATTTTCATGGGTGAGGGCTTCTAGGTTACGGAAAATTATGGTTTTTGGGAGGATCGCAGGAGTTTGGATATTGTAGGATATTTGAATCAAGTCATGAGAGGACAGAAACGCAAAAGGTAGTTGAGAAGAGGAAAGAAGATTACGTGCTGAATCGATGACATGCAGGTCTAACCAGGTATCGGACCGGTAAGTATGATGAGTAGGAGAAAATGGGATGATGAAGAGAGATAAGAATAGGGTTTCGAGCTAGAATTTGTCGTTGGTATCAAAGAGGAGATTGGTATTAAGATCGTCAGAGATTATTATGTTGTTGTAGAGAGGAACATAGTTGTAGAGGATTGATTCAAAGGATGAGTCAAAAGGGACCAAAGGAGAGCAGTACACCACAGTATATAGGAGAGTCTGCGAATTGAAGGAAATTTTAACGACAAGGAATTCAATATGAGGATGATCGGATGTGGATGAGATATCTAGGATCTGGGATTTCAGGCTACTATGAACATAAAGTCCAAGACCTCCACCAATCTGGCCCATCCGGTTATGGCGGATATAGGAATAATTAGGTAGGGAAACACAAGAGGAAGGGATGTAGGGCTTTAGCCCTGCTTCGGAGGCTGCAAAATGGTAAAAGACTGGTATAGTAAAAATTATGAGTAAAATACTGGAGGAATTCATCATAATGAGTTGGTAAGGATTGAGAATTAATGTGACAGGAGGTCAGGACACTAGACATGGAGGGTAGATAGGACATTTGGGGGTAGATATGCAGTATTTGGGGGAAAGATACTCATAACTATGACAATTTGAAGAATGAAATCTGACAAGAAGCAAATAGTGAACATAAAAATTAAACTAAAAGAGCTATAAAAAAGAAGAACATGAGATGATAGAAAAATTTGATGAAAAAAATTGAAAAACAAAAAAATAAAATGTATACAATGATAAAAAAATGGCATGAATAAAATCTGAGAAAAAAAGAAAACCGTATCTATTAAAAAAACTAAGTAAACTTTACAAGTGGCCATGACACATAGTACTGAAGACTGTGGGATAATCCTGTTGCCATCGCCAGGTTGATTGGCGCCCAGATGTCAGCAGAAGACCTCGAGATCCTGGGGTTCGTCAATGAAGATCACTGATGGCCATCCTCCTTCCGGCAGCGTACTCTGCTGGCCGTAAACCAACCATACTTTATTTTCCCGGCCGCTCTCCTCTGACAGGCGAGCCAGTACAGACGTCTATTGTAGGAGTCATCTCTTCCCCGAGATATATCCGATGGGAATCATTCTCCTACCAGCCAATATTCCGAGTGGAGAAATCTCTCTTTTCCTTTTTTTCGCTGTACTAGCTCATCCCGTACAGACTGCCTAACGAAACAGGCTATGACAGGTGGCGGTCGAGGGTCATCTTTCTTTGGTCTGCAGCGTTCCACCTTGTCCAGGTTCTCTACGCTGATCTTTATTCCCAGGCCTGCTCCCATGCTGGACACCAGGGTCGCTGGAATCTCCCCCGTATGGATTTATGTATGTAATCACCATGACTAATTCTCTTTCAATTTTAGTTTCTACCATTTTTGGAGTTATTCTTGACTGCCACCCAGACCATCTTCTCCTTGATTAAAATACATTAGATCTCGTGTATTGAAAAAAATGATGAACTTTTATACCTGTATATAGCATTTTTTTTTTTTTTTTTTTTTATAAAGTACGATTAACCATGATTTGGTTTGGAAAAAGCATTTAGTTGGAAGGCACTTAACATGCTGAACTTTCTGAACTTTAGTTAGTCACTTAAATTATATATTTATCTATAGAAACTGTATAGTAAAAATCTTAAATTATTTATCGGAGTGATCATAATTATAGGTTTGCTGCCTGTTAAGTTAATTCATAAAATATTTTGTTATGTTTATAGGTGGACATAGTACATTCTTTGCTCTCTTGAACACTTTGGTACATATCATCATGTATACATACTATATGCTGTCAGCGTTAGGACCAGAGTACCAAAAGTAAGAAATTTGTTTTGTAGTTAGTATTCATCTATTAGTTTAGCAGATTCCTAGTATCCAATGTGATAAACAAATCAGTCTTAAGGAAAGGCTAAAGTTAGTAAATAAATGTCTGCCTCTTAATAGCTTTTTAAAGACATTAGGTTAAACATTTCATTGATTGTTAACATTTTTTATTTTTATTATTAGTTCTTGTATTTTTTATTGTTAGTTGTTAGGGTTTAAATGGGCCCAAGAAGTGTCTGAGAGCGTTCAACCTGAGATGTCTGGACAATAATAAGACTATTGTTCTGCTCATTAAGCTATCTTACCCCACTTTTATAATTGTTTGAATAAATGCTAAGCCAATTAATGTTTGATTTTTTTAATTTACTAAATTTGGCCAATTAACTCTTTATTTTTCCAAAAATCTTTTATGATTGTAAAACTTATTTTTCCTATAAATGATTATTCACTCTCTGTGGTCTGTTGAATCTCAATTATGCTAGATAAGGAAAAGTCTATTGTTCTAGGCCTTTTGAATTATAGCATGATGTGGCCTGATTTTATTTAGTTTTTTTTTATTTTCTATCTATTTATTCATTATTTGATTTGTAGGTACATCTGGTGGAAAAAATATTTAACTTCATTGCAGATGGTGCAGTTTGTTTTGATAATGTCACATCAGTTTCAGCTTCTATTTACCACTTGCGATTATCCAAAGGTATTGTTGAACAGCTTTTACAAATTGACATTATTATATTCATAAAAATATATATTCTATTCAATTGATTTATTCTATCATCACTTCATTATTTAAATTCCTATTTACAGGCTTTTTTGATGCAATACTTATTTTCCTTAAAGTTAACAACTTTACAATCAAGCATAAAATATAGATTAGTGTGGAATATATTAATTTGGAGATTGAGACTATATTGGTACTGATTTTAATTTGACACAATTGAAGTTCTCATTATTTACTTTAAATTTTTATTTTATATATTGTCTTACCACATTTAAGTTAGGAATGTGAATATAGCTACTTTTCAGGATACAAAAAAAGATCTGTATGTTTTACTTGTAACTTCTCTTTTGCGAACAGTTTGTTTATCTGTGGGCCTTTTTACTTCTATGATGAGTCTTAGATTTTTGTTTATAAGATTTTTATATATATATATATATATATATATATATATATATATATATATATATATATATATATATATATATAAAACAATGGATCAGTGGAAAAAATAAAATCCTTGTTTTATATTTATACTACTAGTTAATTCACTTATTTTTTTGTAAACAGTAGGTCCTCGGTTAACGTCGTCATGATTTATGTTGTTTCGTCACTACATCGTTTGACATTGACAACAGCTCAATGCTCATTTAACATCGGGATATTTCGTTATTGCATCGACCATCTTGACTGGTATCTTATGTTCTTTGAAGTTACAGTTCTTAGAAAGCCCTTCTGTTCATTTTCTTTTCATTTTTATAATTACTTCAGTGTTATCCATATTTGTGTACATATTGATGATACCATAGAAAAAAATCTGGTGCGGTGCGCACATTACACAACTTTCCCTTCCTATAATAATTATCTTTTTAATATATTTTAAAGAATTCAGATGAACAATACTTCACATAAACTAGGCATTATTCACTTCTCCCACATAAGTACAAGAAAACAATTTTAGTGTGACAATTTTGTAATCTACCTATATATTTATTTTAATATATTTTAAAAGTTTCGTTTTAGTTTCTATGGAAACTTTTGTATTCTTTTTGAATACAAAAAGAATACAACTTTTTGAAACTTTTGTATTGCTTTTGTATTTTTACATTACATTATTACAGAGCGTATTGTTGTCAACTGATTGGAGGAGGTTCGATCGCATCCATCTTCTTCTTTTGGATGCGCTCAGTTATCCATATAGGGTCTTGTAGTCCTCATAAGATACTCTGTATTTTTGCTAATTCTGGTCAGATTTCCATCATTCCTATTTGTATTTTAGAGAGTTTAATCGCCTTTCATATGATTTACCATAAAATACTTTTTGAATTATGTGCAAATACAATTTTCTATTCGCTATATCTTTTTCTCTTACATTTTCTCGTTGCTATACTACATACTGGAAAAGTTTAAGTGCTTTCAGGAGAAGACATTAGGCAAGTTTCATCAAATTCGTTAAAGCTGTTTTCAAGAAAATTGTAAAAAAGTGAAAGTGCCTACCTTAAATGTGTAATTTTAGTATTGTAGAACTTTTCGTTTTTAAGCTAGGCTGTTTATATACACATAGACTCACAGACACACAGACCATTTTGCGAGACTTGGTTATTTGGTCTCAGGGGACCTTAAAACGTTTATTTCCGTTGAAAACTCGAATTCAAAAATTTTCACGATCGCAATACTTTCTCTTACTATATACTTCGTATATAGGTAAGGGAAAGTAAAAGGCATAAGCTCCAAAACAAAAAAATTGAGGTTTTTAGTGAAAAAGATTCGTAAGCGATAGTTCTATCATGCTTTCAGGCTAAAACAAAATTGATTTTTCAATTTCTCGATTTTTTTTTTATATCGCTTCAAACCTAGTATGAGATGAAAGAACTATCGCTAACGAACCATTTTCAATAAAAATCTCAATTTTTTCATTTAGTAGTTATGCGTTTCTACCTTGACACTTTTTATATTATCTGATACATGAATATATATTTTATTTTGCATTTAAATAAATAGTTGGAAATAAATCTTTTTGCTATATTTCTTTCATATTTTAAATTATTAAAAAAATTTAACTTATGATTAAAAAAATTGGATTTAATTGTTGATTGTAGAAATAATTCAAGGTAGTCAGGATGGTAGTCTCCACTAATAAAATCAAACATCGGCACTCATTAAGTAATTTTTTTTTTTATTATTTTTGTGTTGACCGCCATCCTGACCATCTTCTCCTTGAATCACTTCTTTTTTTTAGTAATGATCTCCTCTGACATGCTATTTCAGCTTATGACCATCTTTACCTCATTAATAAGAACTGAGCATAAATATTTCACATATAAGCATAATCCAGTTGTATTGGAAATCTTGTTAGTTTTTGTATCAGGCTCACTCAGTTAGTGTCTGAATCAAAATTATGCCTTGACTTTCAATATTCTTGTTACATCATATTAAATTATTTTTAATAATTATCTTATTTCTACCCACTTGTATTTGAAATTATATTATTATTCTCCTTATTATTTCAGTCATTCATGGTTTGGATTGGTTTGCATGGTGTCTTGTTTTTGCTTCTCTTCTCTGATTTCTACAGATCCAAGTATATTGGAAGGAAAAAGGAAAAAGAGCTTATACAAAACAAAGGAGCTTGCATGGTAACTATGGATTTTTTTTAATTAAAGAAAGATGTATATTTAAAATAATGTGTTGATTGTATATTCATCCTTTTATAGTTACGAATTTCAGTTATCTCATTATGTATAAAGCTTTCTTAAAAAAAATTTTTTTTGTCTTATATAGTTTCATTAAAAATTTTAAAAGTCTCGTAAAAAGTTATGCTAATATTTATGAGAAGGTCGTGGTGACTGATCAGGCAGGGTCTCACAACATTTCTGAGTCAGACGTGGTGCCGAATCGAATCCGACCTAAAAGGGTTGACATTTATTTCATGGCAGAGCCACGGAATGAATCTCGATCTTATCATTCTAGTTAGAATAAGTTAGTAACTTGTAGGAGAACCCATCCTTTCTGCCCCAGCTGGACAAGAAAGAAAGATGCTGGCAAGAAAATTGATGCTTGATTACCTTCATTTTTTTCTTTTAGATAGTTGAAACAATGTAGCCATCACGTGTTAGCAAAAAGGACCAAAAGGCTACTATAAGGTAGGCTACTAAGGTGAAGATGACTTGTGAGTTTGTCATTAGAAACCAAATTGCAATATGATTATTCTTAAATTATGATGATTGATATTAATAAAAAAGATTTTCCTTAAGAGTTTCTCCACTGACTTTTATGCAATTCTTTTATTTAGCTGGCTAATCTTGATGTGTTAGGATTAGTATCAGGTAATAGTAATTAGTAGGATTTGTATCAGGTAATTAGCTAATCCCGAGACATGATAATGTCGAGCGATGTTAAGAAGATATAGTTTTGGTAATTGATAAATATGCCTATCCTATCGCAATTTTAAAGAATTGAGCCATCATGGGATGCCTGGCAGAACATCGAAACTGTTCTGTATAGAAAATATGCATGAAGGATGGTTTATAGAAGGGAATAAATATGGCATAATCAAAATAAAATATTCAGATTTTTTTAAGAAAAATTATTCTTTATTGTTTTATTATTACAGTTATTACTTTCAAATAAAACACAGGCAACGTGTTCTGAAGTGAACAAAAACACTGCATACAGCCATACTAGCAAGTGTACAATGCATCCGTCATGCTCACCTATGTGTAGATATACATACTCAGCACGGTGAGAGAGAGGGAAATCGCTGAGCTGAGTGTGTCATGCCAACATCCGGTCTGACCTGCCGCATTAGATATTTCACATCAAAATTTTTTGAGTGCATAGGTAGATTCTATTTGTTAAATGTGTAAGCATTCAAGAAAACCAGAACCAGAAAAATTAGGCTTCACCATGACATATTCTGCTGAATAGAGGCTCATGACACCTCTGACTCACCACCAATCTCAAGAGCCAGGATTTCTATTTTGGGCACACCTTCCCCTAGAAAAATTGTCTTTTGCTTGAATGTGCACTCTTATGTCATGAGAGAAAGATACTGTGATCCATTTTGAAGAGTCTGCATTGGCCAAGTATTAATATGTATTGATAAAATTTAACCAGACCAGATGTGAACAAAAGAAATAAGGGACGAGCAGGTAGAGAAGGGTAACTGACAGGCGATGACAGATGTCACCACATAAGAGATAAGGGATAAGTTAATTTAAAAAACCCTACCGAGAAGTTTACACTGTAACAAAGCCAAAAGCTAGGATACCTAATCAATTTTAAGAATTGTTCCTCTTAGGCTTTGACTGGCCTCGAGGAAAAAGTGGAGACTGGAAAAGGTATGATTAAATTATTCTAGTTGGATAATGGTTCGCAGATACTGACTGTAATTACAAGGGGTGGAGCCATCCGATGAAATCCCAGAATTTCCTCCCTCTATAAAACTAGTCGGCCAATGAACAACATTTTCGACTCCCTCTTAGGCAGAATAAGAGAGAAAGGGGGATAGAAGCAAAGAGGTGAAAAAGAGGTACTTCTGAACTGACCGAGGCTGAGGGAGGACGTGGATACTGAGACCGGCTGATGCAAGACGAGCTCCTCTGAACCCTGACCTGATGCAAGCCTACAACCATCGCCTTCAAGCCTTCGCCTGAGGAACCATCAACACAAATTAGTACAGATAAGAGATTTATGTTAAAACAATTAATGGCTAAGTCTAGGCTGAATCATTCTATGGTTAACTTTTTATTGTAATAGTTTGTTATTTTAATTTTGAAGAATAAAGATAAGTGTTAGCAAGGAGGTAGTTCTTTAGTAACCATGCCCATATTTAATTTGAATATATTTCATTACGATAGCACTTACGTTGATTAACATTAGTATTAAACTTAAAAGTAGGAACATTATCTTGGTTAATTATTAAATAATGGTAACCACAAACCAGGCCTTTGGAAAGGTATCCAATTTAGAGGACAAGGTAAGAAATTCAAAAGTATTCATAAGCTTACTTAATTTTGGGATAATCATCCTCAATGATTGCCCAATGGCATCCCTATATATATATATATATATATATATATATATATATATATATATATATATATATATATATATATAGACTAATGTATTAGAGCTAAAGAGAAATCAAGCTCAACTCAACCTAGAAAACATAGCAGTATGGAGATGAACTAATTTGGAGCTATGTGAGGTGTACAAGGAACCAAATGTCCATGTCATGTATGTTTGAAGACTAAGATGAGCTGCTCATAAAAATCATATACCAATATATCAAGAAAGACCACGAAGAGTTACTGCTTGGAACCAGAAGACGTGTGCTTGTGCCTGCGCTTGTTTGTGATTGGACAATATATTGTAATGTGAACCAAGGATATTAAAATTAAAGAAACCACAATACCTATTCAAACATTCCCACTTCTTACAACTCCACAATAAAAGTACTAAATCAAAAAATCTATCTTTAATAAATCATTCGTTTTAATTTACTTTTTTTTAATATATTACTTTTTTATCATTTTTATATGTTATAACATTAATTTATGGTAGGTAGCAAATAGAATTAAAATAATTGACCCTCCATGTGGTTTACTGTTGGATATAAATAAATAAAAATATACCATACAAGTACAAATAATGAAATCTATATTTTGTGGTAACATTGCTTTAGAAATAAGATTGTATTTTAATCACATTTTTTTAATATATATATTTTTTAAACCTTTACAGCCTGTTGAAAATGATGAAGCTGAAAAAACTGAGAGGCGTTCGGAGAATGGATATTCAAAAGTCTACGCTTCAAAAATTTCTGCTTGTTACAGCAACGGTATCAACAATGGCTATTTGAGCAGGTCCAAAGAAGATTAAAAATAATTTAGTAAAAATTGGAAAATACCAAAGCACCTGACAAAAATAAAATATTTTATTAGTTATAATATAGGCTTCTCAGAAGATTGATTTATATCTTTTTAAATTCCCTGAAATATTTACTGTATCTAAAAATAGAAAACAAATTGGTTTTATCATTATTTTAAATATGTTTTACTCTTTTTCAAATGAGGATTACATTTTTGAATGTTTCACTTATACTAGATTGGTAATTTATAATCTTATTTCCTTATGCTTTTGGTTTCTCTACTTTTTTTATAATATTGATATTATTCATTACTTTACTTCCTTTTTGAGTTATTTTCTTATTGTTTATAAATAAAAGAAAATTTTGTTTATCAATTGCATTAGATGTACTTTTAAAAAAAAGACACTAAAATAAAAAAAATACTTACTTTCTTCTGAGAAGCCTTTTATTGTTGTTTATTTTTTTGTCTTGTAATACATTTTAATATGCTGAGAAGTAGGACCCTCATTTTATTACTTTTTGGGGACATTTTTCGGCAAAGGATTTATTTAAAATGTTAGAATAAACGGAGAAGAGAAATAAAATTTTTAATCTAACGAACAGTGAGAAGGGAGCAAATGAGGACCAAATGTGAAAAATTGAATATTTTAAGTATAAATAGCTGGTATTATTTGTCATGCTGTTTACCTTTCTTACTTTCAAAATCATTAGAAAATACTCTGTTCAATGCCGTAAATGCATTTATTCTAAGAGGCTGGTAGAGTAAAACAAAAGAGGGTAGATGAACTTATATTGTGATAACCATGTCATTGCTCTCAAGAAGTTACCCAGTAGGTCATTCAACATGTGTGCCATTAAAAATTGTAATCTTGGGAGCTTTGTAACAATACTGAATGACAGTGATTTTTGTATCATTTCCATTATTTTTCCTGTTTAAAAAAAAATTGTTTATTAATCAGAGCTGTTCTAACTAAATAAATTTCGTAATCAATTTGCTTGGTATATACATGTTATATTAAATTAAGATTAACTATATATATAAAATGGAAATTTCCAATGAAAGGCAGATCACTACAAACATATTTTTAGAAGTCAGTGAAAAAAAATTAATGCTAATGCATGTTAATTTTTTTTTTAAACTTAATTATCTTGTTATACGTAAATATATAAATGTCCTAATTCTCTACCCTCAACACTATTCTCTGATGTAAGTTTTAAATATATATATTTTTGTATAGTTGTTATATTGATTTTATAAATTTATTAAAATTTAAGAATGTTATAAGTTTTGCTAAACATTCTGAAACAAGGAGATCAATAAAACGTAACTAAATACATCTCGCCATCCTTCAAGATGCCTTTATTCGTAGCCAAAGAGATGATTATAATGACAATCCAATAATTCAAATAAATAATATTCAACGATTGTGAGATCCATCATTCAGTATTTAGGGTGTTTTCTTAGTGGAATAACTTTTACCAGTTGTTTATATTCAAAGGTGTATTGTCTCATATCTTACAACTGTTAACTGGATTACTAATGCAAAAAGTTGAACTTCTGGTATTTACTGAACGACAGTTTCTAATTATAAATCATCACAATTTCTATGAAATTTGTTAAAAAAAGTTAACTGTTTTCGGTTAACTGGCTGTAAGGTTTTTAGACAATTTTATTTCACCATATTGTACATAAAATCTGTGTGAATTATATTCTTGGAAAGTATTCTGTCTTGTATGTTTTTGTAAATAGAAAACAATTTTTGACAAGACAGCATTTTTTTTTTTATATAGTTTTAAGTTTATTCAATGTAAGCTGATGAATGGATGAATGAAGAGAATTGGCATTATTATTGAACATTAACTTCTTTTTTTGTTACCATATTATTTCTTTTGTTTTTAAAGGATGCTGATTGTATCTATAATTCCATTATTGGACCCATATTTGTTCATATCCCATGGTAAATGTGAGTGTGTGAGTTTGCATTGTATTATACATATGTACATACATATTATGTATAATAATTGGTTATAAATTTGTTCAATTGAGGCTGGCCCTCATAGTCAGTTTTTTAGCTTATTATATTTGTAAAAAAAAATTAATAAAAAAATATATAAATAACAACTAAAATGTTAAAGAGCTTCTCTTTGTGTTTGTCTTCATAGGGTCATAAATTTTTAGAAGTGTAGCTCTGTTACAGACTAAATCGTTGGTAGCAAATTGTGCAAGTAGTGATACACTGCTCTGATGTTATTGCATACTGCTCAAACTTTATAAGGAATAAGGGAGGATTACATTTTGAGTACATTTTTCTTTTTTATTCTAGTGATTTTATTAGAGATGTCTTTATAGATTTTCATATGTATATTCTGTTTATTTTTATGAATATATTTTTAAAAAAACTACTGCTTTCTTTGCCGCCAAACTGATTTTGGAGCCAGTTACGAAATATTTGTTATTTGAGTAATTTTTGTAATCATCACAAATTAAAATGTATCAAGGTCTATCTACGAGCCAATGACTGAATAATTCTCTTATGAGAGCTATCGAAAATTCACTGTCTCCTTTTTATATGGTCACACAAAAATGTATATATTGATGTATATGAGTACCAAGTTTAAACAAGCTTTTGTACGTTAGGTTATACATATGTAATTATTAATATAATTGTCACTGTTGTTATTATAATAAATTTGTTAAAAACATATTTTGTTTGTATAATTTATACCTTCTCTTAAAAATAAATAGCAAACTCCAAAAATTGTTGAGCTCCATGTGCATGAAATTTTGTTATGTTTAAAGCTGCATTATTTTTTTTTAAATATCTATAAATATTTGTCTTTACCAAAATATGTCTTGTACCAGAATGTAAAATGCTGATATTATTGTAATGTAATTTTAATCCAGTACAGTAAAATTTAAATGTTATTGCACATAAGATTCTTAATAGATCTAGGATATCTAAATAGAGCCACAGGATATTTTGTGAAACCTTTCATAAAAAAAATAATCTTAAAGAGTTCATTACTGATTGTATTGGATTCCTTAATACGACAGGCAATCGGTTTTAAAAATTTCACTGTCAACTAACTATTTCAAATGTTTTATAAACCATTTTTTAGGTTTCTGATTTAATTAATCAATTGGATAGGTATACAACCGGTGCCAGGGTGGAGGGAGATGAAATAATGGTAAGAAATAATTCAGTGTTTGTTAACTGGTCAGATTTATTTTTATCCAATTCATCTAAGTCCTAACAAGTGCCTAGTAACAAGAACAGACAAACTAACATTGCCAATAATAAATGATACAGATTTAAGTAAATAAAAAAAGTTGAAAATGTGAATTTATAATTGAAACAAACAGATGTTTAAGTTTATTAACGCTCTGCTGTGCGCTAAGGTTCTTATAACACAAACAGTCACTAGACATATGTTTGACGGCATACCGCTTTTGCTCTGTAAAAAAAAAGTACAATACAAAATTGCGTTCATATAAGTTTATTCAATAGAAGATACAAAATTCATTCATAGACAAAATTAAAAAGTAATGTACAACTACTGATTAATCTAATTTTGCAGTATCAAATGATTTTTACAATTTATTACTAATTCCAACAAATTGTATTGATATATTAATATATATTGTATGATATATTAAGGTATATTGCATAAATATAAATGGGAGGGGAGGACTTGATTCTTGACCTTTAGCATTTTTTGGGAGACAGCTTTGTCAAATCTTGTCTCTCAATACCTGTTTTTTTTAAAAATCTTTTTAACTATTGCCAGCAACTCATTTTAAGCCTAAGTGTGCCATGAAAACATTTGTCAAATCATAGTTTCCTTGATATGGTTCTTATTAAGAGAAATATTAGGGAGATAACCATGATTTAAATTATGGTTGTGAGATAAAGATGTACCTTCAAACCAAACGAACATGCATGTAAGGATTTGGATGTGACCCTGCTATATGAGAAAGATAAAGTCCTTGTTAGATGGAAGAAACATTCCAGCCGCCTACTTAACAAAGAAGAAGATGCCGTTCCCTCTCGAGAGGTGGTGAGGCCGATCAACGATCTGCAGTTCCCAGGCCTTGAGGACATTATTGACGCAATCAACGATCAGAAGGGCAATAAGGCACCGGATGCTGATGGTCTCTCTGCGGAACTTTTCAAATTTGGAGGGCAGGAAGTTGCGAAGGTCCTGCACAACATCTTATTGGATATCTGGGAATGCGAAAGGCTCACAATATCCAATTCATAAGAAAGGTGACAATGGAGTGTGCCAATTACTGCGGAATATTCCTGTTGTCCATAAGGTGCTGTCCAAAATCCTATTTGAAAGGCTTCTGATATGCTGAGAGGGAAATAGGTCAGGCTGGCTTCATGAAGCAGGAGAAAGTCTGCAACCAACCAAATGTTTTCTCTGAGAATTTTTCTGGAGATGTGGGAATACAACATCCAAACCCACCGCCTATTTTTAGACTTTAAGAACTCATATCATAGCGTCAACAGAGGTGAACTCTACATTATAATGAGGAACATGGGAATTCTGAGTAAGCTTGTTAGGCTTATACAGGCTACAATGGAGTCGGTTCGATGCCACGTCCAGATTGAAGGTGCCATCTCAGATCCCTTTATGGAACCACATAAAGGCCTGTGGCAGGGGAATGGCTTAGCATGTCTCTTCTTTAACATTGCACTCAAAGGAGCAATTCGGGAGTCGGGGATACAGACCATTGGAACTATAATTAACAGGACAATGCAAATATAATGTTGACATAATAGGCAGAAGCTTTGATTCCATTAGTGCAGCCTTCACCAAACTCGAAGCATCAGCGGCTAAGCTTGGTCTGTTGATAAATGAGCTGAAGACCAAATATATGCAGGCAAATGCTGAAGCTAGCCAAGGCCATGTCAACATCAACGGGCACGTCTTAGAGAACGTGAGTAGTTTCATCTACCTTGGATCACAGGTGAATGCTGAAAATTATATAAAACAGGAGATTTTTGGTCTCCTTAGGCAAATGAAAAGTAAGACCCTTTCCAGAACAAAGGTAAGGCTCTACAAAACACTAATTAAGCTAGTTCTGATATAAGGCTCTCAATGATGGACTCTACCAAAAGCATAGGAAGGTGAACTCATTCAGTTCGAGAGGAAGATCCTTTGTAGAATCTTCGGAGCAATGTATGACCGAGTGGAGTCTACTTGGAGGAGACGAAAAAATGCTGAGCTCATGCTCTTGTTCAACGACGTAGACTTAGTGCGTTCCATTAAGGTCGGACATCTTCGATGGACAGGACATGTGGCAAGGATGGCCTCCCAAGAAATCCTCAAAAGAATATTGGACGAAAGGAAGGAACAAGGAAGACCGGGGCTGTGATGGGAGGATGGTGTGGCAGCAGATGTTCGGACCTTGCTGGGAGTTCAAATTGGAGAAGTGCATCGCAGAACAGAGATTGCAGGATTAGACTATTGGCGGAGGCCTTGACCCCTCAAGGGTTGTAACGCCAGGAGATAAGAGTGAGATAAAGAAGTATGCATTAAACAAATTAGGTTACTTTTTCTCTGAGTAACTTATAATAATCAAAATGGCATTACTCTGTATGCAAAAAAACTGAAAAGTTAGGGATTAAACTTAATTTAAAAAAAAAAATTGTTTTTAATAAAACACGATTAATCAGATGCAACAGATGTATTATCTATTAGGAAACTTCACTGTCAATCTATGAGCAGGTTTTATACATAAACAAATACCACATTCATGCATATATAAATATACATTTATAATGTGTTACATTTCTATAGCCACGGTCTATTTTATAATAGTGAGCATCTGCCACTTTTACCTCTTTCTACAGGAATGATTTTTTATTAAATCTTCTGCCATGATAGACTTTTTTGTTATAAGTCTATTTAATATAAAAACAAACGAGCAACTCTTTTTAAATCTCTGCCAGGCACTATGCCATCTGTTGGACGGCAATCACACATTTTCATTATCAGGAAAAAGAAAATGCCAAAGACTTTTTGTGGTCAAATTTATTCTATCCGCAACTCTTCTTCTTTTTCTTTATCTTCCTCCTTTAGTGCCTTTCAGCGTGGAGGTGCCCCGATTCAAGACTGCCAAGCTTCTCGATCTCCAGCCAGCGCTTTCATTACATTTATTGACCTTCCCTTCCTTTCATCAATCCCTGAGATGTGGTCCATCCATTGCAATCTTGGTCTTCTTCGAGGGTGGCGTCCGGTAGGCCTGGCTTCAAAGAATTTCTTTGGGTCCCGGTCCTTATCCATTCTGCACAGATGACCGAACCATCCCAGCTGTCGTCTCTCCACTGTTTCCCTCAGTGCAGTCACTCCCAGGTCTCCCCTTATTCTCTCATTCCTAACTCTGTCCCTCCTTGTTTTGCCTGCCATTCTCCGGAGGTATTTCATCTCTACCGCGGTAGCCCTACTCCAGTGCTTGTCCAACGGGACCCAGCTCTCACTTCCATAGATGAGGGTAGGTAGGTATATGGACTTGAAGATATGTAATTTTACATTATTTTCCAATTCCCTTTTCCCCACCACTGTGTTGCATAGCGGTAGTATATGCTATTTGCTTTTTTAATCCTGTTTGAGAGCTCTTGGTCCATTTTCCCATTTCTGGTGAGCACTACTCCTAAATAGGTATACTCCTGTGCTGTCTCCAAGGTTTCTCCCCTGCAGTGAACCAAAACCTCCTCTTCTTCACGTCCGATGTGCATCACCTTGCTTTTTCCAACATTCAATATCATACCCTTCCTTTCTAGCTCAGCCTCCCACTCCGTAACAGCCTGCTGTAGATTTTTCTTGGAATCGGCAATGAGGACAATATCATCTGCAAAAACCATTACTTGCGCTAGGATTGTCCTCATGTTCCACTTTCCAACGACCATCCGTATTGTCCTCCGCTTGCAGATTTTCAATATCTCGTCCATAAAAGTGATGAAAAGAAGAGGACTAAGACTGCCCCCCTGTCTAACACCCCTTCTCATGGCGAAAGCCTCTGACATTCTTCCATTAATTCTAACCATGCCTTTGGAGTCATGATAAGTGCTTTTTATGGCATTTATTAATGCTGCGGGCACATTTTTAGCGGCTAGAGCTGTCCAAATTTCTTCTCTAGGGACTGAATCAAATGCTGCTTTTATGTCCAGGAACGCTAGGTACAAGTTCTTTCCTCTATCCCATGCCTTCTCAATAATCGTCTTCAGCGAGAAGATGTGATCCTGTGTTTGTCGGTGTGGTCTAAAAGCTGCTTGTTCCTCTTCCAATTTGTCTTCAACGATTGATCGGAGTTTTCTTTCCAGTATAGAGAAGTAAAGTTTATAGACTACAGGGGAGAGACATATAGGTCTATAGTTTTGGCATTCACTAGAGCTACCCTTCTTGTGGATCGGCATGATGATATTGCATCCGCAACTCATCCCTTACAATATGAGTGAGAGGTAAATGCCCTTACTTGAATTGTTCTATCTTTAACTATATGTATGTTTTTATGTGTATTTATAATTGTAGATTTTATAAGAAAAGGAAGGCTATTAACTATTAAAAAGCTGTAAAATAAAACATAAAAATTTATATTTTATCAAAACGTACATGGATAATTAAATAAACTATTTATTCAAAATAGTTTTTTAAAAAAACTATGTTTTCATAAGGGTACATTAATTATTTATTATAGGAACTTCCTATTTACCATTGTAGTTCATCTATCCAGAGGGATAGATCACAGTTCAAATAGATCCCTCTGGATAGATGAACTACAATGACAAATAGGAAGTTCCTATATTAATTATAATCATGGAAAAGTTGGAATTAAAAAGCAAATTATAAGATCACTTGAAAATGGGCAATATGGGCCCGAAACGTTGTGAGAAATGATCACTAAAGTTGTAGAAGTGAATAAGTGGAAACTTTTCCTGAAAATTGATAATCTACCAGGTATGTAAATATGAAACCGAAATTTGCCAATAGAAAGCGCTAGCTGTAAATTTAGCTACCATGAAGTCCCGCTGGGGGCACCATTTTGTTTTGTTATCATCTGTGAAGGTGTTTCAACTCACAATTCAGTTGTCATACAACAGTGTATTTTGTGAAATAACAGTAAACATGTCGAATTATGTGCCTGGAAACTACGATTTGCGGACAGCATTGATTTTTTGTTACCATTTAAAGAAAACAGCAGCAGAATCCCATAGAATGCTTGTTGAAGCTTACGGTGAGTATGGACTTGGGAAATCACAGTGTTTTGAGTGGTTCAAAAAATTTAAAAGTGGTAATTTTGACATAAAAAACGAGACATGTGGAAGACCACCGAAAAAATTTGAAGACAGTGAATTGCAAGCATTGTTGGATGAGGATGACACTCAAACCCAACAACAACTCGCAGATCAGTTAAGTGTGACACGAGAGGCCATTTCCATTCGATTGAAATCCATGGGAAAGGTTCAAAAGATTGGCAAATGGGTTCCACATAAGTTGAACGAAAGGCAGCAGGAAAATCGCAAAACCATTTGCGAAATGTTGCTCGCCAGATACAAAAAAAAAGTCATTTCTTCATCGAATTGTGACTGGCGATGAAAAATGGATATATTTTGAAAATCCAAAACGTAAAAAATCATGGGTAACTCCAGGCGAACCATCGACATCGACTGCAGTGGTCTCTTCCACATGTCTCGTTTTTTATGTCAAAATCACCACTTTTAAATTTTTTGAACCACTCATAACACTGTGAATTCCCAAGAGCATACTCACCGTAAGCTTCAACAAATATTCTATGGGATTCTGCTGCTGTTTTCTTTAAATGGTAACAAAAATCAATGCTGTCCGCAAATCGTAGTTTCCAAGCACAAAATTCGTCATGTTTACTGTTGTTTCACAAAATACACTGTTGTATGACAACTAATTGTGAGTTTAAACACCTTCACAGATGATAACAAAACAAAATGGTGCCCCCAGCAGGACTTCACGGTAGCTAAATTTAGAGCTAGCGCTTTCTATTGGCAAATTCCGGTTTCATATTTACATACCTGGTAAATAAATAAACTATAATAAATTAAAAAGTTGGAGAAATAACTCCAATTATATTTACATTTTGTAGAAAACTGTTACCTCCAGTCACTAAGGATGGCAGATCACAAGTTTTCTCTTCTATTTTACAATTAAACATAAAATAATTCAAGTAAGGACATTTATCCCTCTCTCATATTGTAAGGGATGAGTTACAGAAAGAATAATTTGACTATTATTTGACTAATATTTCTCTTAATAGGAACCATCTCAAAGAAACAATATCCATGAGGATGGAAACTACAATTTGACAAATATTTTCATAGCACACTTAAAATGAGCTCCTGGCAATAGTTAAAAAGATTTAAAAAAAAGATCAGGTGATGAGAGACAGGATTTGACAAAGCTACCTCACAAAAAAATGCTCTAAGGTCAAGAACCAAGTCCTCCCAGTAGTGCCTGCCCTCTTGGAATTTATATGGGCTGTTATGGAACTGATTTATGACATTTTAAGTTGAAAATTCAAATTTCAGATTAGTGTTAATGATTAACTAAAAGAAATGGAAGTATTGCAGAGATAAATATTTTACTTATTACATTACTGATATTATGGAATTGAAAAGATTAGTTTTACTATCAGTGGCCAATTCTTGAAATAAAAAATTTAACTTTGACACAACTGACTATTGGCACTACTGAAACTGTTGTCATATGGCATTTTAATTTGTTTGAAGTTAGTTTTGTGTTGATATTTACTTTGTAATTTTTTTTTAATGACTATTGAAAATGATTCTGCTATAGTGCCAGTGGTGGATCTTTTTGAAGTTCCTCCATGGAAAAGGAACTGTAAGTAACCAGATTATTACTATTTTTGTTTATACAATATTAAATACTTCTCATTAGGGCTTACATTATCTTATTTGATAAGTGTTTTTAAGGAGTAATTTTAATTATATTTTTTCATACATCTTTTATTTGTACATCTGGGCGAATAGTTAAATATTTTTAAAATTAATGCTTAATAACATATGATAAAAATTATAAATATTAATTCTAACTGGTTAAATCTTATTCAAGATTCCTGGCATGCTGCACTAACATGCTCCATCAGCACGGTCTAAATTTGAATATTATGTAATGGCTTTTAGTATTATATATTTATAAATAGTTAGCATAATAATTAAGGATAGATCATTTTTGTTAATGCTAGCATAATCTCTTTGGTAAATACCTATGAGATGTACCGAAGGCAATGTTATGAAATCTAAACGACCGTTTACACGGGCAATAAAAATTGCATATTGCCCAGCAATATAGCTCGTGGGATAATCTTAGGTCAGGTGATAAAATTAAGTTAAATATTGTCTTATATTTTTGTAAATATATGTTACTATAATTTTATTTTTATTGAATAATCAATGGTTGACCGTAGAACTTATGAAGGAATGAGATGGTCCGGGAGGCGGTCAAAAAATGAAACACAAATAGTAAAAACTATTTATTAAGGATCAGATGTTTCGACCAACTTTGCAGGTCTTCTTCAGGACTTGAAGCTCCAAGGGAGGAAGAATGACCAATCGGTCATGAAAATTGGTCATTCTTTCTCCCTTGGAGCTTCAAGCCCCGAAGAAGATCTGCAAAGTGGATCGAAATGTCTGATCCTTAATAAATAGTTCTTACTATTTGTGTTCTATTTTTTGACCGCCTCCCGGACCATCTCATTCATTCAATTTTATTTTTATTTTTTTTATTCTTAGATTTTATTTTTGTTAAATTATTATTTCTGTTGTTTCATTACCCTAATTATTAAATGATTTCCAATTCAGATATGATATATATTTGAAAAATGTTTTAACTAATTCCTTAAATGGTTGCTATTTATTACTGTGATAATAAGTTTAATATATGTATATTATTAATTTATAATTGTTATTTTGGTTAAAAGTAATAATTTAATCTTTTAAAATATTTATTATTGTATGTGTGTTCTGAAATAGCAAGGTATTTGGATGGATGGACTGGGGACTCATTGTTTAGGGCAGTGTAGTGGGAATAAGTGAAAACTTGAAGTTTGAGTTTTTTAAGTTATGTTGATAAGTTTTTAAAATTACCAATTACTGATATATTTTTTATGAATGGCGTCAAAAATTACTGCTATCACCAAATCTAGCAAGTAAGGAACAAAATCTCAAAAATATAAATAGATTATAAATCTTGCGACTGGTGGAAGGAATTATGGAGTCTCTATACTGCAATAATTCCACATTAATTTAACAAAAAACGACCAGATATATTACTAGTATAAATCACATTTTACTGTTTTTCTTCTTCTTTTTTTTTTTGTAGTTTCTACTTCTTTGTTTTAGTTAAAATATAACAACGTAATCATGAACATAATGAGTGTAGTTAAACTACAAAAGCGGGTATTCATAATTGCTTAAAAAACCATGCTCAGAGGAACTTCATGGTGGTCATTATTTAATTTAATATATTATTTCAAGGCCTACTTGCATTGGAAATATATAGGCACATATTTTCATTTTTATTTTCACATTCATATTTTCAATAAAAATATATATGGATTCAAATTTTGTCAGACAAAATTTAAAAAAATCTTTGCTAACTTTTGATTTAGCTAGTGTGTCACCTGTTATTTCCTTTGAGCTCATATCCAATCCTCTAATTTTCTCCTATAACTACATAAGTGCATGTATATATATATATATATATATATATATATATATATATATATATATATATATATATATATATATATATATATATATAAATAAGAACTTTATTTTGGGATTAGGTCCCTTAAGAATAACAGAATAGAACAAATAAAACAGAAACAACATCTGGCCATAAGATTACAAAATAAATATCAATTAATGTTTACAACATTTTCAATAAAATTTTAAACAAACAATATAAATTCTTGTCTTGAAAAGAATAATTAATGTGAAAACTGTTATTTTCTTCTGATCTAGATTTGATCTAAAATTTAAATTTCATAATTAGAGAGCATCATTTTGGAAAGAAAGAAGGTGTTCGAAAAGGAGGAATATGAATGAGGATAGAGAAAAAGCATGGTGGATATTAGAAGGAAAGAAATTCCAGACGGTAGAGGAGCGGAATATAAATATATATATTTATTAGATTTAGGCATTATTTAAATACAAATTTATTCAATAACAAATATTTTTTTAGTTGCTATACTCCTTTCTGAATATTTAATATTCTTTAGCCATTTGATTACATTTTTACTTGCTTAATTGTTTTCTTTTATTTTAAATAACACATTATATTATCGACTTAGAGGTAAAAGTGATCAACTGCAATTTTTGCGAAGATGGGGTTAGCTGCTCAATCCAAATTTACGCCATTCAATTTATGACAAAATTGTGAAACTATCAATAATTATTTGTTAATTATTGAAAATTTCACAATTGTGTCTATACTCAAGCATCTCTTCGTAAAAATTGTGATTCATCACTATTACTTCCTAACGAACAGTATGTTTTTTTTATTAATCAGTGCTTATTATGCTCACTTTTTTATGAGTTGAAAATTATTGCTCCTTGGAAATTTAGATTTGATTGTTTTCCTCAGTTTGAAAAATTTTGTTCACCATCATCACTTGTCTTGAAATCATTACTGCTTAAATTATTCCCCTATATTATTTAATTTTCATATTTATTAATTTTTTCTAATATTATTACTAATGGCTTATTTTCTAAAATGTTATTATTTAAAAGAAAATCATATATTTTTTACATTGATATTACTGGAATGTTTGCCAATAAAATTATTCATTTTTTTGCTCACAATTATAAGAATAGTGCGAAAAGAGTAATTATTTTACTCATTGGCTTGTAAGTATGCATTTATTAATTATCTTTGAAACACCTAAAAAAAAAAAAATAGTAATAAGAGAGCAATCTAAACAACTACAATGTTTCCACGATTTGTGATTGAAATCGTTTTAGGAGATTTTTAATTTAATTTTTAACTAGTCTCATTTTATTAGAAACATCAGTCCATTATCTGATTTGTGTTCGATTTACTTCGCCTACCACGGCCGTTTTCTTTCTTTTCAGCAAAAGAGGAAAAAATATCCTCAGTCACCTTTCCATTAATTTGTCTAATTTAGCTGATATTAAATGCTCTCTTAGTTGTTTCTTAGATATATATTATCTAAAAATGAGGTATATTCCATTTATTTATTATAATATGTTTCTACCGTTCACTCCTAAATAAATAACATACAAGATCTATATATAGTGGTCCTGAATGAATTGCACATATCATCTCCATCACATTAAAGTAATGAATGTGAAAAATCGTATTAGTTCACAAAATGAAATCATTTTTGTAACAAAAAAATAAAATAAAATAGATATGTCACCACTATGTTTAAGTAACGAATGTGAAAAATCGCATTTTTCGAATTCCTAAGTTTTATTAATTTACCAGAAGCATTATTTGCAACATAAAATCTTATAAACACAAATATACGATTCAGAGAATTTAGTAGGTCGAGAGAAAAAAGAATTACTCGCAATGGAGAAGTTAAAAGTAAAATGTTAAGTAATTCTAATTGAATTGTAGCTACATTCATATTCATATTTTATGATTATATTTTAATAACAAAGGTTTTAGTGTTGCAATTTACAGTATTACATTTAAAAATCTATTACCTTTGCAAACCAAACAATTCTTTAATACAAATAAAAATACGAGAATTAGCAAAACAAAAATCTTATGGTAAATTATTTAGGGCATTATTTATTATTTAATAGTCTCTAAATTGATTTATAAGACCATTAAATACCGGCTGGATATCATGTCCTATTTTATGGAAGGCAGGCATTTTTTCTTTTCAAAGTTATCAAGGCCTCTTTAGTAGATCAATTAAGGTAGACTTTTCCTGGTACTGCCTGCGGTAGCGACTGGCAGTTAGGCTGCTAACTGTTACTGCTTCTATATTTCGCTGAAACTGCTCACCGCAGCGGCCCACTCTTGCATAACCTATAACGTTATAACTTCTCCTATCTTTTTTAATCATGCCATATCGTTATAACTATATCCTTAAAACCTTTAAAATTATATGTTATTTAAATACATACAAATTATAGATAAATGAATACGTTTATTTATAAGTATTTACATATATGCAACTATATATGTACAACATATATATTGTTATGTTATGTACCTAGATATTCGTTAGGTATTTTAGACGATGAAAAAAGTTCTTCTGTTGCGGTTTCTTTATAGTTTATTAATACAATAATACTGATGTGTGAATATAAAAATAAAATAATATCTTTTTCCACACATTATTCTTTACTATTACATTTACAGAAATAGTGATTATGACGACGGACGTCTAGTTGAGTTTGTAAATCAGTTTCAGGTCCTTTATGACTACAAACATAAGGAATACAGATTCCTAATGTTTGTAGTCATAAAGAACCTGAAACTGATTTACAAACTCTACTAGACGTTCGTCGTCATAAAGAACCTGAAACTGATTTACAAACTCTACTAGACGTTCGTCGTCATAATCACTAAATCCCTTTTTGTTAAATGACATTGTTTTAAATGATAAGCGGGAACAGTCGCGTCTGAGGCAGTATGGCTCCTTCTGGAACGGTCAGGGACGCAGCAGTATAAGTATGACATCATACCTAGACTGCCGGGCAGTGCCAGCGAAATGTGCCTCTAACTATTCAGTCAAAGTAGTAGTTAACTACCAGCAAAATTTGCCGGCCGCAACCGTGGGCAGTACCAGCGAAAGTCTACCTTTAGACGAATTCCTGACGTTTGCATTAACTTCTTTTTCATTTCTTCTCGCATTGAGGAAGTATAACGTTATGTCATATGATATTGTTTTAGTATTATCTGTATTCGTCTGCATTACTTTTTGATTAGTGGAAGAACATAATTTTTTGAATAGAAGAAAAAAAAAATTGATTTTAATGGTATACATATTTTAATGTCTACCAGTTGTGATCGTTTATACAAAACTTCACTGGCATTGATATGAACTGACCTGAGTGTTTTAACTCCACTGACCGTGAAGCGTGAACATTGAGATTTCGTTCGCCGGATCTGAACAGATGGAATCCTCGTAATTAATCATAATAGTTTATTGACTTCGATTATTTTCAGCATGAAGGTCAGTTAAGGTTAATTATATTAATTATTGTCTGTGACATGATATTACGTCTTCTGAGAATAATTTACAAAGCATTGTAATAATCGACCAGAATCATTACAAAAACCACGCGCCGTATAATGTTCTTTCTTACTTAATGTATGGCTTTAATAGCCATATTATCTGTAAGAAAGCGACTAAAGACATTTTTTTGTTTTCCATTGTCTTCACCGAAATCATGACAAGTTTGGTTTCATAGGCTAGGGTTAATCTAGTTTAGTTTATTACTTTCCCTTACCTATATACGAAGTATATCTTAAGGGGGAGTATTGTGATCGTGAAAATTTTCGAATTCGAGTTTTCGACGGAAATACACGTTTCCAAATGACCAAGTCTCGTAAAATGGTCTGTGTTTGTGTGTATGTGAACAATCTAGCTCAACAACGAAAAGTTGTACGATACTGAAATTACGTATTTAAGGTTGGCACATGCATATGAAGTTACAGCAACATTTTCGTCAAAATTGACTAACCGGAAGTGCCACTTTATATAATCGAATTTACACTTTTTTAAGTTATTTGTTGAAAACGGTTCTAACGATTTGGATGAAACTTGCCTAAATTATTCTTCATAAAGGTCTTTAACTTTTCATTTATGTAATAAATCACCGAGGAATTGCAGGGAAAAAAGTTATGATGAAAAGAATATTTTATTTGCGCTTAACTTAAAAATCATGCAATTTATAGTAAATTATGTACAGAAGTATATGAAAGATTATTAAATTATCTTAAAAAACAAAAACAAAAATCATCAAAATCGAACCTGTATTAGCAAAGATACAGTGTATTTTATGAGGTGTGTAAAATAGATGGATAACCGAGCGCATCCGAGAGGAGATGGATGTGACCGAACCTCCTCCCACCAATCCGCCAATCTGTTGTAAACAATGCGCTCTGTAATTAAGTAATTTAAGAATACAAAAGCGGAAATCAACTTAATAATTTCTACTTTCACATTATTTAATGGAAAGAAAATGTTTCCATGGAAACTAAACCAGAAACTTTTAAAATATATTTGGAACTTTTAACTGGAAGTTAAAATATATAGGAATTGTTGTACTAAAATTGTTTAAAAACTGTTTTATTGTACTTAAGTGGGAGTAGAAGTGAATGCTGCTGAGTTTATTAGAAGCAGTGTTTATATGAACTCTTTAAAATTATATTAAAAAGCTAATTATTAAGGGAAAGTTGTGTGATGCGCGCACCGCACCAGATTTTTTTATTATTATTTTAGTTTATACTTTTTATTAGTGCAGTGGTCCCTTAAGAGGGTATCGAGGCACTATAATTAATTAATATTATTTTTTATTACAGTTCAATGTTTTTCATGTTTCTATCTATTTATCTCTATGGTTTATTGTTTCATTAATAACAAAATAAAAAAATCTGGTGCAGTACGCGCATCACACAACTTTCTCTTACCGACTTATAATAATTATCTTTTTAAAATAATTTTAAAGAGTTCACATAAGCAATACTTTAAATGAACTCAGCAGCATTCACTTCTTCACATTATTATTCACTTATCCCACTTAAGTGCAATTTAACAGTTGTTTAAACAATTTTAGTACAACAATTCTGTGCACTATCTATATATTTTAAGTTTGCCAAGTTGAAAATATATTTTAAAAGTTTCAACGAAACATTTTCTTTCAATTAAATAATATGAAAGTAGAAATTATTAAGTTAATTTCCGCTTTTGTATTCTTAAATTTCATTATTACAAGCGGTATTGTTGACAACAGATTGGCGGATTAGTGGGAGGAGGTTCGGTCGCATTCGGATACGCTCGGTTATGAGCGAGAGATATGAGATGTACAAGACCCATCTAGGTTATCATAAAATACGCTGCGTCTTTTTTGGTAATACTGGTCCGATTTTGATGATTCATTTTTTGTTATTTTAGATAATTTAATAACCTTTTATACCATTCTATACATAATTTACTATCGATTGCATGCTCAATTCATAACTTTTTTCCCTGTATTTTTTCTTTGATATACTACGTACATGAAAAGTTAAAGGCCTTTAAGGAGAAAACATTAGGCAAGTTTCATCAAAATCGTTGGAGCCGTTTACGAGAAAATTGTAAAAAAATGTAAAATCCATGATTTTATAGCTAATTCCGGTTACAGTCCTGTATCTTTGCTAATACTGGTCCGATTTTGATGAATCTTTTATTTTTTTTTTAGATAATTTAATTATCTTTCATACAATTCCCAACATAATTTACGGTAAAATGCATACTTTTTAAGCTATGAGCAAATAAAATATTCTTTTCATCATAACTTTTTTTCCTGTATTTTCTCGGTGATATACCACATATATGAAAAGTTAAAGGTCTTTATGAGAAATCATTTAGGCAAGAAATCATTTCATCAAAATCGTTCGAGCCTTTTTCGAGAAAGTTGTAAAAAAGTGTCAAATCGATTATATAAAGTGGCACTTCCGGTTAGTCGATTTTGACGAAAATGTTGCTGTAACATCACATGGATGTGCCAACCTTAAATACGTAATTTCAGGATCGTACAACTTTTCGTTTTTGAGCTTGACTGTTCACATACACACAGACCATTTTGCGAGACTTGGTCATTTGGACTCAGGGGACCTTAAAACGTGTATTTCCGTCGAAAACTCGAATTCGAAAATTTTCACGGTCGTAATACTTCCTCTTACTATATACTTCGTATATAGGTAAGGGAAAGTAAAAAATAAAAAATAATAATAATAGGAGTGCCGTGAATTTTATTTTGTGAAAAAAAGTCAAGTCTAATAAACTGTTTTTGATATAGCATATAGATTTTTCAAAAAAAATAATTGACATTATTGATTGTTCTTTATTGTCTGTATTTGTTTGCTTATCTAGAGCAAACCCTCAGCTCAGGGCATCAGAAATTAACACGGTTGCTGCCTATTAAAACAATTATCTGCCTCAAGAGATGATAATCAGCGTTAGTAGTTTCGGTGAAAGGGTTCACAGTACAGTAACAGTTCTTGTTCCATATATGGTTGAACTCAAATACTTTTTTAGAATCGATTCGTCAATTATCCTTTTTTTTTTTTCTTTTTCTATTTTAACACCCTGAATATGGATTCAGAATTTACTATTTTCTGAAGTGATAGTTAAAATTTATATTTTTAATTTTACAATCAATTTAAATTTAAGAATAAATTTATACAAGGCTTTGTCTTATGAATTTCCATAGGTAGGCCCCATATATGGCTGTTTCAGTTTGATACGGCTCTTATATTATGAGTTATACTCGTAGGATATTACATGCTATTAATCTATTTCTTATGTATTTCTATTTAGGTCTAATATTTCTAAGCACATTGCAATAGTGTACTCTAAAATTTCTCCTTGACTCTGTCCATGGCAGTACTCTAAGATAACGAATTAAATTTAAAAACAAGGAAATAACACAAAAGAAAAGATGTTAAACAAACTAGTTTTCTAAAACAAAGACATAGAATAGAAGTTATTTATTTTAAACAGCATTTGGGGAATCTTTACTTGTAACAGCTGTTCTTTACCTTATAAAAAAAATTTCCCTCGATTTTTCAATAGCAAACTCATTTATAATGTCTGTAAAGTTAGTTTTCAAAGTTATATCTTTTTCAGTGCACATTACAACTAAAGAACTTAATTTGAAGAGTTACCCCCTTAGCATTTTTGATTCAGCTTAAAACTAAAAAATCTCTTTCTGCTGTAATGTGCTTAATAATTTTTTTTTGATTGTGCTTAATAACACTGAAAGTTGTTAGAACATTAATCTACTCTTTCCAAAATGCCATCTCACATTAAAAATAGAATAAAAAAAAAAGTGATCTCGATATTCTGAAACTTTGTCTCAACGATTTGTGCTTCAA
The DNA here is from genome assembly GCA_948150685.1 of Rhaphigaster nebulosa. Taxonomy (NCBI): domain Eukaryota; kingdom Metazoa; phylum Arthropoda; class Insecta; order Hemiptera; family Pentatomidae; genus Rhaphigaster; species Rhaphigaster nebulosa. The sequence goes on from OX411308.1 coordinate 126,794,976, forward strand.
CTCAACAAGCAAGTTTCACAATGATGTCTTCAGACAGCTGCCTCAACCATTTTCTTATGTCCTTGTGACCTTTTACTGAAGCTAGAGCTGCGCCTGCTCTAAAACCAAAAAAAACATCTAGTTTTTGATAAGGACATTACCACAAGCACACGATTTTTTTATTCCTAAGTATCCTTTTACAATATGCACCTTTTTGTTGTCACGTAATAGTAGTTAAAACAATTGACAACTGTAGAAGTGCACCATTCTGCAGCGGGTGAGTCAAGGTTTAATGAATGTGCAACGCACAATTTTCAGTAAGTGGAATGATGCTTTATTCGGGCCTGAAGACTTGATTAGAGTCTTCACGTGTTAGAAGCATTGCCATAACTTTGGTTTCTACAATTGTTGATACTGATTTCAAAACATTCAAGATAGCGACTACAGCTTTTTCTATGTCGGTAGATGCATGCTATATTTTTGGCAGAAGCTTAATAAACCGTTATACAGGTTTTGGATCTGTTTGAGGTTCATAGCATAAGACAATAGACAACGAGTCAATGTGAGAAAAATAATGCATCGAATCTATTATGAGAGAACTATCTAGTGACTATCTTATTTCACTTCCTCACTTACGGTTTTAAGCACATAATTCTTCATAATAACTCATTACATATTTGAGAAGACAGGCATGAGCTGTGCCATTGACCCTTATTACCATACTTACCAATGAGCTGGGCGAGGAATGATCCTCACGCCGTTGCGTTATAAGCAAAACCTCAGTTTTTCCGGAAAAAATGTCCACAGATTCCACGATATCGCGTTAAAAAATAAAAAAAAAAAAGAACCAAAATCTTTGGAGCAATCTGTATTTCAAAGTCGTTTGATGATTTTATTGGCATACTAAAAGTTGGTCGATTTGACCCACAAACATTTTGAGTTTTGCACTATCTTGGCTCTATGATGAGATTGGGTACTGGGGATGCTACCAATCGATTCTGCGTCCAAAATACATGGAAAATTGCAACCATGATGTCATAACTTAGTTCAATTTTGATATTGCCATTTTATCAAAAACCATTCTACGAATTTTCATTAAATTCTTCACTTCAATACCTGGTAATTCTTTTTTATGATAGTTTTTGGAGAAAAAAAAAGAATAAAATATCACGATTTTTGCACAAATTCTAGAAAAAAAAGTAGATCTGTAATTCTCAAAAATTATCCGAAGCATGAATGATATAATTTTGTATGCAAATTATATTTTGTTTTTGTTTATAAACATAAAACCCGTAGGTCATCAACGCCTATGGTTTGTTTGATCTACTCAGATCTGTAACAAAAAAAAAATAATAAAATTTTTTTTAAAGAAATAATAGATGATTAAAAAATGAATCAAATGAAAAAAATGGTGAAAGTTCTATAATGTTATAATTTAGACAGGAGGCGATGTGCTTTCAAAAACTTAAATAGAATTGTTACTGAAGTTTCATTGTCATTAAGAGCGCTAGATAAATTTGGGGTCAATCTTATTCTATTAAGTATGGACATAGTTAGTGCATTCCTCAAAAATATTCCTAGAAAAAACCCTATCCTCATATTTCTCTTCTCCTTAAGACAAAATAGATCCTTTCCAAAAATGCGGAGTATACGAACTAAATTGTAATGATTGTGCAGCCTGGAAAATACTGGAATACTGATCGCTAAATCAGAGATTAAAGGAACATATACGTGCATATAATAATAAGACAGAGAATTCCAACTTTGCAATTCATTTAAATGAAAAAAATCATAAATTTATCAAAGACTCAGGAGTTAAATTAATACATCACGTTGAAAACAGCCTCAAATTAAATATATATGAAGAACTTGAAATAATAAAATCCTTCAAATCCAATTCAGATTTTTGCTTAAATGACCAAATAAATATCTCCAATATTCCAATCTTAAATTTATTCCCATCTATAACAGAAAAAACAACTACTCACCGGCATTACTGGAAAAAACTTGACCCTTAAACCGCTTACCTATAAACCTACCTTTCGTTCTTTGTTAGTTCAATGTGAGAAGAAACCAGTACAAACTTTTCTGTTTGATATAATCCATTTAAATCTTGGTGAGTACAACATGTATTTGATTTCTTGTCTTAATTAAATTCATAATTCATAAATGTTTTATAATGCTGATTTATATTAATCTTATTTAATACGTATAATAATACCAAACTATATTTTGAATTGCTTATTTTTGAATTTTTTGTGTGTATAGAACTGAGGATGATTGTATAACACTCGAAACTAGTTTTCAATAAAACAAATTTAAACTTATCAATCCCTAGATTTATCAATCATTAGATTGATCCTTCTATACTATCATGCGGATGTCAACCTTGGTAAAAATTTTATAATTGAAAATAGGATTCGTCACTTCTCCGTGAAATTCCCTTTCTTATGATACATCATTCGTCAAAATACATCGCTCCTGAAAGCTGAAAAATGGATCTATTTTATCTTATAATATATAGAGAGGATTAATTTCCGCTTTGCGAATACAAATTAAATTTTTTATTTATTTATTTCATTTTACGATTAACAAAAATAAGTAAAAATGAGTTAGAGGGGGTTTCGAATGGGATTAGTGCTTATTACCACAGAAAATAACTATATATTTTTTGGTTCAGATATCTTCAATGATAAATCGAATTCGAAAAAATATTAGAAATAGAATGCAACGTTTCTATTTCATGGAAAAGAACCAAACTATTTAATATTTTCGGTAAAACATATTAAAATGTTTTCATATTATAGAATAAAATTAGTTTTGTGACGAAAAGGAAAATAAACTTATAATTTTTAAAAGCTTCCAGATTTTCCAAGGCCATATAACTTTGACTTGGGTTTAATGAAAACAGGTAGGAATGAGGATTGGTTCCTTTCTGCTGAATGCAGTGCAATTTTACCATTAATAATCAGTCATAAAATATCATCCAGAAATAGTAAAAAAATATACTGCTCCCTCAATGCATGATATTTTGATGGTTCCGATAAGTATTAGCATAACTAGCAATACATATGTAAAATTGGAAATATTAAGCTATATGGTAATTGTAGCATATGTTATATTAGTTTCAGTTGTAAAGTCTATTAGATGAGAAGGCATACTTTAGAGTAGTAAAAAGACTGTTTAAAAATTCTTTATTTTAGGTGAGATTTTCTTTTATTATGTTTGTGTCATATTCAACTAATATTAATTAATAAACCTTTTTTAAGCATCGTTTAGCGTCTCGGTTTATTTGAAGTATCATGATATCAGCTTGAGCTCTAAATACTGATTATACCATATGTAGAAGAGCCCTATGGCGGACGACACTCTCTTTTTTATTTTCTTGGATCCTTTTTATTTTATTTTTTTGTTAAAATAATATCCTAAGTTCGTTCTTGGAAGTATTTCTTTCCATTTCTGCTGTCGTCTTACTGCCTGCCTCTTAGACCTTTTTCTGGTTCTTCTTCCTCTTGGAAAAACCTTGTTGATGATCTTCCTTTTACCTCCCACAAGAGAGACTGTATCGTAATGTATCTCCGCTATGGTGGTTGTTTTCTCCAAACTCTTCTTTTCAGGACCCTAAAAGGTTTAATTAGATTTTATTATTTCGAAGCGGAATATTACTGAAATAAGTTTCTAAGAATCATTAAAAAATATTATTGATCTACTCTGGAATATTAATGATCTTGAAATTTTATTCCAATTTATATATCGTTCCTTGAGTTATAATATTAATTATATTAGTCAGTACTGGCGGACCGAGCCATGCTCAGGACTTAGAATATTTAATTAGTTGGATGAAAAAAATTTAAATATTTATATAGCTTCATGATTTTCGAGTTTGATTTACAGCAAACGAGCGATACAGCTATGTAGTTCACAGCAATTTTCTTACTTCATAAATCACACGACAATATCAATATAATAAAGATGTATTGAACACATTTATGACAATATTATTTTATAGTATATTATATTTATAATTATAATCATTGAAGAAGTTCAAAACAAAAAACTCCCTCTGCTTTCTTAATCGTTCAAAGTTTATTTAATCGTCCCTTCATTCTTACTAGAATATTTTGAGATATAATTTAGTCAAGACGAATGGACAAGAATTGTTTATACAAAAAATCTTTTTATGAATAAGATTTTACTAGAATAATTCTTCATCAATTTCCAAAAAGTGTCGAAAAATATATTATTTTCATGTTTTTGACCTGAAGATTGGTTAATACTTCAATTGCTGACCCATGTACATTGGAACATTTTTTTTTTAGCGTTAAATTTTTTATAAAAATTCTTACGATTATACCTTTTTTTGGAGACACCCTGTATATTGTAGTAATCAAGTTTAAGAAACGAATGTGAAAATCGTCTATTACGAATTCCTTAGTATTATTAACTTTACAGAAGCATATTTGCAAAATAAAATCTTATTAACACAAATCTAGGATACAGAGAAATAAGCACATAAAAAGTTATTCGCGATGGGGAAGTTAAAAGTAAAACGTAAAGCTCTTTTTTGTTCTCCTGAAAAGTACTATAGGCTATATTCTTCACAGTCGATGGTGACAATATATATATATATATATATATATATATATATATATATATATATATATATATATATATATATATATATATATATATATATATGTAATTCATAAATGTAAATGTATACATACTTACAAGAGGATTTAAACTTGAGTTCATTGGCCCCTAAGGCAGGTGTCGGGAATCAGATACATTAAAAACACATGTTTAACTGGTCATTAACATCCCCTATCATCTCCCCGCCCTGCTGGTTCTTATAGATCATTTACTTTTTAGAATTAGTTACTATTTTTCAGTTTATATTCGGTTAGAGAGTGTAATAATAACATTGGTAGAGATCCTCCACTTCTTTTCACTTTTAAAGTAGCAGAGCAATGACTTTATTGGACTAAAACCAGATTTATAAAGCTTTAAAATTCAGTTTATTATAGTTTATGAATTCCGACAAACTAAATTAGTATTTTTCCCAACATATCGCCTATGTTTACGCATCACTTTGTTACGAACACCATTCTCAAGTTGTATTTTGATTTTTTTTAAACTTTATTCAACTTAAAATGTTCATATATTTTTAAAAGTGAGTAAACTGAGAGGCGTAAAATAAAAAAAGTGCTACCCTTCAGGTTTAGGTAACCATTTCCCAATACGTATAAACTGCTTCAATATTGTGAGTTTTTCCGAAAGAATAATAATATGCGGAACTTTACCAGAATGAAATGGATAATTCAGGATTGCTCTTACAACAGAGTAATAGTAGTAAACTCTACAACATTTTTCTCGTAAGATCAATCTTTCATCGAATCTATGAGGTGTAAATAACACACTTTCAAATATAAGTTTTTATAAAACAAAACTAGAAACGCAACATAATCAAAACAAAAAAAAAATCTGTGATTTTAGTTTTTCTATCTGAGAGACTTTATTTTCCTTTTTTCATATAATTTTTTCATCTTTTATTGTTCTTTATATATTTTTGTATGAGATTCTCATTCTAGTTTGAATTGCCATGACGAAGGCTTACTCAGTGAGCCAAAACGTCTGCAAACATTACAGAGTTTTGCACTGTCTTGTATTTCATATTGACAACCTCCTCGACATTCATTTTCAGAAATAAAAACGATTTTTTTTTATCTACTGTTTTTCCCCTTTGATTTTTAGTTCTAATCATATATTTTTTCTTAAATAACATTTAATGGGTTCATGCATGTGTAGCAGTCTAAATCTTCCAGTTGATTACATAATAAAAAAATTGATAAAACACTGCTTTCATTTAAACTGAATAAATTATATTATAAATAACTAGTTGGAATTATATTATTCATTCCTTCATGAAGGTTAGGTTCTTCAAGTTCGTTGAATATATTTAATTTATTCCACTACCGTTTCGCCTACCAGGTATTTGTTATTCCTCTCCTAGGAGTTGTTTACTATATTTATCCTCTTGTTTCTCCGTGCCCTGGCAATATCCATAACAATACATTAGAGGCTCGTGGAAGGACATTAATGAACCTAATGAGAACTAACTCCTCGCCTTATCTTAAGTGAAGTGATATCTTCATTAATTAGTGCAGTAACCTTTACTGCCTCCAATAAGCGGGAATGAAATTAAAATCTACTATCATTAGAACAAATTGTTATCTTGCATGGAGATTTACCTGGTTATGTTCATTAATATTTTTATACAAATAATAATTTCAAAAAAAGTTCATTAAAATAATAGCATTCACACAAAATTGTTAGTGAGGATAGAAAAAAAACCCAGCTCTCATCTCCGAAAATTAAAATATTCAGACGGCTTTGACCCATCGTCTTAATAAGTACAAAAGTAGTTGAAGTATCCGTGCATAAATTTTTGACTAATAAGCAAAATTATCATTTCGTATAAATAATTAATCTAGCCATAAGCGAATCAGTTGATTAAAAAATGGACAGTTGGTTAAACCCGCTGTATCGAATTTGCAAAATCTTACTTTAAAATTTGTATCAATGACTTAATAATTCTCTGGATACTGGTCTGCATGATGTGTGCTTGATTTTCGAAACGGCCAAATCTTTCTTTAAATTATAAATCCAAAATTTTCATTAAAAAAATACGTTTTTTTTTAATCTAATGTTGGGTCCGGGTGCTAAGGTTTGACTAAGAATGTAACTATTAATAACTATATGTTATACGTGGATTTTATTTTAGAATTATATTTATTAATTATAGATTTATAGTTATCAATAATTAGATTTATAAATAAATATATGTTGAGATATATTTTTGGTTGTTAATGGTTACGTAAAGGTTCCTGCTACCATAAGCAGTGTGGAAGATATTACACTTATCCTCTGAACGCATGATGCGGGACATAAAATATTGGCGGAAATTATATCTATTTGCAGAATGATCTTTATTAAAGCCATACGAAAGGCAGTAATACTTCCTCCGTTCGACAAGTGTTTATGAAATAGATTAGATCATATTTTTATAGGTCTTTGTTACATATGGCCATTACATAAATCCAAATTTTCAAAATTTATTGTGCATATTTCTAGGATCTGCTTCAACTCAGTGAATAATATAGATACATGATATGACATGACCTAGATTAATGAAAAAAATGGGTGGAACTAAGTTTTTCCTGGGGGAAAGGTTGAGCTTAATTTTGCCGTCTCTCCTTATACCATACCCCAATAAAAGTACAAAACATTATTACAGTATTTAAGGCAATGTTTTTAGAAACAAATCATCATCTCAACAAATTAATGTTATAATTATCTATAACATTAACTCATTTTATTGTTTGAATTGAGGTCAAAAGAACCAAAAAGCAGAAACAAATATTTTTTACTTAACCTAAAAAAAAATAAAATTTCGCTGGAAATTAGCCGCCCTCAAAACACTGCCGCCCGAGGAAAGTGCATTCTTTGCTCCACTCTCCCTCCTAATCCAAGCTCTGAGGAAATATAAAATTGAATTTAGGATCTAGGCCTAGTTACAATGGCATGATTATGTCAGATCAAATCTATTATTTTTTTTTACTTCCTTGTACTCAGTAATGGAAGTTTTCAGATTCAGCGGAAATATCCGTTCTGACCATACCTGGATCCATTTTGACAAGTTTCGCCGTGACGTCTGTATGTTCGTTCTTACGTATCTCGTTTATAACTCAAAAACGGTTAGCCGTATAAAATTAAAATTTTATATTTAGGATTACTAATCTAATCTAGCTGTAAACTTCCCTTTTTTTTTTTTATGAACCTTTTTGATTACTGCATGATTACCGAAAGTAGTACTTTACTTAAAGGTCATAATAAATTTTCATCAAAAATGATATTAAAATATAATGTAAATCATATAAAATTTGGTAAATATGACTTTTATATCAATATAAATAATATACTAGATTTTGGTTAAAATTGGTGAGCCGAAAGGGGTACTTTACTTGAAGGTCATAATAAACTTACACAAAAAATTATATTAAAATTAAATGATTTGGTAATAAAGGTTGCAAACGCGATTTTTCCCCACTCTAATTAAACATTTTTATTACTCGTTTTAAGTTTTAAAATTGAGTGTAAAATACTCGTTTTCCTCCCCATTTGTGAGCTGAACAAGTCTGCAGCAGCAGAATAAGATATAAGCTTAGTGGGTCAATAGATGGATGTCGCGATGCAGAGTGTCGTTTTTACTGCAATCTTCGGAAACTAGTAACCGAATTCAGGATCACTTATTGAGTCACGGATTTATAGTTTAATAGGCATACAAGGAAGTCAAGTGTTGTCCACATCAGATATTTATATGTTGTTTCATAGAAAGGAATTAGCAAGAACGCGTATTGAATGGTATATGCATTAAACTTTGCCTCTTTCATATTAATGAAGTCTTATTTTTATTATTTGAGTATATTTTAAATTATAATGATTTAATATATTTCTTTTAACGATGATCAAGTTACCTTAGTGCGGAAAACAAACCTTAAATAAATTAGTGAGTGGTCTTTCTCACACCATGGTTGGACGAACATTGGTGCTTGATAAGGTATAAGGTATTTCATAGTGTTTTAATTTTATTATAAATTTATATTATATGTAGTTTCTCGTCTAGATCACGCAGTATTTGGAAAATATGTTTTCAGAAATAATATTCGAAGCATCCTTAATATTTGATACTTGGTGGTGGCTGATTTATAGCTTTCTTTTAGGTTTGAGTTTTATTACCTCGAGTTTTATGTAGTTTTTTAAGATAGCAGACAAACGCAATATCTTTCATTTTTCACAGAACTAATGGCAAAATATTCTTTTACAGCCTAGTCTTTAATTATATGTTTCCATGTTGCACTCTTTCTTAACGAGATCTTTCTGTTTGGACAACTTACATAAATTTCCTAAATTCTGTGTAGAAAACGACAGAAATTCTTTTGTAAAGTCCAATTTTTTTTTATTTTTATATAAATAAAATACTATGGTGGGATAAAGAGAAATGGAGAGACGCTCTGACTTAACCAGGCAGCCCATTGAGGGACAAACCTGCAAAATTTAAGTAAAGTAAAAGTATAAAATACTGATAAATTTTGCTCAAAAGTTTTACAAATTGTTATTCTAATGATTTTATAAACATTTTTATTTTCAATATTCCAATTTTTATAATTTTTCATGATTTCGATATTCCTGTATTATTCAAAATGAAACCAAGAACTTTAGTCGACTTTAATTCAGTAGTCATAGATTACCTAAAAAACTAATGCTCTAAGATGTTTTTACGACAAAAACTTATAAATTATAGAAAAGTTATGTTTTAACGGACTGAATTAATAAATCATTAATGAATTAATAAATATTTTGAACGGAGATATTTTCTAATTAAGGATTGATAAATTATTTGCCACTTCTATAAATTTGTTTTATTGAAAACTAGTTTCGAATATTATACATTCATCGTCAGTTATACATTCCAAAAACACACTTATAATTAAAAAATAAGCAATTCAAAATTTAGCTTGGTATTATTATACATATTAAATTAGATTAATATAAATCTGTATTATAAAAGATTTATGAATTATGAATTTAATTAAGACAAGAAATCAAATACATGTTGTACTCACCAAGATTTAAATGGATTATATCAAACAGAAAAGTTTTTACTGGTTTCTTCTCGCATTGAACTAACAAAGAACGAAAGGTGGGTTTATAGGTAAGCGGTTTAAGGGTCAGGGTTTTTCCAGCAATGCCGGTGAGTAATTGTTTTTTCTGTTATAGATGGGAATAAATTTAAGATTGGACTATTGGAGATATTTATTTGGTCATTTAAGCAAAAATCTGGATTGGATTTGAAGGATTTTATTATTTCAAGTGCTTCATATATATTTAATTTGAGGCTGTTTTCAACGTAATGTATTAATTTAACTCCTGAGTCTTTGATGAATTTATGATTTTTTTCATTTAAATGAATTGCAAAGTTGGAATTCTCTGTCTTATTATTATATGCAGGTATATGTTCCTTTAATCTCTGATTTAGCGATCTTCCAGTTTTCCCATGCATTTGGCTGCACAATCATTACAATTTAGTTCGTATACTCCGCTTTTTTGGAAAAAGTCTATTTTGTCTTTAGGAGAAGAGAAATGTGAGGATAGGGTTTTTTCTATTTCAAATGCAGAGTTTAATCCTAGTTTTTTCAATTCATTTCCGACTTTGGTGGATATAGGGCCGTAATATGGAATCAAAACATAATGTTTCGGGATGGGCCTATCTTCGGGGGTTGCTGAATAGATATCGTTAGTTGTATTTTTTGTATTTATTTTTTTTAAATAGGATTGATAGTGGTTTTGTTGTACCCGTTATTTTTTGCTATGGAATATATTATTTCAATTCTTTATTACAATTCTTTTTATTTAATGGTATGTTCAAAAGACGGTAAATCATGCTATTAAAGGCTGCGAGTTTATGGGCTATCGATCTCCTAGCTCCATTGTTTATAACGACATCCGTGTGGGTGGGTTTCCGGTAAATTTCAAATTCATGATGTTTGTTTTTTACTGAGATTTATAAATCTAAAAAGTTTATGGTTTACTTTTTTTTTCCAGTTCTACTGTGAATTTAATCGAGGGATGAATTTCGTTTATTTCCTTTAAAAAATTATTTATTTGTCTTGTACCAGACTATAGGCCTATAATGTCATCTACATACCGATGCCAGTATACGATCTGTTGAGCTAGTTGGGAATTGTTTGGATCAAGAATTTCTTGTTCTAATTTGTCCATAAATAAATCTACCAGAAGGGGTGAGAGAGGGTAGATCATTACAATTTGATGTCTATTTGTATAAAAAATAATTATTATCAATTTGATGGAAAATTCTTCAAACAGGAAGAAGGCTTCCGATGGGCTCCCCTAATATCACATACTATAACACTATACCGCAATGCATTAAGTTCTGCTTTGATCGGATAGGATTTATAAAATACATTTTTATAGCATCTTTTCTTGAGCTTGTCCTATTTGACCGGAGCTCCAATAATTTTCTTCTTTTTTTTGGCCTTAAGAGTTTTCGATAATCCTTCAAGACGATTGAGATAAAACTGGAAAATCGATAATAATCTTTGTTAGGAGGCTTGCTAGTGGATTACGGCCTCTCTACTAGAAAATGAATTATACGTTCATGATATTTACTTTATTATTGTTTGATATTTAGGTACATATAACTAAATCAATGGGACAAGAAGCGTCATTATAAATTATTTCCCAACATCCTTTCCATAGTCGATTTAACATCAAATTTTAAAATAATATCGATTAGTCACACTTGCCAAAAGTTCATATAGATATAAAGAAATAGAACAACTAGGACGATAAGGACTTGGCTACTTGCGGGTGTTGATAATGTATCTCCCCCCACTGGGCAATTGTGAGTGAAGTGGGGGTCTCAGGCTAGGTTCAGTCCAATCTTCGGTGTTGTGCTAATTACATATCTACTACTTGGATTAAGCTATTCAGGTATCATATAGTAATATCACTTATATTATATATATATCTGTGCATTATGTTTATACACAGTTACTACATGTAATAATGTATTACCTATACAAGTATGTAATTGAGTTGGTTGTGTAGGTTGGAAGCAGTATTTGTTTATCTTGGATATTTTATATTGTGGTTATTTTAAAAGTATTAGTGGTATCTATCTTTATTTTTAATTTTATCCTTGAATCAGTTTTGGTTTATTATTTTCAATAATGAACCTTTAAAATCGTCCAAGAAAAAAATAAAATAAAAATAGACCAAAAACACCCGTCCGTCCGCCTTTGGCGGGATTTTATCTGGGACTACTGGCCCATCATGAGATTTGGCACTAAACTAAGATGTTATCCCAAGATGTTCCTCGGAACTCGATGTGTCGTTTCAAAATGTCGTCAGATTAAAGGTTTCATACTCCCGTTTATTAAGTGTTTATTATACCAAAGGTTCTAAAAAAAATAATAATAATTAAAAAAACAATCAATACATTTTTTTTTTGTATTTATAATTATTCTGAAATTGTTAACCAATGAAAGTGAATAGTTTCCTAGAATAAGTTATTCTTCTATCTTTCTAAACAAAAAATCGCACATCAGTTAATACTAGTCTATAATTATTTAAAAAAAATACTGATATAATCCATTAACCCTTAAGTTTAACAATTAATTTTTAATTATTCCGTTAATTAATGTCATTTCTCACTTGTAACTGTAAATTAACGGTTTGGTTCCTCGATTGTAAATACCGTTTATTTACATTTTAGGAATCAAAACGTATCATAATCCTTCACAATTTTTTTTTCTATAATTACGTGGCGTTGAGTTCACTGAGCCCAAAAATGTTATTTCAAAATTATACATCATTTTCGTCGTCGTTATCCCTTAGTTTTAAGGACCCCTGTTCATCTAAAATAATGTACCTTATGCCATGAAAATGTAGAAGTATGTAGCCGTTGTGTCGTCAAAAAGAAAGTCTTTAAAAAAAAGAATCTTAAAAAGACAGTCGAGTTAAAAAAAAAAACTTTTATGGTGAAAATATAAGTAAAGTAGTATTCATTGGTTAATTGCGATAACTCAAGTAAATAAGAACCAATATTTACTACTTTGTTTGTTTACGTAGGTATCGTAATTAATTGTATATTTTATAGTGAGTTTTCATGCCTTTTCGTGCCTTTAACAATAATTTTTTTTTTTTACGACTCGTGTCAGCTTCATCCCATGATATAGAGTTATTTTATTATGGCGTAAATTTTGTAAACAACAATTAATTGTTAATTTTCTCTACTCGATAGTATATCACTTACTAGTTCACACTGTTAAAAATAAACATCTCAATATGACGAAAATTTATTATTTGAAAATTTTGGATTTGACAGTAACGTGGTTTCAAACTTTTACCTATATCATATCATTACATTACTAGTGCTTGTGGTAATTTTGAGCAGTTCACCTCGTGGGAAAGATGAGCAGGTACTCCGAATAAATAATCAAGCCATGTTTGGAACACGTGCTCCATGTGTGAACGAATACTCCATTGAGTAACTTCTCTATATTCACATCTAGCCGTAGCATCTGTGCAATTTGTTGAGGAATGAGGACGTCCTCAGGTTTTACTCACTTTACCTATTAAGTGAAGTGAATAAAATTGGAGTACATGGCTTGGAGAAGATGCTCTTAAAGTGATGAGCTAGTCCTCTCATCCTCTCCTAAAATGCTCTCTTTTGATGCGAATTTGTCTCGGGTTCATGCTCAAGTAGCTAGAGTAGGTGCTCCCAAAATTATTGACGGGAGTAAAAAATATAAAACACATTGATATTAATTGTTTTGTATGTCAAGTTTAGATGATAATATTGACATGCTTCTTCCTGCAAAAAATTTCATTTTCAGAATATATTAAAGGAAAAATTCAAACGTTAAAAAATAATTGCTTTTCGGTAAAATAAATTTTTAAATATGCAAGAGCAAAAGCTCAAAATGATATAAATCATTGTTAGGAAATAAATGGAAAATTCCAAACAAGAAGCCAAGAGTTTCAAAAATAACAGAAAATAAATCATCTGTCAAAATGATGATGATGATTTATTTTCTGTTATTTTTGAGACTCTTGGCTTCTTGTTTGGAATTTTCCATTTATGTCCTAAATTTTAAAAATGTTTAAATCAGTTAGTAAAATCCTTTTATAGATTTTTTACTCCAAGAATGATGACAGATTTTGATTTTGATTCTAAAGACATTTTCGTTGAAAATATCATCGAAAACTGAACAAAAAGTATTTTCAGTTCCGAGTAGGTTCAAAATTTTTAAGCCATGAAATTACGTTTCGATTTGAAACTCTGTTTCTCGTCTTCAGTTTATCCGATTTCGACGTTATTGGACTCGTTAGAAAGAGGAAAGTTTTTTCTTTCCATAAATAAATAGGATTTTTTAAAGTGCTTAAAAACGAATCGGTTTTTAAAACCAAAAAATTATGAATGCACTCCACTTCGTTGGCGAAGTGAACGGCTCTTCGTTGGCACATTTCCTGTATCAATTCATCGTAATGCTTTTATCTCTACATTTGCTCTCTGGTATGCAATATTCGTATTGTCTAATGCTTTTGTACGAATATATAAACTATTAATATCATGGCTGATATATATACATAAATGTCTATACTTCACTAAACACATGCTATTGGTTTACAGTAAAAGCGTTTAAATTTGGCCTATTTAGGTTTATCGTTGTCCCTCAACTCACTGATAAAACGACAAGTCGGACATTACTCAATAAGTACTATTTACCTTTTTTGAAAGTTAATCTTCATTTTTGATTATTTAATCATGAAACAATTTGTGGCAGGTTTTTATTAACAGAACAAGCTTTTAATACGTAATAGCGTTTAAAAATACGAAAAAAAGAGTTTTAAACAATTGAAGTCGGTCAACAACTTTTCGCAAAAAAAAAAAAAAAAATATGGTTATTTTATTCTATTACAAGGCTTTCAATTATCACAGAAATTTCTTTTGGGACTTAAATTGTGGCTTTTGCTAGTGCCTATATATAACAAAAATTTTATATTAAAAAAAAAAGTTTTCCCGGAAATTTAGAAATCATAAAAAAAGATGATTTCGAAAAAATACTTGAACAAGGGCCAAAATGGTCCTAGAGCCGTTTTTCAAAGTGCTGTTTGTTCCCGAGGAGTTTCTCTACTACTTTGTTTTTATGAAATAAATGCGAGGCTCGATTAAATGCGTAAAAAACGCGTTTGAACATACGGGTTTTTCTCGCGGAGGCCGGCTGTGGAGAGGGAAAAGATGGAGGAAGGAGTAAGGTTCACTGGCGGCCGAGCTTCGAGCGCTACAAAGTGATAGGGTCTTCATCACTCCCCCTCCGCTACTCCATAGGCACTAACAAAAGCCACAATTTAAGTCCCAAAAGAAGTTCTGTGATAATTAAAGTTCTATAACAAAATGTCCAAAATTGACCATATTTCGCGAGAAGAAATTTTTTTTTCGAAAAGTTGTTAACCGACTTCAATTGTTTAAAACTCACTTTTTCCGTATTTTAAAACGCTATTTAGTACCATTTTTTATTAAAAAAAACAAAAAACAATTTTCACATCTTAAATGTGAAAAAAACACTTTTCGGCACCTTTATGAATTGCTTTCACAATGTTACTACTTACCCATTTTTATCTAAATAATATACATTTTGGTTCTACTATTTTTTCCTAATTATCACTTTGAGAAAGTGCCTTGGCAATCCTAAATCCTATAAGAAACTATGTGTTGATTATTTTCTTGGTGTAAGGCTAGGGGCGCAAAGTGGGGAAAGCGGAATTTAAGGGGCTAATTGCATTGTCAATATAAACATAAATGTTTTCCACTAAATCAACAACAATTACTTCGTATTTCAAAGAATCTCTGTAGCTTAGATAAGCAAATAAAAATGTCAGATAAGATCTAGTCCGTTTATTTAGTTAGTATAAAGTTGCAATTGAGATATAGTATTGTGGAGCTTTCTTGAAAAAATCACTCTTAATTGATTTAATAGTTGTGACCACACCATTATTTATTAAGCAAACAAAATATATTCTCCAATTAAATGCTTAAATTTTGTTTTCTGTACTTATATTGTTTAAAGCCTAAAATTTACATTACAGCGAATAACCTGAAAGTTAACAGAAAAATGAAAAATTATGAAAGGATAAAATGAAATAAAATATTTGTAATTTGCCTTTCAAATTGTGATATGAGGAAAATTCCCATTAAAATCTTGCTTAATTCGTTCTGTCTAGTTATTAAAATAGACAAACAAAAAACATGTAAAACTGTGGCAAAAAAATAATAAGAAAAAAAAATATTTTGTGAAAAATCTAGAACTTGCATTTGCATTGAAATTGCATTTTCACTATCGTATTCAGAAGAGATAATTTTTTCAAATCATCGCCATCACATTGAAGTTATGTATGTGAATTTAGCTGCTTTTCAAAGGAACAAAAATTGCTTTATATTTTACTATCAACTTCCCCATTACGGATATTTTTTTTACCTCTGGGCCTTTTATAAGATTTAAATTTGCAAATATGTTCCTGGTAAATTAATAAAACTAAGGCATTCGGAAAATACGATTTTTAACATTCGTTAATTAAATCGTGACGATATGAAATTTTTTAACTCTAGATTGCAAACCATCTACAGGAGGGAAATAATTACATTCTTCGGACAGACTACCCAATTAAAAAAGGTTCAATACTTTGATTTTAAATCCAATGTAATCATAAATCTTACATTTCAAGAAGATATCGATACATTAATGCACAATAGTTCGGAATCCATTTTGTTCAATTGCAATATAATTTTATTCTTTGCGAAGTTCTGCTTCCAATCCATAATGGTAAGTCCACTTATTGGTCCAGTAACACCTTAAAAGCCAATTACATCCACATAAAAATAGTTAAGTAATATATAAAACATGCATTTGGAACTTTGTTTTGGAGTTTCCCAATACTTTAAAAAACCGTCTTGGAACCATTGTGCATAAATAGACATCAATTTTAATAAAATTTTATTATTACTTTATTAGAATGGACAAAGAGGGCAGGTTTGTTTATCCCATAACAGAGGCCCTATTCCAAATTCAATTGTGTGCTATTTCCCCAAAATATTCATAAACCCCGTGAAGTATACTGGGCGAAGTTTTTCGAATTTCGCTCATAATATCTCTTTTTTTTTTTTAATAGTGTCAGAGCTCCCTTAGGCTCTTCCACAATGGTGCATCGACCCTAACTCCGACCTAAAATGGAAAAATAAGAGAATTAGCAGAGCAAGACTTCACGATATCAAATTAAAAATTTTATTTATGTTATTTTCGTGAACAAATACATTTGTTGTGATAAATTAGGTACATATCCATTAGGAATAGAAGGAAGGTGCTTTGTTTGCTGAGCTAGAAGAAATTAGTAAAAATATGTTAATGGAATACAAAATTATTAAAATTTATTTTACTAAAGAACAATTTTAAGTATTTAAAAATTTAGTCAATATTAAAATATAATTTAAAAACACAAAGAAAAATTTATTTAGGAAAAATAAAATACAAACTTATCTTTAATTTAAAAAAAAACGTTTATATTCATGGTTGTCTTTAAACTTTCTTCAATACCATTTTTTGTTTTCTTGAATATCAAAATAGTTTTCACTTCATCATGTAACGCTGACGGTGTTTTACGAGGTTTAGATTTTGCGAAATTTCGATTCAATGAAATGGCTGATTTCAATGGATCTGAGGAAAAATGAAATGAACATAGATCAGTGATAAGGATTTGGGAAGTTTTCCTAGTATTGTATTCTCAATATCTCCACAAATCTTTGTTGCGGGACTTAAGCATTCCAACCAGTAAGCAATTACGATATCTGCATCACGAATCAAGAGTCGAAGCACATTTGCCAGTATTATAGAACCAGAGATACACATTTACCGCTGGTTTGTCTGTTTTACAAGCAAATAAGCGAAACGCTACAATATCAAGAGGTAATCCTGAGGAAATAGTTTTAGGAATAACACCTAACCTTTTGATAACCACCAGTGATGTGGGAAGCTGCTTCATATTTGTATTGACCCAAAAACTACCTCGCGGTAATACTGCCATTAGTAGTACCGTAGCTAGACTTAGAGATTCCCACAAATATTCCCAATCGTTTATGGTTTCTTATTTTCAATGAACCATTGTAATCGACAGAGGATTAACAAATTTTAACCCTCTCCCCTTAAAATAGGAGATTTTATGTTTCAAGATACATAGAATCTAAAAATCGAATAAAAAAAAGTTTGATGTCATTGGCTTTTCTCTGGGCCTACCGGACCGATTATTTATGAGATTTGCCGCCAAAGTCACTGGTCACTCCAGGATGATCCTCGGAACTCAACATTAACAACCGCAATTTCGTTTTAAATGTCTGCCGATTGTAGATTTTATACACCCATAACTCGGCCATTTATGAAGATTTATGAAAAATATAAAGCGCTGAGGAATCCGTATACGAAAGCCTTACTTTTATAAAAATTTTAAATATCACTACTATATATTATTACGGTAGTATAGATCCCTTTTCCGGCTCTCAGGAGCGATGGATTTTGATGAATGAGGTATCAAAAGAGAGGAAATTTCACGGAGAAGTGACGAATCCTTATTTTGATTCTTAAAATCTTACAAGGGCTTAAATAAAAGTGATGAAAAAACTGGAAGGTTTCAAAACTTTGACGACTGAGAGTCGGCGGATCGAGACGGGATGAGTTGGGTTTTAAAGATATTGACGCGGGCATCACGATCATATACGCTCCTACGGAGCGTATTGGTCCAGCGTTTTAAAGCTTAAAAACCTACCGTTTTCGAGATAATGCACGGTACAGGTCCGCACGGGCCTTATGGCATCTTGCATACATGTCGTTGTCATAGCAACTTTATATTTTTTAAAGCCAGTTGAGACTGTCAACCAAAACGTATTAATAACTGTGAAAACGTTTTGTAAATAAAATATTGTTTTTATGTTTCCATGAATGATAGAATAGTACAAACAGAAAGTGGTGTAGTAGAGTCTTCTTGCTTAAATGTTAACCTGAGGAGGCACTTTACAGTAGGGCAAGTTAATTACTTAGTACGTAATAACTATTACTTGAACATAGTCATTATAAACTATTATCAAGCTTCACCAAATGTGTGTGTTAAATAAGCTTTCTTGATAATATTCAATTGTTTATTGCTTATACTTCGATTTCATTAAGAATTCATTAAGATATGTAATGCGAGGGTTCTCGCTCGGGCATACTAGTAAATTACTTAATTGTGTAGTCTTTCTGTGTTCAAAAATCATTTTAATATCCTACAGTGTTTTCCCACCTTGACTTCAGCTGTGAAGTAAAATTTTTAATTTATTTTTTATGCCGTCACCAGCATCATACTCTGTTCCTTCCTCTCTTCTCCATTTCGTAATTGTAACATGCCGCATAAACATTTGAAAGCGGAAGTGTTTTTTCTCTTTAATACCGTTTCATTTTTCCAATCTTCAAATGTCTCCATCTTTGAAACCGTGTCTTGATAAATTGATAAATAAATTGAGTTTATTTATGAGGTTGCAAACGGTTGCAAGTAAAACTGATACAAAACAACTTAATACATTCAATACAATATATTTACGAAAAATTTAGGTTTATCTCACGCATTCACAAAATCTCAAAATGTTGGAGCAATAGCTTTAAAAATTTAAACATTTAATTGAAGAATATATTTTGTTTGCTTACTAAATAATGATGTAATCATAACTATTAAATCTAATAAGAGTAATTTTTTCAAGAAAGTTCCACAACACAATAGCAACATAATACTAACTGAATAAACTGACGAGATCTTATCTTAGATTTTTATTTACTTATCTAAGCTACAGAGAAAGTAGCTTTGAAAAGCAAAATAATTGTTGATATCCAGGAAAACACTTATGTTTATATTAATTCCGCTTTTCTCACTGTGCGCCCCTAGCCTTACACCAAGAAAATAATGAACTCACAGTTTCTTATAGAACTGGCCATAACGAAGCATCGTATCTCACTGAGCCTCGCCCTAGCCTAGCACCAAAATAAGTAATTACTTCTCCAATTCTTTTCTCCCGGACCCTCGCACCTCGAGACCTGAGGACGTTGAGGTCTATAAAAATCTTTATACATTATCTCTTTTTCACATCAACCAATCCTAATTGAATTTTTTTAATTGTGCATATAATTATGCACTTTACATCTGTTAAAGTTTATATATTTTTTCCTAATAAGCTAGCACATAATATTCTCTTGAATATTTAATTTTTGTGTAGCTATTATTTTATTTTATATGTTCAAGTTATTATTTTGATTCTACTAAATTTAATTATTTATGTATGCTTTTATTCAGCCTAAATAGTGGAATTTCTCGCACAAAAATTAGTTTGAAACATCATTGGAGAAGTATAATATTTATTACCATACAAACATCAATTGATTATATTTCATTTTAACAAAACTAACTGGAAGCAATAAGACTAGTAAAGAGATAACGTACATGATTGATTCCTGATTAAATTTAAACAGACTACCAAAGAAATTACTTATTTATTTTACCAATTTGTTGAAAAGTAAGCTATCTGTATATCTCAATAAAAGTTCTTAAATTATTTTCAATTAATATTAAAACTTTTTATAATTTTAAAATTTATTTAAATTAAGATTAAAATTTCTTAGTGGATTTTTTTTTTGGAATGGAAGATCGCCTACAAAAAAGGTCCAGTTACATTTGCAACTAAAACTAATGATACACTTCCTATGGAACAACAAAACTGTGAAATTTTCGGTATTTCAATAAAAAACTGCTTATTGCGACCTTGACATTCAAATCATTTAACAACATTTTCTAAATGGAAAAGCTGGTAGAAGGAAACTAAATGTGGGACAATTATGGATGTCGTAATAGGTTGGACACATTTCGTACTGCCACCCTATCGGAATGAGCGGAAACGCGAGCCAAGAGTCTTTGTAATCCTATAAAAAGTTCTAATTCCTTCCAGAACTTATTGTTCTTTCTTACTTTTATTTATTATTTTGATAAATTGTTGACTCAAATTAGTTGTACTTATTGATTACTTTTATGAAGGAATTAGTAGCTACTGTTTTGGTAAAATATTAATATTGCTATGCATTGAGGATATGGAAAGAGAATATATATAAGAAAAAAAAATATATGTTTTATTTTTAGTTTGTTTTGTCTAAAACTATAATAAAGCTATCGACTTCGATTTCCGGTATCGTATCAATAACATTGGGAGCGTCAAGGTTCATTCATTTCTCGGGATCTCCGCGGAATAAATATTTATTGACCAAAAAATGGGAATCGAACCCACACCGCTTCGATCATTCAAAAACAAAAAAATAGCGTAATGAATGGCGGGGGGAGTGGAGAAAAATGTTCTTTTCAAATTACTGATTTTTTAAATATTTTTGTCTGTCTTCCAAAGTCGGGGATGCAACTTCTTGTTACCAGATTCTTTATTATCATTTTAAAATACTTAATTTATTTAAAGTTCTTCTATGATTGATTACTTTAAATAGACCTACTAATATTATTTATTTTAAAGAAGACAAAATAATAATTTTGAGAAACATTTTTATTTTCCCTTATCTATATTGAAATATACTGCAATTGTATTAAAAAAGGGATTATTGTTATAGGGTGGTAAGGGAATGTTGTGTGCTGCGAGCACTGCACCAGATTTTTTAAAAATAAAATGAATTATTTTAATTTTTAATATATAGTTAGGAATTTTATCAAACTGTTCTTTTGTTTCTTTTCACATCTTAATAATAAATTTGAATTAATTAGTGGTAACAATGATCTTTAAATAGAGTTTTAGCCTTTTGTTTTATTAGTTATTAATATTAATAAATATGTTATGACATCGCATTGCAAGGAGATAAAGGGAATAAAAATAAGGATTACCTTAGGTTACTCAAGCTTAGTTGTGCCTTAAGGTTGCAAACAATTGGTAAATTATATTTAACTACAAAAATACGTTATTGTTTTTTATTATTTTCTTTGTTGTACTCAATCTCCATCAGCTTGACTGATGAGCTGAATGAGCTGAATCCTTTTCAACCAATCATAAATACTGAAACTCTTAAATATTTTTAGAATCCTTCAACTGATAGTGATAGTGAAAAATGCTGCCCAAGTTTATTTTAATATATATGTAGAAGAAAGGGAAATGAAAAATTTGTTATGAAAACTTGCTTACTAGTACCTCAGTGCATAAAGGAAAACAGATTAACACACTTGGTGAGGTAGGATCTCAGGTGAAACCTGTCTGTCTTTCTCCAGGAATGGGTGGGCTTGGTTTGGCGTCTCTATCCTGTTCTATCAGTGCGAAATTGGGATTGTTTGTTTTTACTCCAGGCTGCCACGATTGACTTAACTACCTTTCAAGCAGTGTTCTTCATCCTTATTCTTTTCTTTTTGATTTTTGAATTACATCTTTAATTTTTAAAAAAATATGCATCCGGACAGTGAGTATTTTCACAAAATCATGTCCATACCAAGAGTGTTAAGGAGGAGAGGGCATGTTGCTTGAAGTATTGTGCCAAGGAATATTTACAAAATTATTAACAAACATGTGGAAAACCAGAAATCTGATATAGAGGCTGACAAAAATACCATGGAGATAAATATACTAAATTGGAAAGAAATAGTATGATTTGGGAAAGAAAAGTATGTAAATTCTCTAAAAATGTTAATTTCTGAAATTGTTTACTTGTATTTTATTTTTTTTGTTTATACTTATGGCTTGTATAATTTTAAAGCTACTAAAGAAATAATTTTTCTAAAGTTTGCATTAGCGATCATCTGTCAGTGGAAGATGAAAATCATATTGCAGGAAATATCTACTTTTGAAGTTTTATTTTATGTTTCTCTTAAAGCAAATTGAAGTTGGAAATTTTTAATTTTTTATTACAGATTTAATTAATGGACATTAGTTTATGATCAATAAAAAAAAAACACACAAAAAAAAACGTATTACCAAACATACCTGGATGGTATAATATTTTTTATCTAATTATTATTAATAATTTAAATATAAGATCTAATTAATAGTGCTTTACTTGTTTGTACTTTTATAGAACTATTGAATTCAGCATAACTAGCATGCATTAGCAAAATACAAACTACAAAATTAAAAAACCTAGTATAAATATATACCTTCCATGATAAATTTTAATTACAGATTACACACTGATTATCACATTCCATTTGTCTTAACGCTACATGAAAATTGCACAGAAATCTTTTTGGACTTATACTTAAGATCATCTTAATTATACTGTAAAGATTATTTCTGTTATAGTGTATTCTAAATGGTTGTCTGAAATGAGAAAACTGTACTTTCAAAATATTGAAAGAGAGAAATTGAAAAAAATAATATTTAGATTAATCAAAAACTCTATATACTCATTTTTTGTTTAGAACATAAATTCACTCCTAAACAGAATGGATCAAGTTTTCATTTTGTTGATTTCCCTAGAACTCAATTGCATTGAACTTCAAAAGATATGAACTGAATATAAATATTATTACATGAAAATGATATGGAAGTATTAGTTTTGTTATTCAAACACGAATTAAGAAGAAAAATATTCATAATCATGTTATGTATAGATAAACAGCTTAAGGAGTACCTTCTGGGCAAAGCTTAACCTGGGAAGTAACGTTCAAGAAGGAGAAAATCTAGCTACTTTATCAAATACACTATCTTGAATTTTAAATGACACGTCTATGAAATTTTTCCGAGAATAACCATTAATTTCACTATGTTATCATAAATGAACTTAATACACGAAAGTACCCTGTGTATATACAAACTAGTTAATTTTGATTAGTACCTTATCTTTTTATTTCCCAAATCCTCAACTATCAATCCTCTGAAGGAATGCAATTCATTATATTCTTTCCCTTTTTGCAGATGGTTGATAGTTTTGGATTTGAGAAACATGGCTGATCAAAGATGACTCCAAAGTTTTTAACAGAGTTGTGGAAGTGAATAGATTAATGAGGTAAATTAATGGATATTATTTAAGGACATTAAGGGAGAGAGGGTTTTGATCCAATGAGAATGGCCTTTGTTTTGTATGGGTTCAGAGGCAAGTTAATAACATCTTAAATCTTATAAATTGTGAGTTGCTGATTATGGTGCAAAGTACAAAAACTCTTTCAAAAAAGTATTACTCGACACTATATTGAGCATAATGATATTTATTGAAAAAAGAAAGTATGTATTATACTTTTATCAGTGTGAGCCACGAAAATGACATCTCCAATCAGCAAGACTATATTATTTTTAGCACCATTAAATTTGTTTAATGGAACTAATAAAAAAGATGGTTTCAGTTCTCCTTAGTTTCTATTAGTGAATTCAATTTATTCATTTCATTCATGCTTGAAAATTGTTTTGAACGTCCACCATGTTTTGAGCTCTCCTAGGTATGATCGAACTTGGTGCTTTCTTTGTATTCATCAGGATTGGTGCTTTCTTTATCACACTGGATAATTAAATTATGAATTTATATCATAAAATATTTATGACAAGGTCACTTCATAAATAACTAATTGGTCAATATTTATCTTTCTTTAAAGAAAGTAACTATTCTACTTTGTATCTAACTTCTTTAATATATCTTTTCATGTTTATTGACATTTGTGTTATTGTTAGATAAATACGTGAAGAAAGCAGGATGTTAACAGTTGCATAATAAAAATGAAAATAAATTACTTAGTATTTATTTTACAGGAATTTTGTAATTTCGAAGGTAAAAATATACACCCTTCTCATAATAAATAGCTACAGATTCCTTCATTAATATGTTGTTTTTTTTCATCACAAACATTTGAGTGTATACAAACTTTTTTATATTTTAGTTTACCTAAATGTTATTTCACATTGTCAGAGAGAAAAGTGACATCATTATATGATCAGCATATTTGTTGACATACTCAGGAATATGGATAACAAATACAACATGTACTATGAACAAATTGATAGTTTAAATGGTCTTTTTAAAAAGTCCAGGATTGAGAAGCATATAATTTCTTTATTTAAATTTTGATATTTTAGATAGGGAATTGATCAATTATTACTGTAGTATAAGTCTGAATCATCTCTGTTTAGCTCTAAACACATCACTATCATCACTACATTATCCATATTGTATCGGTTCTTTTTTTTTCTCTTTTGTTTGCTATAAACGTTCTATTACTGTCTAATCTATCCCTTATTTCTTTTTTCTAGTGACCCTAAAAAACATTCCCCCAAGCTAGATTCGAATTGTTTCCGCTTTGGACTGAAGAGTCTTACCCCAACACTTTCAACTATCATTGTTTATATAAACTGTTAATAAAATATTTGATCTAATTAGGATTCAAAATTAGGAATAGTTAAAATGATATACAGATATCAACATACATCGAAGCTTTACCGCTCTTCTAATAATTATTATTTTTGGGAACATACAGTTCTGTGAAAAAATCAAGTACTCAGTAAAATTGAAGTATTTTTAAAATTTGTAGAAAACAAGTGGCCGAATTTTAAACTAATATGTTTCACCTTGAAAGCATTTAAAGATCATAGATTTACTTCATAAAGGAAGAACAACAAAACATATTAAAAAAACCGTATTTACGCTGTAAATAAATATTAACTCCAGGTACTAATCAAGGTTTATTTTAAATTTACTTTTATTTTCATGAAAGAATATCAATTTAGTTCTCTTTTTCACATTAAACAGAGTGTGTTAGTGTAGATTAATGTTTTAAAATATGCCGCGATAAATACACCCTAGGAGCAATTTGCTTTTGTGCCAAATTAGATCTTTTAAAGCCGATTATTCGTTGTTGCTTAATTTCCTCATACCAAGTTGAGTTCCGCGCGGCATATTTAAAAAAATTAATCTGCACGAACACATTCTCTTTAAAGTGAAGAAGAGGACGGAATTATTATTATTTCAGAAATATAAAAGTAAATTGAAATTAAATCTTGATTAGTATCTTGAGTTTATATTTATTCACAACGTAAATAAGATTTGTTTTAAATGTTTCGTTGTTATTCTATTATGAAGAAAAGCTATGACCTTAAATGCTTTCTGCCTATGTAAGAATATGTAACATAGTTTAAAATAATTATTTGGCCCCTTATTTTCTACAGATTTTTAAAATATTTCAATTTTATCTACTGATTTTATATTTTTTTCGTAAAAATTTGCCTAATTTATTTGTTTTGAGTCATCCCAAGATGGCACTTTGCCAATGTATAGTAAGTAACGATATATAAATAATCCTGTCTCCGCTTGTGGACAAAGATTGATGATTCAACACGAACATCAATTCTCTAATCCATTGTGGTGTTTTCTCTGAATCACTAACTCCAGGCAGGACAGTTATGATGATATGTCGCCTTACTGCAGCTCGGTACCAATGTGAACTCACATTTATATATACGGCGATGTTAGATTTATCTGTCACGTAAACTAGAACCAATATTCCCGTGTAAGGAAGCAATTCGCTGAAATTCGTTCGAAGGTAAAATTTTAACAAAAGGCTGCAGGATTTGTGGCTACTAATATACAGGATGACATCAAATTAAGTTGTTTTTTCACATGAGTAAGTAGCACCTAAATATATTTCTCCAGTTCTAAAATTTTTGTTAAGACGGACAAAGATGGGATTAATGTTGCATTATTGTTTCAGTAGTAGAAGTCTTCTTTGAGAAGAACTTTATTCTGGGACTAGGTCCCAGCTCGAAAAATCTCGGCACTTCGAGGCGGGCACATGTGTCTCACATTTAAGGCGAGTTAAAGTGACTCTCCCTCCAACCGTAGACAATATCAGTTTGGTATAGGAAAGATCCGAGGAAATATTGTCTACGTAGGGATTGATAAATTATTTGCCACTTCTATAATTTTAATTTTATTGAAAACTAGTTTCGAATGTTATATATTCATCTTCAGTTCTAAAACACACACAAAATTAAAAATAAGAAATAGAAAATACAGTTTGGTATTATTATACATATTAAATTAAATGTAATATAAATACATTTATATAATATAATACATTTACGTTTAGTATGTATAATAATACCAAACTTTGTTTTATTTGTTTAATTTTTTTTTTTCACATAATTTATATTTTTCGAGACAAGAATTTATACTATTTGCCTATTTATTTTATTGAAAATATTATAAACATTAATTGTTTTTCATTTCGTAGCATTATGGCCAGATATTGTTTCTGTTTTATTTGTCCAATTGTGTTATTCTTAAGGGACCTAGTCCCAGAATAAAGTTCTTCTCAAAGAAGACTTCTACTACTGAAACAATAATGCAACATTAATCCCATCTTTGTCCGTCTTAACAAAAATTTTAGAACTGGAGAAATATATTTAGGTTCTACTTACTCATGTGAAAAAACAACTTAATTTGATGTCATCCTGTATATTAGTAGCCACAAATCCTGCAGCCTTTTGTTAAAATTTTACCTTCGAACGAATTTCAGCGAATTGCTTCCTTACACGGGAATATTGGTTCTAGTTTACGTGACAGATAAATCTAACATCGCCGTATATATAAATGTGAGTTCACATTGGTACCGAGCTGCAGTAAGGCGACATATCATCATAACTGTCCTGCCTGGAGTTAGTGATTCAGAGAAAACACCACAATGGATTAGAGAATTGATGTTCGTGTTGAATCATCAATCTTTGTCCACAAGCGGAGACAGGATTATTTATATATCGTTACTTACTATACATTGGCAAAGTGCCATCTTGGGATGACTCAAAACAAATAAATTAG
Source organism: Rhaphigaster nebulosa (assembly GCA_948150685.1). Lineage (NCBI taxonomy): Eukaryota > Metazoa > Arthropoda > Insecta > Hemiptera > Pentatomidae > Rhaphigaster > Rhaphigaster nebulosa. The sequence continues at coordinate 126,822,443 of OX411308.1, forward strand.
GCAAATTTTTACGAAAAAAATATAAAATCAGTGCAGATTAATTTTTTTAAATATGCCGCGCGGAACTCAACTTGGTATGAGGAAATTAAGCAACAACGAATAATCGGCTTTAAAAGATCTAATTTGGCACAAAAGCAAATTGCTCCTAGGGTGTATTTATCGCGGCATATTTTAAAACATTAATCTACACCAACACACTCTGTTTAATGTGAAAAAGAGAACTAAATTGATATTCTTTCATGAAAATAAAAGTAAATTTAAAATAAACCTTGATTAGTACCTGGAGTTAATATTTATTTACAGCGTAAATACGGTTTTTTTAATATGTTTTGTTGTTCTTCCTTTATGAAGTAAATCTATGATCTTTAAATGCTTTCAAGGTGAAACATAATAGTTTAAAATAATTATTCGGCCACTTGTTTTCTACAAATTTTAAAAATACTTCAATTTTACTGAGTACTTGATTTTTTCACAGAACTGTATGTTCCCAAAAATAATAATTATTAGAAGAGCGGTAAAGCTTCGATGTATGTTGATACCTGTATATCATTTTAACTATTCCTAATTTCTCGAAGTGCCGAGATTTTTATTTATATATATATATATATATATATATATATATATATATATATATATATATGGATATGACCTATGGGCTGATTCGAGATGCGTCGTTAATTTATGACGTACATAACCACACTCAATCGGATTGGGGGATGAACTGATTCCATTCAATGGAAGTTCGATATACAGATCATTAGGCCCTGATGATTCCATTGTAGGAGTTATGACGTCATAGCTCGCTCGTTACGGTATAGAGTACCCGAGTGTACGACTGTAAATGGAAGGTTAAGTACACAGAATAATATCGGTGGCAGAATTGGAACACGCCAAGTGGGACGGGCTAGCTGTTATCAACTGTGGCTGATAACATTCAACCTGCGGCTTTTGTAAGTCAACAGTTAGTTCCGTCAGAGTGTGCTTTTATGAAGCAGCATTTAAGCTGTTTATCTTCTCCTTCCACACATATCCCAAAACAACCAGGTCGATTAAAGTCTTTAGGCTCAGTACATTCGTATATATTATTGGAATATCCCAAGTATTCAATTAAATGTAGGATGCATTATACTACTATTAACATTAAAAAATTAAATTGTGTAGATTTTCTTCTTCTAATGTCATTAATTAAAATGGTTACTTTAAATTTTAATAATTTCTACAAGAACATAAAATTAAATAAATTCAACTACTCCTGAATATGTCTGTAGAGACTACAAAAATAAATAAAAAAAGTAATCGGTTTTTTATTTAATTTTTTCTCATCCAAAATTAATAAAAATCGTCAAATAAACCATGCGGTTTCATTGTTGATAAAATTCTTGAAAAATTCATTATAAAAAATCTGGTTCGGTGCTCTCATCACACAACCTTCACTTACTACCCAACTTTAAATAAATTTAATTTTTTTTAATTTAGTTTCCAAGGGAATTCCATTCAGTTTCCATTGAAACATTTAGTTTACATTTAATAAAATATAAGTAAACAATTTTAACTACAACAATCACTTAATGTTTAAACAACTAGAAGGTGTTAAAAGGGCTAATTGTGTACAGTGTCATTTTTATTGGGGAAATAAAATGTAAATTGCTTCTTGTTAACAAGATTATTGATACAGAGAAAATAAATAACTTATGTATGAATTGGAAATTAAATTAACATTTGTACGCTAAATTAGCTGTTGCAAAAAGTCCTTACACCCGAGCGCCGAGCTAGTGCGAGTACAAGGTTTGTTTGAATATGACGGGATAGCAGAGCGTACCCCCACCAACGCGGGATTCCTAATCCCATAGTCCTCTAGTCCCCTCTCCTAACTAGAGTCTGGGGAAAGGAGATTCCCAAGGCGAGGATAGCCGATTCCACCCGAATCCTCCCTTCTTTTCTCTCAATGCTTTTCCTGCGTGATTTTACCGCTCTTATACTGAGTCGCCGTAAGGTTTTATATTATATTCTATAATTAATAATATTTTAAATTTAGAAAGAAAACAAACTTTTTAGATAATAAATTAGGTATATTTATCACAAAATAACAGCTATATAAAATGCACTAAAAAAAATATTAATCAGATAACAACAAAGACTTTTATAAGAACCTATAAATAATATTAATGAAATAATACAAGCTAATTTCTCAAAAAATAAAACCAGCATATGGTATAAATTGAACAAATCACATAAATTAAATAATTAATAAATAAATTAATTAAATAATGTTTGTTTTTAACTGATATTCATAATTTAAAGCTCATGATTAACAAAAAGTTTAATAATTAATGTTATAAACTTATTTTTAACAATTTAATTTTCAATAAAAATAAGTAAGATAAATGCAATTATTATTATCCATTATGATTATATTCATGATTAAAATCCATAAAATTATCCTTTTACTATCGTAAATTATAGATGCAAATTAGAATCTAACAAAATTAAATCAGAATCAGTATCGCAACTTCGAGCTGATGGAAGAGTTCAGACCACTGTGCGATGTAACAAAGTGGGGTAAAATATTTTTTTAGAGAGAAACAAAGCTGATATTCGTTTTTAGCAGTCCGAAAAACTCTCAAATACGAATTTTCATAACAATCGAAAAATAAATTTTGTTTACTCAAAAATTTCACCTTACTTTTCTTCGAAAATCACATAAACTGCGATAACTTCAACACGACTCCACCGATTTACACGAAACTTTAGAGAAGTTTAAGGCTTTATAAACTACACGAAATAGCACAAACCCGACCTCCATAAACAATTTAGAACCGGAGGTATAAAATAAAACGTTTGAGAATTTTTTTTTTATTATCTCCCTTGCAAAGGCATAAATTCTAAAAGTGATTGGTATGGGTTAGAGATCAGTAATTCAGCTTTCCAATTTCTGTAGTAACGTTGAATTTGGATAAAATTCTTAGGAGTTATGAATGATTATGTGAACGCCGGACATCGGCAGGAATAAAAACCAAATCGGCAGGAAGTCGTCCAGAGAAACCAAGACCAAAAATTTTTATTTTTTTATTTTTATGAAAATTCATATTTAAGGGTTTTATAGGACGATAAAAACTAATCTGACTTGCTTTTTCCTAATATAATTTTTTTTAGCCTACTTTACTGGAAGCGTCTTTTAGTTTATGTGATTATTTGTGCATTTAAATTCATTTAATACAATGGGCAATATTTTCTCCATATTTTAAACAAAAAAACAAATCGATCGGTATACAAGAACTTTGAAATCCATGCAGAGCAAAGGCAGAAAACATTGATATAAATAATTGTTTAAATTACATAAAATAATTTTTTTCTCGGCTCCTTTTTTTTCCTGCTAGTTTTTGTTCGTTTAAACTAATTTACTACAATTGGCAATGTTTTTTCTTATTTTACACAAAAAACTAATCGATTGGTATTTTATGTATTTATTGTATCATATATTTATAATTATAATCTATTTACTTATTTTTAGTTTTATCAGATTTAATCACTGCTAAATTATTATTTTTATTTCAAAAGTTTTTAAAGTCTATTAATATTGGTTAATTTGTTCTTTAACATTGATAATTTAAGGATTTTTCTTTAAATTGTATTACATAATTATGGGTTATATTGCAAGTATGATTTCTAATGGCATCAATATGACATTCTGACGAATCTATATGAGAATATCTTTTGTATATCTGCTGTTAGATTAATAGTATACTTATATTTACGTTTATAATTAAAACTAAAATTGTCGCCTACTAAGATAATCAATCCCATTAGTGCCTATTCTGGATGGAGTATTGATAATAGTTATATTTTCTATTCTGTCAATATTTTTTTATAAGTAATTATATTTGTTTAAAATTGTGTTCATATTATTTATTTCTTGTGTAAAATTTAATGGTTGTTTAATATTATTGACTGTAATGTCAGGTATGTTATCGTATTTTCTGTTTATTTATATAATTGTTATATTTAAGGTTGGTTTGTTAATTCTTGGTATTTTATATTTGTTCAATTTATACCATATGCTGGTTTTATTTTTTGAGAAATTAGCTTGTATTATTTCATTAATATTATTTATACGTTCTCATAAAAGTCTTTGTTGTTATCTGATCAATATTTTTTTAGTACATTTTATATAGCTGTTATTTTGTGATAAATACACGTAATTTATTATCCAAAAAGTTTGTTTTCTTTCTAAATTTAAAATATTATTGTTTATAGAAATATAATATAAAACCTTACGGGGACTCTGTATAAGAGCGGTAAAATCACGAAGGAAAAGCAATGAGAGAAAAGAAGGGAGGATTCGGGTGGAATCGGCTATCCTCGCCTTGGGAATCTCCTTTCCCTAGACTCTAGTCCTCTCCTAGCCCAGTCTAGTGGGAGCACTGCTCAAACTGTGCGGGCTGCATTTTGTAGAATGAAGGTGCTTTGTTTCTGTTGATTTATTTAATTTAAAAAAAATATTTTCTATTCATTTTTACTATAAAGTAATTGATTTTTTTTAAAAATAAATCTAGAGGAATCACTTGCTTGTGTGCACAAAGGAACTACCTCCACTGCTCTCGTTTCCGAAAAAAAATTGTGGACCCGGGAAAATATTTCTCCTTTTTTATTTTCTCTTACCGATATACGAAGTATATAGAAGGGGAAGTATTGCGATCCTGAAAATTTTCGAATTCGAGTTTTCAACGGAAATACACGTTTTAAGGTCTCCTGAGTGCAAATAACCAAGTCTCGCAAAATGGTCTGTGTGCCTGCGTGTATGTGAACAGTCTAGCTCAAAAAAGAACAGTTGTACGATATTGAAATTACGTATTTAAAATAGGCACTTGCATGTGATGTTATAGCAACTTTTTCGTCAAAATCGACGCACCGGAAGTGCCACTTTATATAATCGATTTTACACTTTTTACAGTTTTCTCAAAAATAGCTCTAACGATTTTGATGAAACTTGTCTAAACTATTCTTCATAAAGGCCTTTAACTTTTCATTTATGTAGTACATCGCCGAGGAAATACAGAGAAAAAGGTATGATGAAAATAATATTTTATTTGCGCATAGCTTAAAAAGTATGCATTTTATGGTAAATTATGTATAATATTGTATGAAAGGTTGTTAAATTATCTAAAAAACAAAAAAGAATCATCAAAATCGGACCAGTATTAGCAAAGATACTGTGTATTTTATGAGGAGCACAAGACCCTAGATGGATAACAGACCACATCGGAAAGGATACGGATGCGACCGAATCTTCTCCCACCAATCCTCTAATCTGTTGTAAACAATAACGCTCTGTAATAAAGTAATTTAAGATTACGAAAACGGAAATTAACTTAATAATTTCTACTTTCATATTATTTAAACTTTTAAAATATATTTGCAACTTGAAGAAGTTAAAATATATAGGTACGGTACAGAATTGTTGTACTAAAATTGCTTGAAAAACTGTTTTATTGTACTTAAGTGGGAGAAGATGTGAAGAAGTGAATCCTGCTGAGTTTATTTCAAGAATTGTTTATGCGAAATTTTTAAAATTATATTAAAAAGATAATTATTACAGGACGGTAAGGGAAAGTTGTGATGCGCGCATCGCACCAGATTTTTTTCTTTTAGTATAAAACAATAAAAAACTGCGCAGAACATTTTATTATGAACTGTGCCAAATTTGCCTCTGAAAGAAGTTCCTTTATTGTACACTAGTTGATCCAGCAATGCTTCGCTATTACTGGATTTGAGTTTATATATAGATTTAATGAACCCAAATGAAAATTTGATAAAAATTATTGTATAAGCATAAATGTAGTATTAAAAAATTAAATTAATTGAAGTTCAAAATAGAATTAGTTCACCCATTCAAAAGATAATCGTGACAGAGACAGACCAATGGTCGAAAATGCATATTTTTTTACTCAAAGAGGCTCTGCAAAGCGAAGAATTTTTGAAAACTGCACATCGAAAATTTGAACCGATCATAATATTTTCTTACCCTATCAGCGCGCTTGTGTTGCAGTTCTTCTGACCTGCAACGGTAGGAAAATAAAAATAAATTATTTTTTAATGTTTATATTTTTTCTTTAATATACTTTTAAAACAAAATGTTTTTCTGGAAAAAGCATGCTGATATTATTTTTCAAACTTGAGATACAAAATAAGCATTTTTAACGAGTTTTATTATTTATTTTGTTTAATTCCTAGGGTGTACATTAGATGATTTTTTCTCTCATTTTTTAGGCAATTCATTTATCTTTCAAATGAGCATCGTTTAATCATCGAAAAATGTACACTTTTTGATTCATGCTCAAATGAAGCAAAGAAGCGTTTTTTTCAGATTTTGCGCAACCGCAATATCGATATCGGTAAATTTTATTATTGCAAAACCATCTAGGAACCATGGAGATGATATAATTAAAATTTGGTAAAGATTGGTTCAACAGTTTTCGCGGTTAGACCTTACAAACGAAAAACGGGCTGTTCTTTTATGTAATTGTATGATATAAAACTAATCACTAAAATAATGCTAGATATCCTGACATTAAGATATCCTTGGTAATAAATGACGGAACATTTTTAAATTAAGGAACTATCAACATTTATCATTGGTTTAGAAACTATTTTATTTTTTAAAAGATAAGTTGTAGCTAATCGAGTCAAGTGGCAAATGGCTTAAACTTAAGCCATAAATTATAATTTTAAAAATGACGGAGAAACCTTACTATAAGGTCTTTACATCATTCAGATAATAGAATATTCTTCTATTATTCACGGAAAAAAAAACAACAACAGTGTTTTACCAATTTTCTTCAAAATCACCGATATCGCCTGGAATATAATTAATATATACTTCTATGGACAATTTAAAGGATTTCCTAAGTTGGAGATTGGACCACTTAAGCATTGTTTAAGGGCACACACATGTGTATGTAGCAAACGTTCTTAGGAGGTGAGTTTGCTATTTTGGAATTCTATATTTTTGGACATTTCTTCTATAAGTCATTGGATCGGCCTTATAGATCATTTGTATAGGTCGCTTATAGCAATATCAACTGAATTTTTATTATGCATTTTCACAATATTTATAATCAATGATAACTTCTGTTGCAGATATGGTTCAGAAAAGGCGCTGCAAGATAAATGCAGTGCCTCAAGGCCCACTGCTCCCTCCGATAAAGATTGTCTTAGTACAACCTCGTGAGGTAAAAGTTATTATTATTATTATATATCCAATGTATGCTTGGAAGTAATTTAAAGTGAGTTCAATGGTTGTAAATTTATTTTAATAAAAATACCTGACAAAATACCTTAAAAAAAAAAAAAAATCGAATTTGTAACTTCGACTCAGGGCTTCCAATAGCCTGGTTTTAAAAAATGTTATTTTACATTATAATCGTCATCATGACACCATAAACCATTGAACTGTTTTCAATTTAACTTTAGAAGTATGTAGTTGTAAGTTGTGAGTTACGAAGAATGCAAAAAAAAAATTCGGAAAAAAAAATGTAATGGATTAGAAACGATGGCGTTCAAAGCACAATCCTTTGGGTAAATCAAAAGCGTTTTCTTGCGACTATTGCTGTTTTGTTTTTTCTTGTCCTTGGACTATAATATTTTTTATGGTTTTGGTCTGAGTCCTAGCAGAGGTATTATCAACAAAAAAAGAAAAAGAAAGAAATCGTTGTGTAGATTTCTTTCTCGGAAATTTCAGTAAAATTTATTTTCAAAGTTATATAGAAGTGAAAAAACTCTACATTTTATTTAATTTAGTACTATCCACGATTGAGTTTTTAAATTGTCTATAATTAAAAAAAAAAAATTTGTTCTTCAATATGAGAACTGTTCTAACCAATGTTGTAGCGAGCCATGTGACTATAACCGCAATTTTTATTCAAAAGGCCCTTTGCCTACCCAACTTACCCAGTGCCTCAGAATAATAATTCAGCCCCCGTTGAGGGATCGCCTACCATCTGCCGACAATATATGACCCACTACGCTTCTCGGTTTACGGTCATTCATTTCTCATAAAAAGACGGCACCACGATCGAGAGCACCTCTTAAATCCCAATATTGCACTTCCTATCATTGCTCCAGTCCTTACGGCCTTTAACTTCAAATTAATAATTATATTAAATGGACAAAAAATAATTTGGATATTTCCAATCAATAATCAATAGAATATTATTTCCATTAAATTAAATTTTATTAGTCTGCTAGTATATAATTATAATTTATTTATACATAGTAAAAAACACACTTTTTTTTTTAAATCACAAGAATAAACTGTATTGTATTAATAAAATAAATAATGGAAGCTTGTCCAAAACACTCTTTTCTTGACATTCGACACTTTCTGCTGTTATCTTATTTATTGTTTTCACTCTAATACTTAGCGTTATGAAATGAAAATAGACTCAAAGTGGTCTTATTTCTCTACAATGCCTACTACATTAATTTTCTAAAAAAATTATTTGTTATGAAAAATTTAGAACCGTGTTTTGCGATTATCGCCCTCGGGACATATCGGATCAAAAAATACCGTAATTATTACTAAATTATGATTACATCAAATATAAATAAATAAAATAAATGAAGGGGGAACATCCCCGAAACGTAGACATTGCTAGAATGTGACATGTGAAGTAAACACAAAATAAATTTATTTTGAAAGTCAGAATTGCTCCTCCTTTTATTAATTATTGGATTTTCTAATATATTTGAATAAAAAAATAAATAAAAAGGCTTAGCGAACCCGAAGGTTCGATGCCTATACCACCAATAGCAGTTTACACATCCTTCCACCGCCCACCGTCCAATCCTTAATCCCTAAGATCACACTTAACGCAATCCTCCCACCTATGCCTCGTTCTACCCCTCGGACGTTTAACCAGTCGGCTCAACACTTATTAACATGTTGGGAATTCGTTCGTTACTAAGCCCAACAACTTTGCGAGCCCATTTCAATCGGCTCGATGTTATCACTTCAATTATATTAACATGGTGCATGCTCCGCAATTCCGTGTTGTGTATGAGTCCACGATCCTTTCTTTTTCGTACCAAATATCCTGAGCAATCCTAATTCTCGAAGACCGTAAGGTGTTGTTCTTCCTTCTAAGTTAGCGAACAAGTTTCATACTCGTACAGAACAGGAGGGATATCAAATTTAATATAATTATATTATATTGTATCATATCGTTATAATCGTATGATGTATTCATTAAAATATTTCTTTTTTTAAAATAATAAACCATTTTATTCTGTTTGCTATTATTTCTACTCTTCCAACAGAAAGAATGCCTAAAGAAGACCGAGAGGCGACAGAGCTTGAAGAAGATTGAGATCTCCCCTGACTTCTCTACATTGGTCGCCAGGAACAGGGACCGTCCTCTGGTCTCTTCTTTGCCACCTCCACCTTTGCCTGAACTACCGATAGTTGATGAAGATGCCATCTTCAGGGAAGTACTTTCCAGCGACAGCAGCCTCAACTCTTGCACATCATCAGCTTCTTCGGTGAGTTCTAGATGCTTATCAATATTTTTTTCTTTTGTGTAGAATCGGAATAGGTATATATTATGCATAAACAATGGTATTAAGCATAAATATGTTTGGATTGCTAACTTTTTTCTAATCTAATCCTATCTAATTTATTTTATGAATTAGTTGTTTTTACCAAATAGGATTTGGTTACAAATCTTGAGGGCCTCATGCTTATTGATAAATAATGAATAGATAGTTGTTTTGACATTACTTTTTTTCTCTTTATGCACTGAAAATTGGAAACACTGTCTTTGTCTCTTTGAAGTATAACTTTTTATGTATGGTAACCAGTAGTGTTTTTAATTAACATGTTTCATATATTCAGAAAACATTTTCATATAATTAATACTGTTCATTGCCAGTCTCACCTCTTCAATTGAGCACAATTCCTTAGACTCTCTGTTGAAGAGATTACTAGCATCCTTTTTAATAGATTGCATTGTGTCAACATTGTTTCTTTCTATATTTTTATTTTATTTTTTTAATCCGTATTCCATTTGGAATATTATTTTACATGGCAGCTAAGTAACAAATGTGATTGATTATATTTGTTTTGTTTTTTCTTTACTTTAAATATTTATGAAACAGTATCCATATTCAGCAAATCATTATATATGTATATATTTTTTTCATAGCCCAGAATGAAAATTTTTATTACTTAACTGTTTGCAGATTAATTTGAACATTTTTTATTATTTTTTTAAATATCTCGTTTATTGTTATACTTCACTTAAGCATCAAAGTTTAAATTAACAGTCTCAAGATTATAAATTATGACATATAATTCAATATATCTGTAGCCCCAGTGAATTATATTATGAATTAATAAGTGAATGAAATTTATGAATTGGTTTGACTGAATGAGTACTTTTAATTGGTGGAGTAAATATATTTTTTATTAAATTTTTTTATTAAAACATACAGCAAAACAGTCATGTTGGTTAAGCTTTAGCTTGAAAGATTTTTCTATTCTAATTTATTTTCTTTAATAAACACAGGTTGTATCAGAAGTTACTCCTTCATCATTGAATGACGATGACCAGAGCTCGCTTACAGAAATTCCCCTCTCTGGTATTAGTTCCTCTTGGGGATACGGAAAAATAACTAGAGATACAAAGAAAGAAGAGAAAAAGCGAGATGAGAAAGAACACCTGTTTCGCTTATTTGACCAGCTTCTGTCAGAGATATACACAGCAGAGGAGATGTCCAGGGTGTCGAGGAGAAGGAGTGATAATCTATTATATACAGGTATTCAGCTACAATTTATAATACACTGGATATCGTTTATAACAACCCTGAAGCGGGTTTGTCAGTTTTTGTCATAATAGCTGGTGTTCGTTATAATCTATACCAACTCTGGAAGAGGAAAAATTTCAAAGTTGTAGAAAACCAATCGTCAAAAACAGGAATTTACCTTAACTTTATAGCAAGTATGAAATGTGCATAATTTATCATTATATATATATATATATATATATATATATATATATATATATATATATATATATATATATATATATATTATAATTTTTATATTAGATTTACATATCCCTTTCAACAGAATGAAAGGGGCACAAATCAAAAAATGGATATTTGTTAGAATATGCATTAGACACAACTTAAGTTCTCCATAGAGGCCCCAAGTTTCCTCTAATACAAGTTGCTGGTAGATTGCCATTCTGTCTAATGATTTGACTTGATATTTGAGGGCAGGCTGCTCTGTGGGATGATAAGGGTCCAACTACTAGAATTTCTGACATAAGCAGTTTTGGTCCCCTTCCATTCTGGATGTGCGATATGTAGAATAATTTTGTAATTTTTACACTATTTTTCAAACAAGATTTCTTGATTGTAGTCCATAAATTGAGCATAAGAACATTAAACTTGTTTAACAAAATAAAACCAGTTATACGTCTTAGACCATTTTTTGTATAAAGTTGATATGATATTTTAGCATAAATAGTCTGTTTTATGATGCCACTCTGCAAGTCATTGTTTACTAGTAAATATTTGTCAAAGTCTGCTCATCATCTTCTTCCTTGAAAATGTTTACAATATTTGTTTACATTTTGAGCTGACTTCCTGTTTCCTTTACCACCGCTGTATAACTGATGTTTTATCCCTTAGGCAAATCCAAAACGAGTTGCTATAAATGAAATATGTTGTTACAAGTGATGTTGTAATATCCACTTGAAATTGCATATAATAGCTATACAAAGTTCAAGGGACATGACTATTTAGTGACTATAGCCGGTTTGTCCCTGTAATTGTTGTCATTATAGGTGGTATCCAGTGCATAAGCATTATCAGGTATTATTTATAAGTTATTTTTCTTACTTTTTTTCTTATTTATTGCTTTTCTTGGACACAAAATACACAATAGTAGATCCAAGTCTGTCAGTTCTTAACTTATATAGAAAAGTCTGAATATTGCAATATTATTGCCATAAAATTAGAATTCAGATGGCTAAGTATGTAACAGAGGCTTATAATAGATGTCATTAAAATGTGGCAATTTAGTCATCATTATTACAATAGATTTACTCGACTTTTGACTTTTATATAGCATAAGCCTGGTAAAAGTCAATCATAGAATGTTAAATAAGTAATTTTGTAGTTTTAAAGTTTATAATATTATATCCCTTTGTAAATATATTAAATTATTTTAATTTCATTGACAGAATACATCATTGTGATACTGTTTCTTTCTTTCCTTCATATTTTGTTATGAATTAAGAATATCTGTTCTTTATACACATTTAATAAAAAAAAAAAACTTCTATAAAGATCAATCTACAATTTAAAAAAATCGTTGGTATGCAAAGTTAAAGTTAATAGCAAGAAAATTTTTTTTTAATATATACATATATATATATATATATATATATATATATATATATATATATATATATATATATATATATATATATATATATATGTTTAATAGGTATTGAAAAAAGAGAAGAAATAAATGTAAATATTTTCAATTTATAACAAATGACTAATATCTAATTAAAAATTATTTCTTGTATTAAATAAAAATCCTCCAATACCCTTATCAAATATTATTTATAATTTTACAGCATATTAAAGGAAGATTTAATCCAAGTTTCTGAAAATGTTTTGATACAGCGGGTATTTCGTTCTATTCTTTTATGGAAAGAATTTTTTTTGCAGTTTAAAAATTGAATAACATGAATTATTCTTATCTCAATTTTAAACAGTTCTTAAACTTTCTATAACATTTGTGAATGGAATAAAAAAATTTATTTGTAGATTTTATTAAAAAAAAAAAAAATTGTACTCTGATGATCCATGAAAGATCTTCGGTGCAGTAATTGATGAGAAAGTACTATTCTTGACCAATTTTTAGTTACAGAAGGAGGCCAGTAATATGCTTAACTGCTAGGTTTTTCACCCAACCCATCTAAGGATTGGGTGGTCCTTTGCGAAGGCTCCCAAGAGTGATTTACAGCTAATAAAATAGAAAATATATTTTCTAATATAGCTAATCTCAAAACTTAGCCTATGGACCAATATGACTTTACTTACTATAATAAATTTTTAAATAATTTATTTAATTTTTTTTCTCTTACATTTTCCATTTATGATTTATGATGGTCTAATAATCCTTAGTAATTCATTTTCAGATTAATATCTTTCTGTCCACATAAGTCAATCACCAAAACTTTTTTTCCAACCATCCCTATCGAGTACAATATGGACCAAAACTAACTCCTGTTCCCTTATAGCATTTCCTATCATGCTTTCATTTGCTATTTTATTGAATATCCTTTCATCAGTAATTTGTATTGTTTTCTTTTTTACACCTTTATTTCTACTTTTTTTTCCCAAACATTTTTACTAAATCAAGTATCAAGTATCTTCTCTGCTTTGGATATATGAAGGCTGTTCATTTGGTTTTTGTTTATTGTCCTTTTTCTATAGAACTCTATTCGTATGTGAACTATAGCTCAAGTATCTCCAACTTTTCAGCTTATCCTTCAAAAAAATGTTTAGCTTGTCGATTGATCATCACTATAGCTTTAGTTATCAGATTCAATTATTTATATTCCAAAATGTTTATCTGTTATTATTATCCGTTTTTACTAATAAACTAATTATATTGCAGGACACTGTGGAACCAAGGTTGAACGATACCATTCTCACTGTGGCTTCTTGGAAAAATATAGAGTAGAAGAAGAACCCTTAAGATTTACTTTGGAGCAGCTACAAAAAAAATGTAAGTAATTAGAGATGTTTGAGATGATTAATTCTGATAATACTGACAACTAGTGAATTTACTGTAAAAAAAAATGCTATCGTGGCATGAAAGGCATGATAAAGAATAGTACCCAGCGGCATTAGGCATAATAAAGAATAATACCCAGCTGCACCTCTTCCTTTCATGATTGTCGTGTATAGCGTTTTTTATTTGTTCTTGATGTGTGGGCCCCATGCCATTCTTCTGTCAAATGTCAGACCAAGGTATTGAATTTTGCCAGTCTGCGGAATTACTGCATTGTCCAGATACATTGGAGGGCAGATTTCTTGTCGAAGAGTAAAACTGATATTTTGAGATTTTTCTAGGTTAAGTCGAATTTTCCAAAGTTTGCACCAATCATGAAGTTTTGTTAGATAATGAAAAGTCTGTGAAGCGTTTGCTGGATTTTGATGTTTTGTTAACATTTTTGTATCATCTGCATACGTCGCTGTCAGAGTTTTGGAGCTGTTTGGAATATCGTGTACATATATGATGTAGAAAAGTGGAGCAAATATTGATCCCTGAGGTACTCCTGCTAAGGCCGGTCTAGTGGTAGAAGTGTAATTACTATATAACTTGTTCCCAGGATGCAGCTTCATATATAGTACTCTGTCTATGTTTTTGACAAAATCGTCGTTTTTTCGACAACAATTTACCAAATTATTATGTTGTGGTAATTATTAGAGGCGTCATTTGATGTTCTTTAATTAATATACCATAACTTTTTAGATAGAATGTGCTATTTAAGAATTATAGATTAGTCCTAAAATTTCGAGTATTTTTGACCGCCACTGTGCATTCGGCTATAAATTGGCGGACGTACATTTTTCATCTCGGGTCTTTGAACATATTCATTACCTATGCCCCAACCTTCGTATGAAATGTCACTTTTTTGCCACGGGCTCACGCACTATTAAGACACCAGATCCGGAAAAAGAACGCAGACACCTTACTCCCTTCCAGGCTAAACTTTTATGATTGAACGTCTAAATTCTCTTTACTCCAACTACCTTCATGCTATTGACGGTTTATTCAAAGAATTTTGAACTCAGGGGTTTGTTTTTCATTGTTTTAATTCTTCATCCTCATCCTTCTAAATGTTTTTAGGCAGTTCTATTTTTAAATCAATTTTTTTTTTCAAATTGTTAAAAACACGAATTATTGTTTTAATTTGATTTTAATTGAAACATTTCAACCACATAGAACTATTTCCCACTAATTAGTATAAACAGGAGCCCTAAAATGACTGTCCTAGATCAGTATTTGTCAGACGGCTATGATATCCAAACTATGTAACATTATTCATAAGAGAAAAGTGATCCGCTATGTGGGCGGAATCTCAACTCAATGGTAAGCGTGTGGGCGCTGGTGAAAAAGGGCATTTTCCGGCGAAGTAGCCAGCCAAACCCTTCAGGCTGCCTTACATGACAGTGGATAATGATCTTGTATTGTTGCAGTATCAGGTTTCGATCCCTTTTATCCGCGATCACCGGGCCGGTGAAGATTAGGATAGGATTCGCTATTGTTCTAGGTCAAGGTATACTAGAGTATCGGTTCTAGATCAAGTTCCTGGGTTAAAACCTCGGTAGGGTTTGCTGCCGCAGTCCTTTCGATCTTTCGCCTATATAGTTACCCTACATAGGAGGAGTTCAATTAAAAAGTTATTTATACACCTTCCATGCCAAAAGCACAATATGTGTATTTGCGAATATTAGTGTGATGATTATAGGAATTAAATTACATAAATTCAAATAAATTTTTGAAAGAAAACAAAAATAAAAACATTTAAATCGGACAAATATTAGTCAAGATGCGGCGTACTTTATTTTTTATCCACATTTATTTTTACGAACAACTCGAAATCTATACATCTTCTGGAACATTTCAAGTGCTCGTTTGACAGATTATTAAAGTGACTACAAAGCTGAACTTAAAGAAATAAAAAACTCTTAATCAGACCAATATTAGCAAAAATACATCCAATAATTTATGTTTGGCAAATCTAAATTTAGCATCCAAACCGGTAAAGAATGTTATGTGAGTGTTTACTCCAAATATTTGTTTTCTAAATCAGTGGGATGAATTTATATAACTCCCTAGATTTCGTTTCCGATGATCATTCTTTGTTGGACTCAGTAATTACGTACTGTTTTAAATCACATTTGATATAAGATATGGATGTTTTCGAATAAATGAAGCTAGTCTTAAGGCTTTGTGATGCTCTCACAATCAGCTAGATTATCGGCAAATTCATTTCCTAAAATTCCGGAATGTGACTTAGGCTATTCAATTTTCCTAACAAGATTTCTAAAAAGTTATAAAAATCTTTATAGGAGTGAAAAGTCAAGTTTAAACAATTTTTAGATTGTCATTTTCGTCTGTACTAGGTTTTATATTTCAGAATAAATTAAATTTTTAAGAACTGTGGTCCCACCCAAGTTTTAATATTTTATAGGTTTTTACTTTATAGGTAATAATAAAGTATTTTCTTCTTTCACTATCGTATACGTTATATCGCACTTTGAGAGGGACACAACACGAAAAATTTGTTTATACTAGAACGAACATTAGGCAGGGTAGGGTTTAAATAAATAAATAAATATATATATATATATATATATATATATATATATATATATATATATATATATATATATATATATATATAAGTAGGATTACTTGGTGAATAAAGTCAGTTATTAACCAGCTCTTGTTGCGTTATTATTTAAAAATCTTTATTTTTTTTAAAGTTATCTAATCCGGACTCGTTAAGTGGTGCCGAAACCCGGGAGCGGAGCGGAGTAGTCGGGCAGTACAGGAGGAGACACTCACAGGGGATAAGCCGCTGCGCGAATTGCAGGTTGACGCATTTACGTGGAGAGGGTTTCAGTGGATGACGATCATTGACGTGTTTAGTAAAATCGCCATGGCGCATCCTATTCAGGCGAAAGCGATTTTGGAGGTTCTGCACACTTGGTTTATGTTTTACGGGGTACCGGACCGTATCACATCAGATAAAGGGAGGGAATTTGATAATACGGCGGTGATCGACGAAATGAAAACCTTAGAGGTCATGTGGCATTCGAGGGATTGAGCGCTTGCACAGCACTCTCAGC
This sequence comes from Rhaphigaster nebulosa, assembly GCA_948150685.1. NCBI lineage: Eukaryota > Metazoa > Arthropoda > Insecta > Hemiptera > Pentatomidae > Rhaphigaster > Rhaphigaster nebulosa. The sequence goes on from OX411308.1 coordinate 126,839,387, forward strand.
GATCACCTCAGGGTCTACCAGGTCGATAAGGGGTTGGCACCGGACATAGCGATGCGTAAGGCGATAGCGGCTTATAACCACTCTATCTATTCGGCATCTGGTTTTTCACCATTCGAGGTCTTGTTTGGGTTGCGCGGACCCGGAAGGGACTATGCGGGGACGGCGGGAGACTCGCCGGAGGAACGCGGCATCATTACGAACCAGATTCAAGTCCGAGGGTTATGGAAAAAAGTGCGTGAGCGAATTATTAAAGAGAAACGACCCAGGGTAGTGCGGGAAAATATGAAGGTTAGAGACCGTCTGGGGGACATCAAAATCGGGTCGATCGTATATCGCCGCATTGGGTCTAAAATGGGAAAGGAGACACGGCGATACGAGGGTCCATTTCGCGTAGTCGTTATCCGGGACCATAATGTCGTGACCATCGAAACCGTGAGAGAGCCCAAAAAGAGGCGAACCGTTCATATAGACCAACTTAAATTTCCCTTAGGTGATGCATTGGAGCGTCTTCGCCTGTACGGGCGGGAGACAACTGCGTGTAATCAGTTTTTTTATTATTGTATTCAACGAGTATATTTTGTTTTTGTATTTTAGCTGTACATATATCGAAGTTGTATTCTGTATATTTTTTCTTTTTTTTTGTTTCTGTAGTTACAGAATACAATATACAGAATACAATACAGAGTGTATTGTGTCTTTGTATTAGGGCTGTATATAATTCGAAGTTGTATTTTGTATTTTTGTTTTGTTTTGTTTTTATTATTATTTATTTTTTGTACTATGTATTTCTTAACTTGTACTTAGGGGAGTATCCATATTGTACAGGGGCGAGTTTAGAAACATTTTGGTACTGAATTCATTTTTCTCTCTTCATAACTGGAGATATAAAATAAAATCCATTTGCACGCGCAAACTCCCGATTTTTTTCTAGGGCTCCAGGAGCACCATTCACCTAAACATGTTTCATCATAATTTAGGTGATAAATGATGTGGGATTCTCTCTGTTGCTATAGTGTAAACAGAATGAAAATCAATATAAAATAGTTCAAAACAATGAGAGAACTATTGAAGACAAAGACCAAAACAACGATTGGTTTTTTTCAGAGTAGCTTTTTTGAACTCAGGAGACTACAAAGGTAGTTGTAAGAAATCTCGACAGAAAATATTCCCCCTTTGTCATTATTACTCTATCATAATTAGCTAAGAGAGATAAAGTTAAATAACACACTATACATTAAAATAAGACCTAAGCGACAATGAACAATTTCAGCACGTCGCGTTCCGAGTAACGTACATTCACTGAAGTTAATCTGATATAGAGCACTATGAAGCCAATCAAATAACCGTCCGAGACCAAATCGGTTTTTCATCCTAAGAATAATTCTCTCACGGGAAAATCGCCGAAAGGGCACAGGACCGAGAAGGGAAATAACCAAAGGAAAACAAACATCATATATCCATCGACGGGGAGGAGGGACGTCCATTTCTATTTCTTTCCGCATCTGCTCCGCGCTTTATATCTCTCGGCACGTTCTAATTAAATTTTCTTCTATCAATAGAAATATTTATAAATGGAAACTAATGAAAATATAATGTGTATATATATATATATATATATATATATATATATATATATATATATATATATATATATATATTTTCCTTACATGGTAATCCTATACAAGGACCGTTTATTATTTTATTACTCATGCCTTAGAGGCATTCTATATGAATGATAATAATAACCAAATTTACATATTTAATGAACTTTAATAAAAGTTAAGTATTCAATTGAAAATAATTAAGTAATATTTAAAAAAATATATAACGAAAACAAAACCAAACTGAATGAAACAAATAAACAAATTAAATAAAGCCAACAAGAAATTTCGTACGCTGTCCCTCTTTGGTCAATGAGTTGAAGTCTCGATATTTTTAATAAATTTAAGCAAGTCTGTCTATATATATATATATATATATATATTGTAACGTACTACTTTTTGGTTAAATATCTGATTTGTTGTGCTAGCCCAGTGGAGGGGGAGCGGGTTCAACCAGACTTGTCTAAATAAACGTAAAATATTCTTAAAATTTTATTTAGTAATAATTCACCAATTATAAAAAAAACATTTAGTCTAACTTTGTACAATTTAATAAATACAGAATTTCAATGCTGTAATATTTACACAATCTGCAAATAAGTCAATGTGTGAGAAAACTTCTTCAAAATAAGCTATAACAAATAACCATAACTAAACTCACTCGTTTTCGAAATAATCATCTTTCACTGTTCAGCTGGAATTAATAGTCTTGATCAGTTTTCAGTTCTTTAATATCCCACCCCAATGGGTTCAATGTACAGAATAAGGATGCACAAAACTAGGCCAACAGTTAAGCCAACGTATTCACACCATTTTTTAACCCTCTCCTCTCCAAACCCTTTTCACTGTAACCTCCCCATTTTTCTCACATATGTTTTATATCTTGTCTACCGTGACATTCTCCTCTCTTCCTGGGGTTGCGGGAGGGTATTCTGCTACCATGTTTAGGTTATCCGAACAATCTACTTTCAACTCCTGTATATGCCTATTTCCTAATGGTCTTCCTTCCTCATCGACCACCTCATACACTAGAGCCGACAAAACCTTTTTGATAACACCCTTTTCGTACTTTGGTGCAAGTTTGGCAGTATAGTACTTACTTAAGTTCGATATAGGATGCGTCTTCACCAATACGTTCTGGCCTTCAATCAACCGGGCTGGTCTCCGTCGAAGATTATAATGTCGGGCATTGTTTTCTTGGGCCTGACGCAATCGACTTTGAGCATCTTCCATGATCATTTTGAGCTTCTCATCGATCCTAATTATGGTCTCTGGTTCATCACAAACAACATATTGGGAGGCGTGGCTGACTAGCTCGCGGCCAAAGTTTAGAAGGGCTGGAGTGTACCCAGTTGTCTCATGGCTGGCTGTCCTCAAAGCAAAGCCGAACTCCGCGATATGTTTATCCCAGGATCGATGCTTATCTCTAACATAAGACGAAATCATTGTCTTGATCACCCTATTTACCCTCTCAGTAGGGTTAGCCTGGGGGTGATATGTTGGGTTATACCGACAAGTAGTGCCATATTTGCTCAACATATTCTTGAATTTTTCGCTAGTGTACTGAGTGCCATTGTCACAGAATACTACTTCAGGTACCCCAAACATTAAGAACACGTCGTTCTCTACGTGTTTTGTTACTGCCTGTGCAGTCGCCTGTCTTAAAGGGAAAAGTAGGGTAAATTTGGTTAGGTAATCAGTTACCACTAGTAAATACCGATTCTGCTTCGAAGAAAGTGGAAATGGTCCCATGAGGTCTGTGGAAATTACCTGCCAGGGTTTTGAAGGCACAGGAGTCATTCCCATCAAGCCTGCGGGAGCTTTTTGTTCCGGCTTCATAATTTGGCACGTATGACAATTTTTCACAAACCTGGCGACATCTCGGATCAGGCTTGGCCAGAAATAATAAAGAGCAATCCTCTTCTTCGTCTTGTTCACCCCCATATGTCCTGCAGTCGGGTCCTCGTGGAATTGTTTGAGAACTGCTTCTCTTTGATTCTTCGGTACCACAAGTTTCCATTGATTGTCGCCAACTTTCAAGGGGTTCCTCTCAAACACATGCTTGATGAGACGACCTTCAGCAATCCGCCAAGTCGGAAACTCTTCCGGCTTATCCGTGATTCTGCGCTTAATATTCTGGTACCAGGGATCCGCTTCCTCACCATTAATGACCACTGCTGCTAGGGCAGGGTTGGGGTCTAGAGGAACCTGATCTATTGCACGTGATAAAGCATCAGCTGCCATGTGTTCTTTCCCTGGCCTGTGCTGTATCCGGTAATCATAATTCTGAAGCCGCAGCGCCCATCGAGCTAATCGACCAGAAGGATCTTGCAGACGATGAAGCCACATCAGAGAGTGATGGTCCGTGATCACCGTAAATTTAGTGCCTTCGATATAGGGTCTAAACTTTTCGATGGCCCAAATCACTGCTAAACATTCCAACTCTGTTGCGGAGAGTTTTTGTTCGGCCTGCGTTAGTGCTCTGCTAGCATACGCGATAACCTTCTCTCCATCATCAAGATCTTGAGACAAAATTGCTCCTAATCCAACGGAGGAGGCATCTGTCTGAACTATAAACGTCCTCGTAAAATCTGGGCATGCCAATACAGGTGCTTCCACCAATTTCGTTTTAATATCTAAGAAAGCGTCCTCTTGTTCCTGACCCCAGCTCAACTTCTGACCCTTACGCAGAAGATGCGTTAGTGGCGCCATCCTAGAGGCAAAATCTGGAATAAATCTTCTGTACCAAGAAGCTAATCCTGTGAACGCCCGAATTTGACGTATTGTCTTCGGGCGGGGGTAGTTAAGGATACTGGCTACTTTTTCCGGGTCAACTCTTAATCCATTTCTATCTACCAGGTACCCAAGATACCTTAGCTCCTCTCGAGCGAACTTACATTTTTCTCGATTCAAAGTTAGACCAGCGTTGTTGATACGTTCCAAGACCTTTTTAAGGGTCTCGATGTGTAAAGAAAAGTCTGGTGTCACCACGACAACATCGTCCAAATAAACAAAAACATATGGTTCCAGCTCAGGTCCAAGCACCTGATCTATCAGTCTTTGCCAAGTTGCTGGTGCGTTGTGCAGGCCAAAGGGCATCCTGTTGAATTGGAACAGTCCCCGACCAGGTACAGTGAACGCTGTCTTTTCTTTGCTCTCTTCCGACAGACCAATCTGCCAATACGCTGATTTCAAATCTAGAGTACTTAGATACTTCGCATTTCTCAGGCGATCTAATATCGTGGACAAATAGGGTAAGGGATATGCGTCTTTCTTTGATACCGCATTGAGTCGCCTGAAGTCTACACAGAACCTGTATGATTTGTCCGGTTTCCTAACCATCACAACAGGTGATGACCATGGACTGTTACTTTTCTCGACGACACCCATCTCAATCATCTCATCCAATTGCTGATGCATTTCCCTGAGAACTGCAGGTGAAACTGGATAATATCGTTGTTTTATTGGTGGATGGTCTCCTGTATCGATTTTATGGGTGTAGTTCTTGACAAATCCAATCTTCGGTCCTTCCTGATCGAGGTACTGATGGAGAAGTCGTTGAAGCTGTTCCCTTTCGACGACCGTCAGAGACTCCTCTGAAACCAGAGAACTTGCAACAAGACACTTTCCGTAATCAGCAGGATCCTTGAACATCCAAACATTGTCGGTTAAATTGGGAACGACACCCATCGACTTCCAAAAATCTACTCCTAGGATCAAGGGGATAGTGAGGTCAGGGGCCACCAACGTCGTAATTACCCTAATTCTATTTTCTAACTTAAAGGGTATGGTTATCTCACCCAAGACAGAGCATCCTTGACCATTCGGGACCACAATCTCACTAACATCCGATTTCCTCATCTCTAGTCGGCCTTTAATAAGTTCCCATCCAGGTCCACCCACAATCGTTCGGGAAGCCCCTGAATCTAATAATCCCATCATAGAACGGTCAAAGATTTTCACAAGCAGGTACGGTCGCTGATCCTGAGAACCAGGTCTGCAAAGTTTGTAGTTCCTTGCACCTGGCTTAAATGTAGCCAGCATCTCTTCTTTGTCGTCATCAGAATACCCCAGATGTGGTGGCAGAGAGGTGTGGGGCAAGACTAATTCCCCTCTGCCTCGCCGTTTCCCTTCCTCATGAGCTTATTAGCCCTACGAGTCCTGCATTGTCCACATTCATCAATTTTGACTCCTTTTTCGCCGCAGCCATTACAAAATATACGCCGAGACTCCTTACAATCACGGAAACGGTGACCTTGTTCATTGCAATTCCAACAGATAGCATTGCAAACTTTTACTGGATTATTTGAACGTGTCTGTTGTTTGATTGCATTTACTTCTGCAGCCGAGGACTCCTCCAAAGAAGTATCTGCATCGAGAGCAGCGATATCTTTGTGCCGATTCCCATAGTATCCTAAATCAGGTTCTAATAGTCCGCGGGATGGCGGTTCTCTGAATCTAGTGGCGAGCACTCTTCCCAAAGACAACTTTCCAAGTGTTTCTTCGAGTTCATATAAATTTTCGTACCGCGTTAGGCCAAGAAGTGCCAGGTACTCAGGTCTTAAATTTCTTTCGATTATGACCATCTGTTCCCTCTCGGTCATTGGTGTTGACAGCCGTCCCATCAGCGATCTTATCTTTGCAATAAATACAGCTGGTGGCTCACTAGCTCCCTGCGTACGCCGGAGGATCTCGTTCATCAATATGCGGTCGTAATCAGGATCCCTGAATGCCAGTTTAAGCCGACTGACTGCCTCACTCCAATCAGAAAACCTATGTCGGTTCGTACGGAACCAAACCAGAGCCGAGCCGGTTAAAAGATCTCCTGCCACTCGAAATAACTCTTCTTGGCTGATCCCTCTTGCCAATCTTTGCTCCTCTACTTCTTCCAAAAAAGCACCTAAAGATGGGCCCGACGAATCGCCTGAAAATCGCAAACCCCATTTATAAGCTTTTATATCTCTTACTGTAGACTTGGGATCTTCGGTCCGAGGCATAACAGTAGAATCGACTGTGGTAATGGTTGGTACTGTGATCGTCGGTTTTTTCTCCCACAGTTCCGCAAACAAAAACGTAACCCGATCCCTCTGCCGTTTCCAACGCTCTTCTAATGCTGATGGGACGATCAACCGTTCTAAACGACCATGAAGATGCCAAAGCCGTGCGTCCAAACGCCTAAACTCCATCAAGTCATTTACTGAGAGCTCACCTATCCGTTCAGCCAATGCTGCATATTTCGCCATACAATTAGCTAGTTCTTCTTCTATACTTAACGAATTTAATATTTCTGGGACCGGTTGAACATTCTCAGTGAAAGCTTTTGAGAGCTTCTTTCGTAAATCAGCGGCATCGCCTAAATCGGACACCCCTCGAATACGAAGCTCATAAGCCAACTCATCCTTTAATAACTTTGTAGCATCCATTTTAAAGCCTTAGTTTTTCCCCCTTAAATATTCTCGAGCCCCACGTTGGGCGCCAATGTAACGTACTACTTTTTGGTTAAATATCTGATTTGTTGTGCTAGCCCAGTGGAGGGGGAGCGGGTTCAACCAGACTTGTCTAAATAAACGTAAAATATTCTTAAAATTTTATTTAGTAATAATTCACCAATTATAAAAAAAAACATTTAGTCTAACTTTGTACAATTTAATAAATACAGAATTTCAATGCTGTAATATTTACACAATCTGCAAATAAGTCAATGTGTGAGAAAACTTCTTCAAAATAAGCTATAACAAATAACCATAACTAAACTCACTCGTTTTCGAAATAATCATCTTTCACTGTTCAGCTGGAATTAATAGTCTTGATCAGTTTTCAGTTCTTTAATATCCCACCCCAATGGGTTCAATGTACAGAATAAGGATGCACAAAACTAGGCCAACAGTTAAGCCAACGTATTCACACCATTTTTTAACCCTCTCCTCTCCAAACCCTTTTCACTGTAACCTCCCCATTTTTCTCACATATGTTTTATATCTTGTCTACCGTGACAATATATATATATATATATATATATATATATATATATATATATATATATATATATATATCTATATATATATATATATGTGTGTATATAACTTAACGAGTCCGGGTTAGATAACTTTAAAAAAAATAAAGGTTTTTAAATAATAGCGCAACAAGAGCTGGTTAATAACTGACTTTATTCACCAAGTAATCCTACTTATATACTCTTAGGGAGTTGTTTATATTCCTAGTAGGATTAAGTTCTATTATTAGCTAGGTCTGGCTCTTAACTCCCACCTCCCAGTTTCGGCTACTGCCGGAAACTCAAAAAGTCGCCAAACTAGGTAAGTCATAGAACTCGCCCCTGTACAATATGGATACTCCCCTAAGTACAAGTTAAGAAATACATAGTACAAAAAATAAATAATAATAAAAACAAAACAAAACAAAAATACAAAATACAACTTCGAATTATATACAGCCCTAATACAAAGACACAATACACTCTGTATTGTATTCTGAATATTGTATTCTGTAACTACAGAAACAAAAAAAAAGAAAAAATATACAGAATACAACTTCGATATATGTACAGCTAAAATACAAAAACAAAATATACTCGTTGAATACAATAATAAAAAAACTGATTACACGCAGTTGTGGAGACAACTGCGTGTAATCAGTTTTTTTGGATATATGGATATGCAGTTTCGATGGATATATGTATTTCTTAACTTGTACTTAGGGGAGTATCCATATTGTACAGGGGCGAGTTCTATGAATTACCTAGTTTGGCGATTTTTTGAGTTTCCGGCAGTAGCCGAAACTGGGAGGTGGGAGTTAAGAGCCAGACCTAGCTAATAATAGAACTTAATCCTACTAGGAATATAAACAACTCCCTAAGAGTATATAAGTAGGATTACTTGGTGAATAAAGTCAGTTATTAACCAGCTCTTGTTGCGCTATTATTTAAAAACCTTTATTTTTTTTAAAGTTATCTAACCCGGACTCGTTAAGTTATATACACACACACATATATATATATATATATATATATATATATATATATATATATATATATATATATATATAGACAGACTTGCTTAAATTTATTAAAAATATCGAGACTTCAACTCATTGACCAAAGAGGGACAGCGTACGAAATTTCTTGTTAGCTTTATTTAATTTGTTTATTTGTTTCATTCAGTTTGGTTTTGTTTTCGTTATATATTTTTTTAAATATTACTTAATTATTTTCAATTGAATACTTAACTTTTATTAAAGTTCATTAAATATGTAAATTTGGTTATTATTATCATTCATGTAGAATGCCTCTAAGGCATGAGTAATAAAATAATAAACGGTCCTTGTATAGGATTACCATGTAAGGAAAATATATATATATATATATATATATATATATATATATATATATATATATATATATATACACACATTATATTTTCATTAGTTTCCATTTATAAATATTTCTATTGATAGAAGAAAATTTAATTAGAACGTGCCGAGAGATATAAAGCGCGGAGCAGATGCGGAAAGAAATAGAAATGGACGTCCCTCCTCCCCGTCAATGGATATATGATGTTTGTTTTCCTTTGGTTATTTCCCTTCTCGGTCCTGTGCCCTTTCGGCGATTTTCCCGTGAGAGAATTATTCTTAGGATGAAAAACCGATTTGGTCTCGGACGGTTATTTGATTGGCTTCATAGTGCTCTATATCAGATTAACTTCAGTGAATGTACGTTACTCGGAACGCGACGTGCTGAAATTGTTCATTGTCGCTTAGGTCTTATTTTAATGTATAGTGTGTTATTTAACTTTATCTCTCTTAACTAATTATGATAGAGTAATAATGACAAAGGGGGAATATTTTCTGTCGAGATTTCTTACAACTACCTTTGTAGTCTCCTGAGTTCAAAAAAGCTACTCTGAAAAAAACCAATCGTTGTTTTGGTCTTTGTCTTCAATAGTTCTCTCATTGTTTTGAACTATTTTATATTGATTTTCATTCTGTTTACACTATAGCAACAGAGAGAATCCCACATCATTTATCACCTAAATTATGATGAAACATGTTTAGGTGAATGGTGCTCCTGGAGCCCTAGAAAAAAATCGGGAGTTTGCGCGTGCAAATGGATTTTATTTTATATCTCCAGTTATGAAGAGAGAAAAATGAATTCAGTACCAAAATGTTTCTACTGCCAAACGGAAAAAAAAATAAATACAAAAAATAAGGTATCAAAATATTAAAGTTTTATAATACTAAAAATATCAAAAATATATTTAAAATAGTGATTAGTGATATTAACGTCTGTTTTCTTAAAAATCGTACTCAGATTTGGATTTTTCAACCCCCAAAACAGTTTGTTTATAATACTTTAAAATAATCAGAAAACTGAAAGTTTTTTTTGTGCAAGATAAACATGGAAAAAATTAAGGAAGAATCATTAAAAGATATTTTTATTTTTCAAAATGACATTGAGAAAGAGGTTTAAATAATAAGCAGCGCACTTGGCAGGTATCGGTTTCAAGGTATTTATGGCTTCTGTGATCCGGCCGGTTTCATTTAAGGATTTACTCACGAAGGATCCTCTTCCATCTGCGAGGTTTTATTTGATTCTCACTTGGATATTTTCCGATGGATCCGCCGATCCTTCATCTGGAGCCAATATCAAAAAATATATTTTTGGTTTCAATTAGAAGCTTAGGGTTTCTAATTTCAAAATCGAGAATAACGGACGGGTCTAAGATGACTTCCAACATCATCGTATTTTATTTTTATAGATTGTATTTATTCTGGACTCTCAATGCCTGCAGACTAATGCTATTCTTCAATATGTATTTTTTCCTTCTCATCTCTAGTATTGTTACATTTTTTAAGGCATTTTAGGATTTTTTTCTATACTCGTCCTGATATTTTCGAGTACCGTTGGCACGCTTCTTGTTTAGTTGGTTGTTATGCTCAAAATATCAAAATCCAAAAGTTTCTTGTGGAAGTTTCTTTTATTTATTATTGTAGTGAACAATCTTCTAAAAGGTGGTAAAGAGGATTCGTCAGTTGTAAATTTCAGGTTACACACTTTAGAGTAGTACCTATCCTTCTTTAAAAGAAATTCGTGAGCGAGTTGTAAGTTGCTAGCCCTCAGTCTAGCTATGATTTGTTCCCAGATTTCCATATTTTTTATTGCATCGTATTTCATTTTATGCACGGTGGCATTTGTTTTTCTTGGATCGCTGTTAAAAATAGAATTGGCGGTTTCTTTCACTCAAATTAACTTCGAAATTTGGAATGACTTTCTCTACTAGAGGTGATGTATTTGCCCTAACTTTATCAGGATGCCGAATGGGAACTCGTGTACTCGATGACCTCTTAAGTTGAGTGCCTTGCATGTTTTATATTTGCAGAGGGAGCGAGATATCACGGCTATATACTTCTCACGTACTGCAACAGGTTGCATTTCGCATTCGTAATTTAGTCTCTAATTATTATAACCACATATTTTTTTATACTGAGTCAATTAAAGCTTATGCGACGTTTACAGTTTTGATTTTGTATGTAAATGGGCTATGAAATTCAACGACAAGAATTAATAATTTTATATAAGTCGTGATTTCTTTCCCTGAACTTTAAGGTTAAATCGTTTCTAAAGGCCATATTCGAAATAGAAGAACCTTTAGTGGAGAAGAAATAGGTTTTCAGCTATTTTTTAAAAATGAATGAAAATATATATTTGTCTACAATTTCCTAGTTTTTTATCTTTGTTAATGTTTGTAATCAAAATAAGCCAATTATAAATGTTTTTTATTTTTACAATAATTAACACACAACACATATGATTTAATTCTAATTAATACACTGAAGGAAGGTTAAGGTTAGGCTATATCTCAGTGTAGCCAATCCTAGATTAGGCTATATCTCAGTGTAGCCAATCCTAACATCTCCCCCCTCAAGCTAACAATATAAAAAGGTAAACTAACCAAAATTGATTAATCTACAAAAACTTCACTAACTGTTAAAACTAAAAATACATATAAAATAAATACATGAATTCCAATCTTAATACAATATTCATAAGATATTTTACAAATTAAGTCGTTGAGGTTTTCTAATAATACGGCCAGATCTGATTGTAGTCAAATCAGGATCTATTTCTACATCACAATTATAATTATTGAAGCTGTTTAAATTATCTCTAGTTTCACATACAGGTTCATCATAGTTGATATCACTATAATATTTATTATGTTTTCCAGTACAATTAATATTTAAGTCACCCTTATATTTTTTTATGAAAACTGAATTTCTCCTGTATGATTTTCCTCTTATCCTCACAACGTATGATCTAAAATTTAGTTTTTTCACAACAACTGCTATTGACCATAATTTACTAAACTTGTCCTGAACCAGTACTTGCTCATCCACCAAAAATTCATCAGGTTTTTTACTATGCTGGTTGTAGTAAGCTTTCTGACTATCCTTGTCACAAACTTTAGGATCGTTAATTACTACCGGCATTAAATGATGATCATTTAATGGAAGCTTTGATCTAAGGATCCTACTTTGGAGGAGTTGAGAAGGAGAGTAACTAAGTCCTGCAACAGGAGAATTCCGATAATTTAGCAAATACAATTTTAAATCATCTTTCTCATAACAACACTTTTTTACATTGATTTCACCACACCAACTACTTTTTCAGCGAGGCCATTGCTTTTGGGATAATAGGGGGCTAGAGGTGCATATTTTGAAATTCCAACTATCTGAAAAGGTTTAAAATTCAAGAGAGCTAAAAGGATTATTATCAGCAATGACAAGCTTTGGAATTCCAAATGAGGAAAAAATAGACTTGAGGCACTGAATTATTGTTTTGGACGATTTATCTTTTAGCTGTTTCAATTCAATCCACCGAGAATAATAGTCTATCATGACCAAATAATAGTTACCACCAAATTCAAGAATATCCATTCCAACCTTATTGAAAGGGATTGATGGGATTTCATGAGGAAGCAGTGATTCTTTGGATTTGGATCTTTGGAATTTCTGGCACACATTACATCTGTTTACAATATTAGTTACATCTGACATGACCCCAGGCCAATAGAAAAATTTCTTAACCGTGCCTTTGATTTTAGGAAGTCCTAAGTGTGTTTCATGAAGCAGTTTCAGGATGCGTTTTCTACAAGAAGGGGGAATAATTAGTCTATTTTCAAAATAAATCAATCCATTTTCAACTGTTATATCATTTCTTATTTTATAATAATGATTTAGGTCTCCACATTCACGTAATAAATTGGGCCACCCTTCCATATACAATTTTAGAACTTTACTGAAAACTGCATCTGACTTAGTTTCCGTTTTCAAAATTTTCATCTGCGACTCGGAACAATCTAACTGGACTCCTACTGTGTGAATAACATCCATCATTGACTCATCATCCCTAACAGCTGTTACTAAGCAATTTCTAGATAGCAGGTCAGCAATTACCATTGATTTCCCAGGCAAATATTTTAGTTCAAATTTATAGGGTAAGAGCTTTAGTCTGTAAAACAAGTAAGAGACGTTTAAGCCTATTGTTTTTTATTTTGTCTAAATCTTTATGAATAATTGCAGTTAAAGGGGAATGGTCAGTGAATACTATCACATTAGTGTGTCCATAAACATAATTATGAAATTTGGAGAAAGCAAATGTAACTGCTAATAATTCTTTCTCAATTTGAGCATATGTTTGCTCACATGGGGTCAAAGCTCTACTGCCGTACATAATTGGCTTTCCTTCTTGTATTAACGAGCATCCTAAAGCATGGCTACTTGAATCAGCTTGAATTTCTACTTTTTTAGTTGGGTCAAAAGATGCAAGCAAGGTAATCTTTGAAATGATTGTTTTTAATTTGTTGAAAGAATCATCGTGTTGATCAGACCAAAGCCAAACCGTCTCTTTTTTTAATAATGATGTCAAAGGTGCACACAGCTCAGAAAGATTAGGAATGAAATTCCTCAAGAAATTAATCATTCCTAAAATTCTTTGAAGCTCCTTCACATTCCTTGGCGGGCTTAAATTCAGGATGGATTCAATTCTGTCTTGATCCACCCTATACCCATCTTAAGTAAATAAAAATCCGAGATATTTCACCTCGTTTACAAAATATTGCATTTTCTCAGCATTAAACTTGATGTTGTAGTTTCTTGCTACCGACATCACTTCATCAACTGTGGTTTTAAGTTCCTCTGCTGAATTGGCAAAACACAGAATGTCATAAAAATAGACAACAACATTTTTTATCTGACCAAAGTATTTAAATGTTAATTTCTGAAAATACTCAGGCAAAACTGAAAGTCCAAAAGGGGCTCGCAAATATTTATATACTCCAAATGGGGTGCTGAAACAGCAGAGCTTACTGGATTCGTCGTCCAGACGGAGTTGGTGAAAACCATGTTTCAAATCAAATAAGCAAAAATGACTCTTTTTGGCAAGCTTTAAACTAATTTCCTCCATAGTAGGAATTTCATAGTAGTCTCTAATCAAAAATTTGTTTAAATGTTGGGGATCTATACACAAACGCAAAGAAGAGTCAGGCTTCTCCACTATTACTAGGCTATTGATCCACTCACAGGGCTCATTCACTTGACTACTAAATCATTTAAACAACTTTTCAATTTTTCCTTGATTTTAAATGGAACCCTACGAGCTGGATGTGCCCTGGGAGTGGCATCTTTACAAATTTTTAACTTATAAATATCTGGAAAACAGCCAAGACCGTTAAATACGTCCTGATTTTGTCTGATGAACTCGGTTGAATTTGGAATATTCAGAGCCTCCACTCTCTGTAGAAGTCCCAAGTCGACACATGATTTAAGACCCAAAAGTGGTCTTCTTTCTTCGCCCACTACCATGAATTGCGCATTTATGAGGTTAAATCTGCTCTGCAAAGGAAGATAAATGGTTCCAAGTGGTCGAATTATGGATCCTCCAAAACACTCCAGTGAGACATCAGTTTTATTTATTTTGAATGTCTTATCAATACTGTTCAGCATTCCTATAGGAACAACGTTTACCTGAGATCCTGTATCCAATTTAAACGTTATAACTTTATCTTTAATCCTCACTTCGGATAGCCACTCATTGTCAACACTGTTCCCATTCGAATAACAGGAATAAAGTTGTAGGGAGTCTAGTTTAAAAATTTCATCGTCTTTAAGTTTAACTTCAATTAACTCTGTTTGTTTGAGATTTTTCGTGTTGCACTTTCTTGCAAAATGATTGAATTTTTGGCAATTAGAACATTGTTTACCAAATGCTGGGCATCGCCCCCAAGCATGCATGTAACCACAACGATTACAGCAACGGTCCGATGACTTGAGTTGTATTGAAGAACTTTTGGTTATAGATTTGCCCAATGGTTGTGACTTAACCTCAAAAGCCTCAGCCGCATCGGTCCCCGGGCGCGCAGTTATCAGTTTCATGTTGGCCTCCGCTAATTCGACTGATTTACAAAAATCTATAGCTTTTTCTAAAGAACAATCCTCTCTCAATAATCTTTCCTGGGTGTTTTTCTCGAAAATCCCGAGAACTATTTGTGCTCTCAACAATTTATTTTCTTGATCGCCAAACTTACAGAGAGCTATCAATGTTTTTAAATCAGTAAAAAACCGCTCAAATGGCTCATTGTAACCCTGCTTCCGATTGAAGAACTTAAAAATAGTCACAGTTTCATTTTTTCTTGGCGTGCAATGTTTTTCTAGAACATCCAATATTCCTAATATTGTCTCATCGCTTGAATTGCTAGTTGTAATCGTTTCATACAATTGTAAGCCTTCAGACCCCAATAAATTTTCCAGTCTAGCTACCTGGACTTCTCTTGGCTTCTTCCCAGTTTCTGTAGCCACGAAGTACACCTCGACCTCTCGGCGGAACTTACGATAATTTTCGGCGAGATTGTCACCGTAAACATTCAGTGTTAAAGGCTTATTAAATTCCATGATTGAATTTACGACTGTGCCATGTTTGTAATCAAAATAAGCCAATTATAAATGTTTTTTATTTTTACAATAATTAACACACAACACATATGATTTAATTCTAATTAATACACTGAAGGAAGGTTAAGGTTAAGCTATATCTCAGTGTAGCCAATCCTAGATTAGGCTATATCTCAGTGTAGCCAATCCTAACAGTTAAAAACATCGATTTTTTTTTAGAACTATTACTTTAATTTTACAACTAAAAATTCTAAATTTTTAGCAGAATTCATTGGCGTTATTTAAAAATTAAAGTACTTTTTTTAACAGAAAACAAAATAGATTCACTAGTTGTAATATATTTTTGTTTACAATTGTGAATTAATTAAATAAAAAAAAAAAAGATTATAATGAATCAATATTCTTTGCGCCCCAGTAATGTGATTCTGCATAAGATCTTTAGTATTATTTTTTAAAGTAATTACCAATCACTAATTTTTAAAGAAAGGAAGTTTAATCCTCTTATCTCTGATGAATTTCTTTTTAACTTAAAATACATTTGCATTAAAAAAAAAAAAGATTCATGTTGCGAACGTCTTTCCTGGGCTTGTTTACCGCAGAGTATCAAAATATTCTTATCATTTCTCTCGAGTGTTTGAAATATTTATAAATTTACTCCATGTCATTATTTTTAGTGTAGACTTATACGCCTTAAAGACTTGATAAGAAAAGACCAAAATCAAAATCGAAGAGCTATTCGAGATCTGATCACTTTCCTGTTTCAGATTGTCCAATATCCGTAGCTTTTTCTAATTTCTTTACTTTCTGTTTTTTCGCCCCGAGAAAAGAGAAAATCATTAGGTGTTTATTCTCGTATAGGAAAATATTGATACAAAAAAAGTTGACCTACAATAATCATAGTAAATAAATAAAATTTCAGTTCAGTAACTATATGAATAATTATAGCGCTTTTTATTTAGTACGAAATAATTTATTTTGGTAAGTTTTAGTAAAAAGTTACTGTGTTAAATTAGAGCGCGATGAAACATGAATTTATTTCTCTAGTCCGTGGCATTCTAAGGAAAAACATCTCTAAGAAATCTTGTGTGATATGGTACCTTTCTCGCCCCCCCCCCCTCCCCCTCCCTTCCTACACAGGACACTCAATTTCAATCATATCTTTTCTTTACATGTATTCATGAGGACAAAATGTTAATCGTATATACAAAGTGTATCTACAAAATATTGTTATGGCTGTATTTACTAGAAAAGAAAACGTTTCAAGCCATTCTAACTCTTTTATGACATGCTTAGGCATATAGTATATGAAGAGCTGTGTTATTTAAGAAAAAAAAACAATTTATAGCAATAAATAATTGGCTCAATTTTTTTAAAGCTATTTCTAATCCAATTAAGTTGATCTTATAAATGAATCGGTGAGAATGAAAGCAGTGCAAGTCCAATATTGACCATTTTGAAAAAAGCATTTTTATAGGTTCAAATCTGTAGAACTAACCATTGAGCCCAAGAACACTCGTAGGCTCAAAAGTAATCGATTGTGAAAATTAATGAGGGAAATAACACTACAAGTCCATGGCCATCTATTGCACTCTTCTTGCCCTCAACAAGTGTGCAAAGTCTGCAAAGGTTAGGGATGCATATATTGCAAAAAATAATAATTGAAAAAAATATCGATACACATATACATAAAAGGCGTTAGTGACGTCTCAGCTCACGCTCACGCTTTTATTTCTAATATAATGATAAAAATAAAATAGTTAAGAAGGAATAAATTGGCTATGCATTGATCAGAAATAGTTTCCACTCGAGGGAGGCGATGGTTTGAATTCAAACCCATAGTTTTCGTGTGATTTACGAAACCAATGAATGTATAATCCGATTTGATTATGGACTACATCTAAGCATATCGTGATCTATTATTTTTAAGTTTTCTGAAAAGCTTATTAATCATGGATCATCGCCACTGATTAATTGCGAAACTAATGTGGCGCAATTTTTTAGCTGTTGCAGATATGGAGAGGATTGTCAACAGGCTTAACTTGCACCTGAAAGAAGCTGGTGATGACCTAGTGAGCGGTCTAGAAGAACGTGACAAACTCTTTATCGAAAACCAGGGGCTCTGCGACCTCATAACTGCTTCGCTACAGGCCATCTCTGCCAAAAGGAGTGAGTTTTTAAATACATATTTATACTTATATATTCTTCTATTTCTTTATTGATGTCTTATATGTTCAATAATTGTATGAAAATCATATTATGTATCCTTTCATATATTCAATAATTGTGTGGAAATCATATTATGAACAGATTATATCACCTAAAGGTTAAAAAAAAAAGATGGAGCAGACGATTCTTTTGAAATTGTAAGTTTGTGACATTTGATTTTAATTTTGAGAGATTACGATATAAAAAAACTGCCAAATAAAACTTTAAAGAATAATAAATTAAGCTAACAATGTATTAAAAGAAACAAATAACAGGGTGAAAATTCGGAAAAAAAGTAAATTTCAGTGTCGAATTTTCAAAAAAGTAGTGGTCTCCAGAAAATAATTAAACGAAGGGAATAAACCTTCTTTTTGAGATCGAAATCACTTTTATAATAATTCTAAATAAAAACCTGAGCATATAAAATTGAAGAACATAATCAACATTATCTTGAACGAATTAACAAAAAAAAGGATTTCAAATGTTTTAACGTTATTTGGTGAACTTTAGAATCAGTTACCACCTTCGTTGTTAGTGATTCAACGAGACCAGGACCTATTTTTGTAATGCCCATCCCGATGGAATTATAAAATTTTCATGGGACAGACAATAGACCCATGATGCGGACAACTCAGACTATTAAAGGGCAGCCATTATTTCTGTAAGCATTATTAATAAATGTGTAAGTCGAAGACTATAAATATTCAAGATGCCAATTTCAAATTTAAATTAACGTGAGACTTTATAGGAATCTTTTAATTTCAAATAGCGATATCTTCCTACCAGTTTCGTTTCTGATTTAGCGGTTTATACATGCAGAAGTGAACTTTTAAAACCCAGTCAGTGGTAGACCTTTCACCAGGGGCATACGCAGAATTTTTTTTTTCGAGAGGGGATTTAAATTTTTTTTCTGTGGGTCAGCATTGATAAGAATAAGGAATGTGATCACTGAAGTGTCTGTAATCGGTCATTGGTGTAAGTTTTAAGAATAAGCAAGAAAATTGGACCAAACACTCTTGAATATACATACTATATGAAGATACTTTTGAAAATACAAAAAAATATTACTCAAAATACAAACCTTATGTTGGTGAGTATGAAAGTAATATTTTTTTCATAAATTTCGGAGGGGAGGAGGAGGGTATATCTTCCTGATCCCCTCCTCCTGCATACGCCATTGCCTAACACATTTTCGTCATGTGTCGGCTTACAAACTCATTCACAATTCTTACAAATTTATGTTGAATCGTTCGGAATGTAATTGGTTCTCCCACTTAGGGGCTTGTGTTACACCAACATGTATTTCCTTAAGAAGGAAAAACCCCGAAGTGTTTTGGTCTCATAGTTTTCGAGCCTGTTTGTTGAAAACAAATATATTTTCTCGCTACTACTACTTAAAATTACAACCTTGAACATCTGGATTGTTGAAATTGCCGTACCAATGTCTGAAGGACTTTTACAGGATACCTCGCTAGCATTTAAAATAGGGTATTGCAATGGATGTACCTGAGAGCCTCTAGTTGATGATTCAGCGACCGTTGTTGATGGGTCCTCTTCCAGAATCTCTTCTGTTTTATGTCCTCTGTAAGGTCTCTTCGTCTTGGAATGATCTCGTTTATCTGGAGGTTTAAATGTATTGTCCTAACATTTAGGAATTGTACAAGCTATGGAAAATACATGCGAATTTTCATTCGATTCAGGAATAATAAAAAAATACTCACAATTCTTTATTTTGAAAATTGCTTGTGCTTACACACATAAACACAGACACAGATACAGACACACAGACACAGATACAGACACAGACACACAGACAAACAGACACACACACACACACACACGCGCTCGTGCGCGCGCACACACACACGCACACATACTATTTATTTACAAGAATTTGTAGCGATTGTTATAAATAAGGTGATTTTATCGGTACTTTCACACTCTAGCTAGAATAGGTTCGTAACTTGTAGTACAACCCGTCCTTCCAGCCCTAGTTGTATTACGTTTGGCCGTTAAATAAAAAAATTAAATAAGTAAATTAACAATTGAAAATCGAAATTAAAATCGATAGTGTTATCTATATTGACTCCTTCACATGTATTTTAAATGGGTCTTTAAAAATTCAAAGAATTATTTTAATTTTTAGACCACCTATATGTTGCCTATCACGATCCATGAAGACGCTGGTGTCTGTAGCAATTCCAATAATGAAGTGATACGAAATTAATCCTCCTCTATAAACGTTGACACTGGCCATACAAACATCTGACCGGTTACTTCTGGAAAATATCAATGCACAAATATTAACATTTATTCTTGTTTATTAAACTAAAAAAAAATGAGATTACAGAATATATTCGGTCTTTTATATAATGTTTTCAATTTGTTTCCCCCCAGAGCTTTCCTCACGAATCCGTAAACAATTTCTAACAATGCTAACCTTCATCTATAAACGTCTGGGTTAAACCCGACCCGCCTTACAGATGAATGCGCAAATTATCGAACACATAGCAGTGAAGATTTTAAGATATACTTTTATTATCTTTACCCACCTTTACTTGGGAGGGGGAGGAAATATACAAAGCACACAATACTGGCACGGATATACTCCGTCTTTCAGGAAGAATGTCTACCAGCATTTCCAATAAATAAAATTTATATTATATAACAGTAACATAAAACGAAATGTTTAGTTATAAGCTGTTACAAGATGAGCTTTGTTTCCCACTAAAAATAAACTAAGCTGGGAAACAAAAAATATAAAGAAAACAACTATGGTTTGTCTGACCCTACTCATAATAATTTTATTTGGTCGTTATATATCGTTATATATATATACATAAGTACTTGTTATATAAATAAATTCTGAAATACCTAAATTACTTATTCCTATTTGAATTTTTTTCTCATTTGAACTTTCTATACGTTTTTTTTCTATCAACATACTTTCACCTAAATATTTTTTCCTATTAAAATTTAAAACGGAGCACCTGTCTACTAAATGAAGCATGGCTTCGTCCCACTTACTACTATACGTAAGAACATGCATGTATTATGTCATATCCTTTAATCACGGTTTACAATTTAAATTAAGTTCATCTCTAGTCTTAAACACTGTCTGAGTCAGTTCCATAGGGTTTTCTTTAAGTCAAGTTTTTTATGTAACAAATGATACTCAGCACTCATTACAGTTATCATTAATTATTTTTTTAAATTTTCTTTCGTTTAACATTCACAAAATGCATTTGACTTTCCAAAATTTTCACATGCAAAATCTACATCGAATGTACGTCTTCTCTATACAAACTATCAGGAAGACAAATTTTTCCAAGATACCTAGTTACAGTGTTTGTTTTTTAATATTTGGATTTGTATGTTGTAAAGATTAATTTATCTTTCACGGAGTTTAAAGAATTTCTCTAGATGAGTATGATGAAGAAAGAAAGTATAAGAGAACGATTTGGTGAAAGGAAAGAAGTACTGAGCTAGAGACGAAAGAGACAGGAAATGCACTAAGTAGAAGAGGTATGATTCGCCATTTCTGGGGAATACTGAACTCCTGATACAAAAGGCCGCTTCGCTGTAACCTGCTGCCAACTTCGCCACCGTCTCAATGGCATGGAAATTGTTTTCGTTATAAAACAACCCACAAACGATGAGGAATATTGGTTATCAGTTAATTTTTTTTTTTTTTTTACACCCCTTTACCTTTATATTAAATATATAGTAAGATGAAGTATTTCGATTGTGAAAAAATTCGAAATCGAGTTGTCAACGGAAATGCATATTTTAAGGTCCCATGAATCCAACTAACGGAGCCTCGCAAAATGGTCTGTGTATGTGGTAACTCTAGTTCAAAAACGACAAGTTTTACAAAACAGAAATAACGTATTAAGGGAGATTATGGTTGGAATGTTACAGTAACTTTTTTTTCAAAATCGACTAACCGAAAGTGCTATTTTTTATTATCGATTTTACAATTTTCTCGAAAACGGCTCGAACGATTATTGATGAAACTCGCTTAAAGTCTTCTCCTTAAAGCTCTTTAAACTTTTCATATAATTAGTTCATTAACGAGAAAGTGCAGGGAAAAAAATTATAACAAAAAGAAAATTTGATTTGCAAATAACTCAAAAAGTATACATTTTATGAAAGATATTAAAATAAAAAATAACTAAATCATCTAAATCGGACCTGTATTAACAAAGATACAGCGTATCTTATAAGGACTACAAGACTAAACTCCAGATGAAAAGCTGAGCATCTCCGAAAGCAGACGGATGCAACCAAACCTCCTCCAATCAAGCCCCCATCTTGTTCTCTACAGTATGATCTGTATTACTGTAATTCAATAATATAAAAGTAGAAATTATTTATGTTAAATGTTTGTGCTTTTCAACAACTCTTTAAAATCATTTAAAAAATGGATTATTATCATAGGGTGGCAAGGAAATGCTGTATGATGCGCGTACCGCTCCATATTTTTTTTTAATTTATGAGTTTTATAAATTTTTTAGTTTATAAGTCGAATTTTCCCGTTTGGACTCTCTGGGTCCAAAAAAAGAGAATGCCAAAAATTTAATATGTCGTCGTTACTTGTTCCTAAGTAGTTACCTCATCGGAATTTTCGTAAATGTATATAGTTGTTAAAAAGGAAATATGCTAAAATAATGAAATAAACTTACAACGAAAGACTTCCTCTATTCATTTAATTTCAATAAATATATCTCAAAGTGGATAAAGGAGGTATCTAATGTAGAATACCACATATCTTTTTCTTCCACCATGGTAGAAGAAAGAGATATGTTGTATTTGGTAATATGTGGTATTAGAGAACTGGTGCATCAATTCAAAGAATCAACAATGTAATTTACCTCCATCAACATTGAAAACTGCAACATATAATTAACTTAAATTATATCATATCATTATTACGAAAATAATTAACGAAAACACAAACTTTGCAAGCGAAAGAAGGTGATATGTAAAATATATATTTTATTTTTTAAACTCATATTAAAACAAAAAATCAAACTATAAAATTTTTACCACTTATAGGAATAGTATATTTTAGTAAGAACTTAAAAAAAAATTAATTAAGAAGTACCGCGATGACAACTTTAAGGCTAAATACCTCAAACAACACTTGTAACATACCTCCTTCATCCACTCACCTTTTCAATTATGAGGTGCATGCCCAAATTGGTTTTAGTGACTAAGGTTACGTGTTTAGATTTTGTTGATTTTAATTTTGAACGGAGTACACTGATAAAATGTAGCATGTAGAAATATTGTTGTTGATTTAGTGTCTTACGTTTCACAATGATATTATCTTTTATTCAAACGTTATTACAAGGAAATGTGCTCGGTCAGATTGAGGAATAAGTTAGAGTTCGAGGTAGACTAGAGAACGGATCTAGTGTTTAAGTGAATATTTGAATTTTTTTTTTTCCGATTCTGGCCTAAGTTTTAAATTTATTGACGTAGTTGACATATTGCAAATAAAGTAGTGTACTTTCCAACTTTGCTCTATGGTAGTGAAAGCCTGGGTAGCACTAGACAAACATAAAAATAGAATAACCATTGCTGAAATGAGATGTATCTCCGAAACGACAGAATTAGAGAAGAGTTAGACGTCGAACCACTGGGGCAAATAGTAGATAAAAGACAGCTAAAGTGGGGTGGTCATGTCTGCAGGATGGGAGAATATAGTACCCAGAAGCTTCTATGAAGCCCGACAAACAGGTAAAAGGCCTAAGGTTAGACCTCGACTGTCTTACGAAGACCACATATCCAGGCTAGGACGATCGCGAGGGAAATCGATAAGAGAGATGAAGGCACTCGCGAGAGACTGAGATACCTGGTAGCGGTGGCTGGGTACACCTCCACGCTGAGAGGCATAAGGAGGAAGGAAAAGAAGAAGAATAGTGTGTTAGTCAGCTAGGGAAGTTTAGGATTAATTATAGCGAAAATATAAAAATTCATTAATGAAAAAACAACAACAACAAGAAAGTGGATGAATTAAATTACTGATGGAGTAATTTGGAAATAAGTGAAATATTTTGAATTCTCATTTATTTAGTATTCTATCTGATGAACTAATTGTTTGTTATGATTTTTTTTTTCTACTTTTCAATAATTGAGTTTTTATAAGGATATTCGAGTGTGACATCGTTTGATTTATTACAACGCCATGAATATTAATAGATATTTATTATAGAAGTTGTTTCGTTTATGACCTAATTACTGCTTAATTGCTGAGAATCGAACCCTTGTCAACCTGATTTGTACTCAATGGTGATTATCAGCCCCTAGACCGTTTTTCCATCCAACCAGTTCTTCTATCTTTGAAATTTATGTAAATTTCAGTTTCCGAATACTGACTTCATTAAATAATTGTAATTAATACAACAAATTGAACAAAGATGTATTATTATTTCATATAGGATATCAATGAATGCATATAGGGTACCAATGAATTACAATTTGTGTTGAGGACAGAGATAGAGGATGATCTCTCTGGGAGCCGTATTGGAAATGCATAACAAATTGGAAGCTTTTATGTGCATTGCTTTCCAACTTAAAATTCAGATGGCATGATAATTTATACACCTATCCGTGTCTACCGTATGTATTGATCTACTGTCGTTGGTTGGAATATCAGCGATATACATGAGTGTCACATTGTTATTTTTTCGATAAGAGCGTTTTGTCCTTAATAGGGTAAGGAATTTTAAATGTTTAATTAACTATTTATATTAAAAGATTTTATTATAAATAGTTTTAAAAAAATGGTTAGTGCTAAGTAGGAATTTACTCATATACCGGCGATTTCTTATGGCAATCTGAAACTTTAACGACCCAATTGAAATTAGTCAATTTTTCTCCATCGTGGTCACTCCACAAAAAGAAGCATAAAATTTTGTTTCGGAACTTCCATCGCTAGTAGTATCCGGAGGCTACGGTGTGCGCAAGCTAAACAATTTTTAAACGATTTTCAACTGCATATGTGGATTCGATACGCATGCCTAAACAGGATAGCAACCCGGAGATTAATTGCTCATGAAACTAGTTACAGATTTATAAATGACACGAGGCTATAAATAAGAAATTAAAAATTGCGAGTTTTCGATTTAGAAGAATGTAATGTTAGTTGGAACCATTCGACATACCCAACTACATTGTCCAGGACTCAAAATTGGACTTGACATGAATTTATTATTATTTTTTTTTTTCGAACTGCTTTATTTATTATTATAATAACGTGTATTAAAGGTGAGCAGTAGTATTTTGGAAAGGGGAGCGATGGCTACAACACATTGAATTTTATTTATTTTATAAAATATATGATAAAAAAATAAATTAAGCAACATCCTATTATATTCCTTAGGTAATGTATTCCTCTGTCTTGGGTTTTTGAGAAAATAAGATTTTGAAAAAATTAGCTTAATTAATTTTTTGAAGAAATTAATAATTGACAATTTAATAAGTTACATAAATCAAAATAATTTAATAATATTTTAACTTTGTTATGCTGTTCTCAACCCATATGAGCTGGCTTTCATTCCTATAGTAAAGATTAAGTACTAATTAGAGAGTCCCTAATTATAAGAGTATCTAGTTGCAAGTACTTTTCATTTCCACAATAACTCGCGAGATGAATTAGGATACCTACCATCATGGTAGAATATCCTTAAGCTTCTTGTAGATAATTGAAATTGTGATGTTATTATTATTGTGATGTTATTAAGTTATTGGATGGAGTCTGTTAATTAATTAACACTTGAATGAAGTCCAAACCCAGTCAAATTTACATTCAATAGACGTCCGCATGATGTTACAGAAGGATAAATCTAATGAGGGATTGATAAATTAATAGCCACTTCTATAATTTTGTTTTTATTGAAAACCAGTTTCGAATTTTATACATTCATCTTCAGTTCTAAAAACACTCAAAAATTGAAAAATAAGCAATTCAAAATACAGTTTGGTATTATTATACGTATTAAATTAAATGTCATATAAATAAGTATTATAACACATTTATGAATTATGAATTTAATTAAGACAAGAAATCAAATACATGTTGGTATTCACCAAGGTTTAAGTAGATCATATCAACAAGAAAAGTTAGTATTGGTTTATTCTCGCACTGAACTAACAATGGAAGAAAGATGGTGTGTTTATAGGTTAACGGTTTAGGGGTCGAGATTTTTCCAGTAATTCCGGTGAGTAATTTTTTTTTTCTGTTATGGATGAGAATGCATTTAAGATTGGGCTATTAGAGATATTTATTTCGTCATTTAAGCAAAAATCTGGATTGGATTTGAAGGATTTTATTCATATATATTTAATTTGAGGCTGTTTTCAACTTGATGTATTAATTTAACTCCTGTTTTTTTGACGATTTTTTTAATTTTTTTTATTTAAATGAATTGCAAAGTTGGAATTTTTTTGTCTTATTATTATAGACATGTACGTGCTCCTTTAATCTTTGATTTAGTCATCTTCCAGTTTTTCTCTTGTATTTGGTTGCACAATCATTATAATTTAGTTTGATATGTATTAATATAAGTGTTATTTTTGGACGAGTCTGCGCTTACGCATAGTTTAGAGCTTAGTGCCCTGGGTTGTGGGGTTAGGTTCACGTCTTCCTTGCGCTCCAAGGTCAAGTTCACGCAAAGACGTCTTTATTATTATTTTATTTATATATTTTTTTTTCTCTTCTATTGTTTATTATATTCACTCCTACTATGAAAAAATGAAATATTTTCATCAAGTTATGTCAACT
This sequence comes from Rhaphigaster nebulosa, assembly GCA_948150685.1. NCBI lineage: Eukaryota > Metazoa > Arthropoda > Insecta > Hemiptera > Pentatomidae > Rhaphigaster > Rhaphigaster nebulosa. Next base: position 126,865,946 of record OX411308.1, read on the forward strand.
TCTAAGAGATCGAGATCTGCAGGCTCAACGCCTCGTTCTACCCCTCCGAAGCAACAAAGGCCGCGTCGTGGTAAGAGACAAACCCCGCCAGTAACACCAAATTCAGCTGAGGAATCCGAACCAATGCCCGGCACATCATCAGGACGAATCACTCTTTTTCACCCCTAATCCTTTTCAGGCTATACAGCCGAAACATAACGACTCAATGGAAGCAGCACCAACACCTAGGGAACCCCGTCCCCGTCCAATTTTTGTTAAAAACATAAAAAAATGTCAACTACTTTGTGCCCATTTAAATAAAATAATGACCCCCTGATAGCTAGTCCTGTTTAAGTAGAAGTAGCGACACTAAGATATCACCAGACACAGCCGATACCTACCGAAAAATAGTTAAATATTTAGCTGAAACCAAGGCGGACTTCCACACTTATCAACTCCGCCAAGAGCGATCTCTTAGGGTGGTAATCAGAAACTTACACCCTTCAACACCAGCCGAAGTCATTCAAGAAGAACTCACGGCTCTAGGCTTCAAGATCCGTAAGATGACTAACGTCCTGAAAGATAATTCCGAGGAAAGTAGAAAAATAGCCATACCTCTATTCTTCGTAGACCTGAAACCTACACCAGGGGTCGAGATCGGGGTTTATATAAAGAGGATGCTCTTCTGAACCGGCTGTCAGTAAATGGCTCCAGAAATTTGAAACTTTTGTGACATCTGCATTGAGAGAAAAGAGAGTTCTGAACGAAAATCGTCATTCGATTGGGAAGCTTTGCGAGATAAGTTTTTCAATCCATCATAAATCGTGAGCTCCATAACTTGGGAAAAGTGGTTCGCTCGTAGCAGTTCCTCATTAGTATATGGCTAAGCAGGCACGACGTGGACTAGAAATTAGGCAGCAACTTTTGAGAAACCCAAAAAGAATCATTGCTATGCGATCAAAAAGTGGAAATGTTGGTGTAACCCTCAGGCCAAGAAACAATGGTTAGCTGCAATTAGCATGTTGTGCCAATCGCTAAAAAAAGAAAAATCTCCGTATTTTGGAATTACGGAGGCATAATTCATTATGAATTCATTCTACAAGATTGTATCATTGATCAAGAACTTTTAATGATTTTTGCAAAGAATGCATGATTCTGTGACCCTGCGTTAAACAGGATCAGTGAACAAAAATCGGCTTATTTTTAAACAAGTTAATGCAAGATCATACACTTCTCATTACCAGAAACGAAAAATTTCAGAAATGGATGGGATGTAGCTTCTCCCTCATCCTGCTTACAGTTCGGACTAATCATCTTCCGGCAATCATCTGTTCCGGTCAGTTGCTAGCTATCTTCAAGAAAAATCCTTCAATTCTCTGGACGAGGTATAAAAGGGAATTGCAGAATTCTTCAAAACTCAATGGGTTTGTGTAGGGATCCGACAGATAGATGGCAACAAAGCATTGAGCACAACGGTGTATATAAAACGAATTATTTTTAAATTAGTGACAAACGATAATATTTCATGACTCATCCTATTAATTCGATTTTTTCTAAAATGTTACCAAAAGCATGAAATCAAATATGAATGGTATAATATTTCGTTGCGATCTTGATTTATTTTGTATTACACTCATTTTTATTTAATGTTTCATTTCCTTTTCTCTTTAATATCTCCGAATGAGATTCTTATAGTTATGAGTATTTCTTATATTGTTTGTGTTGTTCTGGATAAGTCCAACAAAGGGGGTTGAAACGTCAGCATTAAATTATATTCTACTGGTTTTTGTTTAATTTCACTGCCGACCTCATTGATCATGATCGCACATTTTGAGAAAAATAATGTATGAGAAGCGATAATATTTTTTTTTACTTACAACATTAAAATAATAATGATCTTGCAGAGTCTTGCGAGTTGAATGCATTGGTGTTTTGGATTTTTATATATTAAATAGATCCGTTGTAAACTTAGTTAATAGAAAATAAATAAATCGAATGATCCTTAGAGCTAACAGCTAGTTGGGGAAAACTCATAGATCGGATTCTTTTTTTTTTTTTTTTTACCATAAAATTATTTTCTACAAAGAATAAGGAATGTGATATAAGCTGGTCCTTTAGACCGGACCTTCCTAACGTGGAGCCCCGACGACACGGACATTTAAAAGAAGGGATCAATAATAAGAGGTTTATATGCCGCGTCGCTTGGGGCGCTAGCTGAGCCCTACTGTACCGCCAGAAGGCGTCGCGCCTCAGCAGGGGATAGACTGTACCTGCCCATCGTTCCGGGAGATCGTCGTCGGAGCATGTGAGGGCCAGTGGGGCCAAGTCCCCTCCAGCCATGAGTGGGATCCTCAACTCGATTAGGCACTTCGCGGCCAGTGCGAGTCGGCTTCAGGGTAAATAAGATAGCTGTATAATGTGGATATAAATAATTACCTGTATTGTTGTGATGGTGCACGTGTCTTGGATAGGTTTATTTTTTAGTACGTCTTATTCTGGAAACCCTATCTACTGAAGTAAAATACCGTTTATAAGTAGACAGTTTAAATCTTGTATTGATAACGAACTGATAACGTTGTGAATAAACTAAAAAAATATGACAGAATATATACCTTTGTCAATAAATATCCTTATGGCTAAGAGAGAATTATATATTTTATAGGAATTAGTTAAGGATGCACTAGTGTAGATCACCTCGTGGTCATTGTTTATACTGTCCCTTCGTTAAAAAAAAAAAAAAATACAACTTAATTTTTTTCATGAAAATAATGGCATCGATAACTGGTGTGTTCTATACTATTTTTAAATTTGATCATACTTAATTTATATCTAACAAGCATTTAATTTAAAAAGAATCTATTTGAATTATTTATCATACTAAAAAAAAAAAATGATTTTAAGTTATATCAACAATAATTCGTTATTATTGTAAAAAAAAATAAAAAATCCTTTTAAATTTTTGATCGATTTATATCCCCGTAGTAGTTGTTCTATTATTCTTTAGTTTTAATTACAAAAACTAAATCGTCGTAGTGTCTTAAATTAAAATACATCCCAATAATATTAATAATATTTTTTCATGTATTATAATAAATTTGTTGCTGTTTTAATCCCAAACGACTGTTGTACCTTCTACATTGTCTGCTTTTTCGATCAAATAAACGAAAAGTATTTTAGTTTTGGTTATGAAGATATTCGTTACATGAAATATTGAAAAAAGAGTGTGATAAATTTAATTTTTGTTCACAGTTAATGACGAAATCGCCTAGTTAATATGGCGAAAATTTGTCTATTATTAAAATAAGTGATCAGTACGCAAGATAACTTGAAACTTTAACGCCATTATGTCCTAAACGATGAATGAGTAGCTAACATATGGCACGCACTTGTAGTCATTTCAACTCCGTAACATGAGTCTTTTTGTTATACGTCGTTATCCACTGAAAACTTGTCATGAATTATTTATAATTTTTCGACCTAATTAGTTAATTAAGTATTCTATATTTGTTTATTTTACCGTTTTCTCCAGAAAAAAAAAAATAGTTTTTCATAGTTGGGAATTCAAGCAATTCTCTGTATAAGATTTAGGTAGTAGTTCATTTGTTAAAAAGTTTTATAGTTTAGAGGAATAACATTCTACTAGATTTTTCAAGTACCTTTTTACTTTTCTACCATTTAAATGATATTAGATGTTTAAGGTTTTTCTTTGTTGTTATTAAGAAAGAAAAAATATCGATGACATTTTTTGCGAAAAATAATTTATTAAGCTCTTTCTTATTATGTAATAATAAATTATTTCTGGCCAATAACTGTCAGTTATGTTCGTAATCCAATTGGGTTTAAATTTTGAAAACTTATTTATCACTTCACTCTAAAAATATATAGATAAAAGAAAATGAGTTACTTCCGAATAATTGAAAAATTAATTTCTTTTCTTTTTTTACCGTTCTTACCTACTTTTTAATTTGTTTTTTTTTAAAGTGTCTTCATATGTCTTGTTCTTAAATAATGAAATACAATTCCATTTCTGTTGCACTTTTCATGAACCTATGAATCATGTGGGATTTTTTTATATAGATTATGATTTATTTAAAATCTTCATTTCTTTAGTAAAACATATACTTTACGTTTTTAAATAGTTAAATGTTATGTCGCCGCTTCAAGAGCAGAACCTATCTCTAATTTGGCTTTTTCTGTTTTTAACACTTAGGATAGTTCTGAATGCTGCGTGTGCAGAAGTAGTCTATCTACATCTATAAAAACTAAACTAGAAAATCAATAATTTGGTTTATACGTTCATATTATGAAACGATAAAACGTAAAAAAAAACTTTTCTGTAAAATTTAATTTTTGGAGTTAAGCTACTCCTGCTCTAAAGCGGCGATATGCGTATTAGTTTTTTGCCTGGAATTATATTTCTTGTAGTTTATTTATATCTTAATCTCTTCATTACTATTTGATAAAACTATACGGTATAAAGGATAGAAGGGGTAATTGACGTAATATAGGTACTATTCGATCTTTAATAATTATTTATCATTGAATTCAATAATTCAATTAATATTATATCTATATCTATAGAAAAATATTTATAAACCATCTTAAAATTGTTGTTTGTAAACTAAGAATTTAGAGTCAGTTCTACATTCATAAATCAGAGTGTAATAATTTCCGTTTCCTCACTGGTGCATTTATTCATCAAACGTAGATTGAGGGCGTAATAATCCGCTTCTAAACGCTTCTATTCAGTTTATTAGCTTCAATAAAGTTCCTTTTGAAGGTTTGTGAAACATTGATTGAGTTCAGAGGTTAATTTAGTTATAACTGAATTTATTATATTTAGCAACGTGAAATAATATTTTACTGTGTTTGTGGATTTACAATTATAATACTATGCATTTTCTTAAAGCATCAGAAGAATTCATATTTTTATCCAAATACGACGTTTACACAATGAGTGTAATTTGTTAGGCCGTTTGTAGGTGTGTAACGATTTTATGAGCGAAGGGCCTAACCGATTTTGAAGTTCGGTTACTATAATTACTCGTCGAGATATTTCGAATGTATTGAAACAATTTGAGTTCAAAATACTGCGAAAATATTTGATTATCTAATTTCATGATCATATGCAATAAAATACAAATTGCCAATATTTGAAAACTAAGAACGTTAGAGTAAATATCTGCTATGTCCATTCAGAAGACTTTTCTTACCGCTTCGGACCCACGTCCAATGCAAACAATGTTTTCTGTATCTTCTCTTATATTAGCCCAAATAAGATTTTTTTTTCTTATGTTTAGTTTTGTAGGTAATCAAATTATCTATCAAATGCCCATCTGGAATATCCAAGGAAAAGTATAGTTTTCGAATTTACGAATAATAATAAACTAATTTGAAATTATTTTTAAGACCTACGACTCCGAAAATATTATAACAGACCTCAATATCAAAGAAATCAGATTATTCTAAATAAATCGATAATGTGAGCGCGGAATCTTAAAATCGATTGCATTTTCAAAAACAGCTACCCCGAAAACATAATAGTAGACATCAATATCGAGGTAATCAGAAACGTTTAGATAAATCGATTTGTAAGCTCGAAATCTAAAGATGGATTGCATTTTCGAAAACTGCGACCCCAAAAACATTATAATGAACCTCAATATCGAAGAAATCAGATTATTCTAAATAAATCGATGTGTGAGCGCGGAATTTTAGAATCGATTACATTTTAAAAAACAGCGACTCTGAAAATCGATACAATAAATTGTAAATTGATAGTATTTTAAAAAACTAAAAAGTTCAAAACGCTATATCTCTGCTGATAGCGATCCGATTTGGATGATTATTATTTTTTCATAGGAAATTTAATTACATTTCGAATAACTTTTTAGTAATTATTAAGAAGTGAATACTTTTTGAGCTTAGCGCGAATAATGTTTTATTTTCTTCATAACTTTTTCCCCGGCTTTTTCTCGGAGATTTACTTCCTACAGCAATAGTTAAAGGGATTTAAGGAGAAAACTTTAGGCAGGTTTCATCAAAATCGTTAAAGTTGTTTTGTTGCTATAGTCTATAGAAAACACATTTTTTGGATATTGCGCAGCCGCTATTAAGCACAGAGTGCCAAATTTGGTACACAGGCATTAAGGGACAAAACCCTGCATAACGAAAAAAATGAGCAACAAAATCGATCTACCCGTTCAAAAGATAATCGTAGCTTATAGACACACGAACAGACATACCAATGGCCGAAAATTGATTTTTTGGACTTAGAGGGCTATGAAACGGATAGATCCGTTGAAAACCGCACATCGAAAATTTCATCAATTATTAAAGGTACTTTCCTTATCAAATAGCGGTAGGTAAGTAAAAAATAAGTTAATTTAAAAAAAAGACTACAGATATACCTGATCCTAAGAGACGGAATGTGCTAGCAGATCTATTTAAACACGTTGGTGGGTTGAGCCTTTACCCTTAGAAATACGAAATAGGTTAATTAAAAAACCTATAGAGCATTAGGCAGTGTGACAAAGGCAAGATGTGGTCCGTCTCGGAAGGCGTAATCAATTTTAGGAAACCAGTCACCCTCGGATCTCGGCTTGCATACCAAAAAAATGGCGGAGGCTTGGGAAAGATGTCATTCAATTAGAGGATGGTAATGCATTCGGAGAAATTGTCACCCTTCCCTGGCATGGGTGGAGACTTAGCCCGAATATCCCGATAATTCCCTCTCTTGGGGGAGACAGATTGGCCAATCACGAAGCAGATACCGCCTATTGCCGGGAATCTAGCGAATAATAACATTTGATCTTCCCCCTACTAGTCGAAATGGATGAAGACAAGGGTAGTATGAAGGAGGGATAGAAGCTGTAAGAGAAGATCAAGACACTCTCTCTCTCTCTCTGGAAGCCGACGAGAACACGCTCTCCCTGCCCTCACTGGGGTGACAACTCTGTAGCTGACCACTGAAGATGCCACTGGCTTTTACTTCTTCCTGGACCATGATTCAAAATATTGTGAGGTACTGATGCGGCGTTCCTGATTCATCAGGCAGACAACCACCCTAGAACTTCCAGACCGTCTACATCAATTATTTTCCAGATAAGATATTTATGTTAAAATATTTAATGGCTAATTCTAGTCTTAATCACTCCGTGGTTTAAGTTCTGTATCAGTTTATTACATTAATTTCGATAAATAAAGATAAATGTTGGGAAGAAGACTGTTGCTTAGTATAAGTTCCATTATCAATTAAGTCCATTATCAATTTAAATATGTCTGATTAAGCATGATATCAAAAAATTTGAGTAACATTTGGGTATTATGAAGCTTATAAGTAGGAATATTATATTGGTTAATTATTAAACAATGGTAATTGCAAATCAGGCCCTTGGAAAGGTATCCAATTTAGAGGACTCAATAAGTAATTAATACTTCAATAATTATAATGGTAATTATAGTATTCTTCAATAATTTTTGGATTTTCATCCTCAATGATTGCCCAACGGCATCCCTATGCAGGTAGTATCGTATTATAATAGTATAGTAATAGTATTATCATCTAATATGTAAAGTCAAATCAACCCAATTAAAACATAGCGTATACTTAAAATGGCACCGGCTTGTGGGGAGTCATCACTGATCTTTATTTGCTAGTGAAAACATACAAAAAGTAAATAAATGTATCGACAGACAAAAGCTTAAGTTTCGTTCGGGTATGAAAGGCACCCAACTACTACACCAAGGTTCGATATCCAGATACTTCAACATCACTATCAACTCACCAATGTGATAGTGATGAGGTAATTAACCTTAGTCGGTTTTTAAAAAAAAATAAATTAATTTTTTCAAGTCACTTTAAAAAGTGAATAAAAAAAGATCTACAATAACACGATTATCATGAGATGAAAAACTGGAGGATGTGAGCTCTGAGCGGGGAAGACAAGTATGGGCTTGAACCTCTTCCCTGATTGCTACGGAAAAATATTATATGGACAAGAATGAAAAAACAATTATTATAACATGGCTGAATTCGTGAAACTTTATTATAGTCACATGTTATTGTTTATTACTCGAGGATTCTCGTAGCCCATTGATTACTCTGTTAATATCACCTGGATATGGTTAGATGTAATGATAAAACTCGATAATATCACCTGGATATGGTTAGATGTAATGATAAAACTCGATAATATCACCTGGATATGGTTAGATGTAATGATAAAACTCGATAATATCACCTGGATATGGTTAAATGCAATGATAAAACTCGATAATATCACCTGGATATGGTTAGATGCAATGATAAAACTCGATAATATCACCTGGATATGGTTAGATGTAATGATAAAACTCGATAATATCACCTGGATATGGTTAGATGTAATGATAAAACTCGATAATATCACCTGGATATGGTTAGATGTAATGATAAAACTCGATAATATCACCTGGATATGGTTAGATGTAATGATAAAACTCGATAATATCACCTGGATATGGTTAGATGTAATGATAAAACTCGATAATATCACCGGGATATGGTTAGATGTAATGATAAAACTCGATAATATCACCTGGATATGGTTAGATGTAATGATAAAACTCGATAATATCACCTGGATATGGTTAGATGTAATGATAAAACTCGATAATATCACCTGGATATGGTTAGATGTAATGATAAAACTCGATAATATCACCTGGATATGGTTAGATGTAATGATAAAACTCGATAATATCACCTGGATATGGTTAGATGTAATGATAAAACTCGATAATATCACCTGGATATGGTTAGATGTAATGATAAAACTCGATAATATCACCTGGATATGGTTAGATGTAATGATAAAACTCGATAATATCACCTGGATATGGTTAGATGTAATGATAAAACTCGATAATATCACCTAGATATGGTCAATCCGATCATCTGTCGTCAAAGGTGTTCGATTATAATGAAGCTTATCAACATTACTTCTGGTTAAATTGTTTGATAAATGTGTCGTGAGCCGAGTGTAGCGCGTGTTGCACAAGTTGCATAGGGCGGCCTCACGCACCCGTGCAGCCGATATCAATTTCCCAACGTTAATAGGTCGCCCACTTAATAGCAGTCTACTAAATTGCTCTTCTATTCAATGAACTGAAGCGGTCCCTTTTGTTATCTCATTCAGCAATTTCATGGTGCTAATTTAATTATCGAAACCTAATAAGGATTTCAATTAATTGAAATTAATATCTTACATCTTTCAGGTAATTTACTGATTTACATCAGCGTACAAGTGTGTGTGCAGCTTCCCATAACTGCCTATTAACCTCTAGAAACTATAAGTAATACAGTTTATAAATGAAGTATGTCCTATTTGATATACTCAGATGAATAATAAAGTACTCATTATTCCACGGAAATATTTAATTTAATAAAAGTATAAACTATTAATTATTACAATCATTTAGGTTTATGCATTTTTCATCACTCTCAATTACCTTTATGGCTTTATATGTTGGATATCTTAAGCTTTCCAAAGATATATTATACATCTATATAACTACTCTTACTTCCGGAAGTATGTCTTATTTGATGTACAGGGACGAATAATAAAGTACTCAACTTTATTTCACTGAATGAAAAAAAAAGTTCTCCTCATGTTAATCTGAAAGACCCGGATTGAGAGCTTTAATAGAGGGATAAATCTGTTACAGTGCGCGCATCACACATCTTTCACTTACCACCCTTCTTGAAATAGATTTTTAAATTTTCTGTTTGGTTTCCACAGAAATTCCATCTGGTTTCACCACGGAAACATTTAATTTCATAAAATGTAGAAATTATTGACAACTACAATCACTTAGGATATATGATATTTTATATTATACGTCTATAATACAACTCATATTTCCGGAAATTTGTTTTCAACCTGTGGTAATATTTCGCATTTTGTCTATTTTAGTTAATTATGATTAATTATTTCAAATAAACAAAATGAAAGATGCTTTAGAGAAAGCCATTGAGAAATTCGGCATTTAAGCTCAGCCAGATGCTATTTCAATAAGAATAAGACCCAGGTGATAAAAGACAACTTAGTTAACTATAATAAACTATAAAGTATAAAGTAAACTATATGTATCAAATAAGAAGAAGAAATCCAACACATCTTGGAATAATAAATATCTTGAAATAATATAATTCAATCCTATCATTGCGATCCTCATATTTTTACTTGTATTTGTCAAAAATCAGTAACTTTTTTTAAAGCATAAGTATTTATATCAGTACGAAATTTTCTCAAGAAATGTTATAGTAAGTAAACTTCTTAAGTAAACACTCATTTCTAGTATTTTTTGAGAAAATTTCTGAAACCGATAATATAAAATGGTACTTCCGGTAAGTCGATTTTGACATCTCAGGCATACCTACCTTAAATAGATAATTTCACTTTTTAAGTTTTAGTTTTTGAGCTAGACATACCTACCACATACACTCACGCACAGACCATTTTGTGAGACTTGGTTATTTGGACTCAGGGAACCTTAAAATATGCATTTCCGTGGATATTCTCGGATTAGAAATTTTTGTAGGTCTAAGAAATCCTTTAAAACTTTTCACTAGATGAGATTATTCTGCCGAAGATTGCGTGAACTTTTGATTTGTTTACTTTTGAACTTTGAGGTATCAAGTTTGGAATGAATTTTGTATTACATTATAAATATACACTAATTTCATTTAATATAATAACTGGTTACTTGGAAAAGAGTTGAAAGCACCACAGTAGTCAAAAAATGAATAAGTTTTTATATAAACTATCTGTTTGTAGGGCATTTAATAATTTAATGTAAAATAAGTTTCGGATATGTGTAAGTGATTTATATTTTCTACAATTATTTTTGTCTAATGGATCGATTGATATTCTGTGCCTTGTAGCAGCACAATGTATTTGGGCAGCATTGCTTGATAAATAAAGTATTTTTCTCATATTACCACGACAATTCATTTGCGATTCAAAAACTCTTTGTTAAAGTAATTCTTCTTTCGTTGCTGTATAAACATGGTTATACAAAAAATAATTTAGTTTGATATATCAGTTTTAGATATTTTCACTGGTTGAGTGCAGGGATGTTTGTAGTTAAATATATTCCTTTACGGTAACTGTAAAGCTGTAAAGGCTGACAAGTATTTGTTTTTCACCGTTCCCATACAGAAGCACACACATAGGTGCACACACCTTTGTATTGCTCTGTGTATAGTCCACGCTTGTATGGTTACATTATGAATTATATTCTCCTTTTAAGATAGGTTTCTTTCTTTTGTTTGTACCTATGACATAGTTATGTACTATAGAATTAAAACATTTTGTAATGCATAATACATTTTGAAGAATATACGATCAAGGAATATGATAAAAATCGTATTAACAGGAACTGTGGATGCATCTCAGCTTATAGACATGTTCGTTCTATAATTTTATCGATATAGCTATAAATGTATTATGATTGTTATTAAAGATTAGCCTCAGTTATAATATTTTAGTTGATAGTTCTGCTCAGTTTGGTGTGGTTTAGATGCATCTGCTTGGCTATATTAAATCCTCAAGGCTTCCACAGCAGTACTAGTGTTAAGTCTGAATGTTGCCCCAGTTAATGCTTATTTTGATTTTTTAATTTATAATTTTATATTATTTCTATAGAACCTAAAATTAGATATTATTGTGTCAGAATCAAATATTTTTATCAAATTGGTTCGTTGGTCTTTTTTTATAAGCTGCCATTATTTTCTTAATATAATAGAAATTCCAAGATACATTTCACTGTACCGCAATGAAATGAATATTAGTTTGATCCACCCAGAAATGAAGGCAAAAGAGCTCAGTACCGAAAAATATGGAAAATATTGTAGTGTTTTTAGACTACAATATAAGGCGCTCCATGAAGAGGCCGTGTCACCATAATTTCTTTTTTAATTTCAAGACAAGTATAATGCATATATGGGTGTAGGAGTGATGACCCTATTCGATGCACCTAAATTGTGAATCGCGTTTCTTCCAAGATATTATATAGCCGCACGGAAGATTGGTCCGTGGACAGTCTGCTTTGGGGAAAGAAATATAGGTCCTCGTACGTCTGCTGACCCCGAATAGCCATAATCCGTGGGTCTAGACCAGTTTGTCACTGTCCTTGAACCCGAGAGAGTCGGTTCAATTGGCCCCAAAAGGACTGGCTATGGCAATATATGCAATGGACAGCCTGCCGCAGAACCATGGAAACCATTGTTCGTAGCAACGTGAGGTTGGGTGACTCCCTCCAGGCTATCTATCTGTGCTCCCGCAAGCAATGAATGTCTGTAATCGCGCGGCCAAAGATCTCCATGTTCTATAGTGTCAACAGACAAAAAGAATATAATATAATATATATATATATATATATATATATATATATATATATATATATATATATATATATATATATATGTATCTAACAATGCCTGAGTAATATTATAAAAAGTGCTTTTATATATATAAGTTAAGGTACACAGTGTAACTGTATTTTTTTTTCTCTTTTTCTCTCTTTGTGTTTCTTTTTGCTCTCGCTGTTCGCGTCTGTTTTTTTTGGATTGACCAGGACAAGTGAGAAGACGAGACGAGATAGTGTGGCAGGCATCCTTGATACTGCCACAGGACATCCCACCGCTGCCAACGGAAACCATAGCGGCGGCGTACGCGAACTTAGCAGCAGCACAAGCGAACGCCCTAAAGATAAAGACGGCGATCTCGCAGGATCTAAGAAAAGCGATCACGGATCTAGAAAGATTCAACGGAGAAATCGGAGAGCTTAATCATTTTCTCAAGGGAGGCAACCGTGTGATGACACGCATAGAGGCAAAGTTGGCGGAAGACCTTATAGACCCGATGGATGCGAACACATTGAGAGCAGCGTTAGTATGTCGAAAAGGAACATACTGAACCTAATTCAGGCGGACGAAGATACACCTTGGATCATAGTGAAGGACAGGCTGAAGAAGGCATTTGGGGGAGGCCGGTGGGTCCCAGAAGAGGACATTTTTCGAATGTTCAGGGAAACGAAAAAACCTTACCAGACAAATGGGTAGTATGCGGGAACGCTATTAGCCCGATATAACAAGATAACCGAGAAGATGAGGGAAACCCTGAACGCAGCCGAGGTGGAGGGCAGGATGGCGTTTTTGTCGACACGGGAAAGAAGGAGGTGCTGTCTAGGGACAAAACATTCATCGAATGTGCTCAGGAGATGGTAGACGCTAGTGCCAAGGACGAAGAGGCCAGATTCGGAGAGGAAGCGGAAACTGGATGGAGTAGGGTAACTTACAGGAGGCCCGAGACAAGTAGGAACAAACCTAGGCCAGATATAGAAAGGAGAAGAGAGACGGAGTTCGGTGGACGGGAGAGGACGATGGCACGAGAAATGAGACAAGGACCGGAGAAGAAGATCTGGAAAAGGGAAGACAGGAGGTGTCATAGATGCGGGAAGACGAGACATCTGGTAGCCCAGTGCATCCAGATGTTTCGAATGCGGCACCGAAGGACACATTACAGGCAGTGTCTCTACATGAGCAGACGCGGAGAAGCGAATCGAGTGGAACCCATGGAGGTGAATTGGCAAAGAATGTGGAAGAGGAGCAGACCACCATCAGAGTCGATAGGGTCATCGGAAGCCTCGGAGACAGAAGAAGAGGAGATCGAACCAGGAAACAGAGGAGCTGTAGGAGGAAGGAGTGGCGGACGAAGAGCAACGGAGGAGAGGGTATCGAGAAACAACGAATGAGGAAAGTGTGAGCAGAGAGGCAACCACGCGGTAGTGCGTAATATAGAGAGTGAGTGTGGTGGATTGCCTATTATCAGAGTCGCGAGAGGAGTACGATGCTTGGTGGATACAGGCAGTTCAAACACGATAATGTGTCGGCGTTGTGTGAAGGAGAGAGGATATCCCAGATACAGGTATGTGGATGTAGATTAATCACCTTGAATGGTCCATGTAAGATAGAAGGAGAAGTGGGGGTAGATTTGAATAAATGGTAAACCGAGGGAGGAAGATTGAGGGTGCACGTAGTGGAGAATATGCCTGGAATATGGGGGGATAATCGGGTGCGACCTGTTAGGGAAAATGGGGGCGCGGATAAGAAATACAGACGGGAAATGGATTATTAGGATAGGAACAAAGAAGTACAGGTGTAAGAGAGTTCTGAAAAAGGACAAAATTAGAGTCGGGGCAATCAATCGGGAAGACTGGAGACGAGATGAGTACTCAGACGTTTTTATTTCAAGAGGGAGATATATTGAGTGTAACGGGGGAAATAGTACACGAGATTCCGTTGAAACAGGATAGGGTGACATATGTCAAGGAGAGAAGGTACCCGCAAGCTCTACGGTAACATATCCGGGAAGAACTGGAGAGTTTGAAGAAACAAGGTATCATTACCGACAGGACATCGCAATACAATAGCCCCCTGTGAAGATAAAGCGCAGTGAAGAAAAAGAGTCTGGACAACGGGAAGCGGGAGCAATATAGGGTCGTAGTAGATTTCAGGAAATTAAACGAGAACACAGTGGACGAGAAATACCCAATAGCGAGGTTCGAAGATATCTTGGATAGGCTAGGGTGAGAGACCGTGTTTAGCACGCTGGAAAGCAGGGTACCACCAGGTAAAAATGCACCCTAGGGATCAGCATGAAACGGCGTTTACTTTCGAGAGGGGTCATTTCGAATTTACCCGGATGCCATTTGGGTTGAAAAACGCGGCTATAACGTTCCAGAGACACATGGACGAGATTTTAACACATAGAGGATTTAAGATGCATCTTCGACCGGCTGAGACAATTCGGACTAAAGTTGTCCGTAGAGAAATCTATTCTGGGGCAAAACCAGATCAACTTCCTGGGGCGTACTATATCGAAGGAAGGAGTAGGACCCGATGCGCGAAAAGTTGAAGCTATTCAAAAGATGGCAATCCCAACGGACGTGAAGAGAATGCTGGGAACGCTGAATTATTATCGACGGTTCGTCCCGGAGATGGCGGGATATTTAGTACCTCTTAATAACTTTCTGAAAAAAGGGAGCAAAGTTGCGATAACTCCCGCGATTGAAGGCAATCTTCGACGGTGTATGTTGCGGTTGCAGGAGGAGGCGGTACTTGCGTTCCCCGATTTTTCGAAATCATTCACCATCACCACAGATGCAAGCGAATACGCGTTGGGGACGGTTCGGTCGCAGGATGGGAATCAGGGGGAACAATCAGTGGCGTATGCCAGCAGACGCTTCACGGAGACGGAAGCGCGTTATAGTGCGTTAGAACGCGAACTGTTGGGTATAGTGTGGGCGGTCGAGCACATTAGGCCGTATGTGTTCGGAAGGAAATTTAAGGTCCGAACGGATTATTGTGGGTAGGAAGATTGAAAGGATCGTCAGGAAGAGTTACCCGCTGGAAATAGTTTTTGAGCCAATACAACATGGAGGTGGCGTATAAACCAGGAAAAGAGAATATTGTGGCGGATTGGTTATCCCGAGCGTTGCAGGTCAATGTGATAGAGACAGAAAGAGGAGAACATTCCGGAGAAATACAGAGATTCGTAAGGGAATAGATGCCGGAGGGTGAAGGAGAACTAGAGTCAGGGGAAGCGGAAGGAGAACGGAGGTCGACTTTTCCATCGAAAGGCCAACGGATATGGAAGAGACGAAGGAGATCATCAATGACAAGAAACGTCAGATTATCTGGAAAAGTCGGACGTCGGGGTTGATGAAGGTGGATTACTCGAAATATGGCAAGTATAGTATCAACACCAAATGGTCACATCCGGGAGTAAGCGAGGAACAGATTTGCAGGGCTCTGAAAGACGAGTCCAGATCTGGATCCACCCATTATTTGTATGTTGGAAATGTATCGGTCTGGATGAAGATAAAGCGTTTATGGTGGACCGAGAAAATCCGAATCGATAGGACGTCCGTCAGATGCAAGCTCATGGTGGAGACGATACGAGACCCAGAACAGCAGAAGGAGGTCACTCTGGCCTATCACCAGGGGAAGACGAATCACCGAGGAGTAAACGAGGCATTGCAAGCGTTGAAAAGGAAATACTTCTGGGAGAAAATGCGAACGACAATAGATGGGGTGTTAAGAGTATGTGTAGTGTGTCAAACTACGAAATATGATCGCCATCCTCCAACCGGGAAGCAAGAAGAGACGACGACACCCAGTGCATCGTGCAGGTATGCAGGTGGATACATTCACGTGGAAAGGGTTTAAATGGGCCACGGTGCTAGACATATTTAGCAAGCTAGCGATGATATATCCGGTACAAGACCGGTCGGCAGAGGCGGTGATCGCGGCTCTACGAACATGGTTCCAATTCTATGGGATACCAGATACGATCCCTTCTGACGGAGGGAGAGAATTCGATAACGCAAATTTGCGAAACGAGATGAAATTATTAGAGATAACTTGGCATATTAACACCCCGGGACACCCCAAGAGTAGGGGAGGGATAGAGAGGTTGCACAGTACGCTGGGAGACCTCTCACGAGTATTCCACGTAGACAAGGGATTGGAGGCAGATCTCGTTGTGCCAAAGGCGGTAGAAGCATATAACCATTCTATACATATGGCTACGGGATTTTCCCCGTTTGAAGTACTCTTAGGACTTCGAGAACGGCGAAGAGACGGAGGGAGCACGGTCGTAGACGAAGGGTTGGCAGAGAGATTAGTAAGCAATAGGGTAGCCCTCGTAAAAATGGAGAAGGCACACATGAAGATCGCAGCGGAAAAGAGTAGGAGGGTGGCATGGGAGAATATCCGGGTACGAGATAGGATGGAGGATGTTAGAATAGGGACTATCGTTTATCGAAAACTGACATCGAACGGAACTAAGGAGGCGGTACGTTATGAGGTACCATTCAAGATGATTGTGATACGAGAACACAATGTAGTGACCATACAGAGTATCAAAGAGCCCTAACCTAAGCGGAGATAAGCCGCTGCGCGAATTGCAGGTAGACACGTTTACATGGAGAGGGTTTCAGTGGATGACGATCATTGATGTGTTTAGTAAAATCGCCATGGCACATCCTATTCAGGCGAAAGCGATTTTGGAGGCCCTGCACACATGGTTTATGGTTTACGGGGTACCGGACCAGATCACATCTGATAAAGGGAAGGAATTTGATAATACGGTGGTGATCGATGAAATGAAAACCCTCGAGGTCACGTGGCATTTTAACACGCCGGGTCATCCGAAGAGTCGGGGAGGGATTGAGCGCTAACTCTCAGCGATCACCTCAGGGTCTACCAGGTCGATAAAGGGTTGGCGCCGGGAATAGCAATGCGTAAGGCGATAGTGGCTTATAACCACTCTATCCATTCAGCAACTGGGTTTTCACCATTCGAGGTCTTGTTTGGGTTGCGCGGACCCGGAAGGGACTATGCGGAGATGGCGGGGGACTCGCCAGAGGAACGCGGCATCATTACGAACCAGATACAAGTCCGAGGGTTATGGCGAAAAGTGCGTGAGTGAATTGTTAAAGAGAAACGAACCAGGGTAGCGCGGGAAAATGTGAAGGTTAGGGACCGTCTGGGGGACATCAAAATAGGGTCGATCGTATATTGCCGCATTGGGTCTAATAGGGGAAAGGAGATACGGCGTTACGAGGGTCCATTCCGCGTAGTCGTTATCCGGGAGCATAATGTCGTGACCATCGAAACCGTGGGAGAGCCCAAAAAGAGGCGAACCGTTCATATAGAACAACTTAAATTTCCCTTAGGTGATGCATTGGGATCTGGAGCGTCTTCGTCTATACGGGCGGGAGACAACTGCGTGTAAACAGTTTTTTTTTGTTGTTTTTGTAGTATTGTATTCAATGAGTATATTGTGTTTTTATATTTTGGCGGTATAGATATTGAAGTTTGTATATTTTTTCTTTTTGTAATGTGTTTTTTTTCCTTTGTAGTCACAGAGTGTATTGTGTCTTTGTATCAGGACTGTACATATTTCAAAGTTGTATTTTGTATTTTTTTTATATATATATATATTATTATTATTATCTTTTGTACTCTGTATTTCTTAACTTGTACTTAGGGAGTATCCGTATTGTACAGGAGCGAGTTCTATGACTTAACTAGTTTGGCGATTTTTTTTTGAGTTTCCAGATGTATCCGAAACTGGGAGGGGGGAGTTAAGAGCCAGACCTAATTATTTATATTGACACAAAAGTATTATATGACGAATTTAAGATGTTTTGCATTCATTTTAGTATAATTTTTGATGAAAGTTTATTATGACCTTCAAGTAAAGTACCACCATGTTCTCGAAAACAGCTCTGATGATTTTGATTAAACTCGTTGTATCAATGTACAACTAAATGGTCTTTGATATAGATAGGTCTTATCCTCATTGAAATAGTCTGACTGGGCTTAAACGCCGAATTTTCAAAATGACTTTCTCTAAAGTATCTTTAATTTTTAATGGTGAGTAAGTATGGTTTATCTGATTTAGAAATGTGGTTTGTAAGTACGGTTTATATGGTTAATAATTTATTTATGGTTTATAATTATGGTTGACCGTGGAAAATGTATGCAGGAGATTCTTGGTTTTGGTGCGGTCAACAAGTAAACGCACAAATAAGAAAAAAATTGTTATAATAATGCACACATTACAATAAGTGTTTTCTTATTTTTGTGTTTACTTATTGACCGCACCCCCAACCAAAATTCTCCTGCATATCTTTAATTTTGTTCATTTGAAATTATTAACCATAATTAACCAAACGAGAAAATAGGCGAGATATTTTCCTAGATTGAAAACTATTAGGAGTAGGAATATAGATGTATAATATATCGTTGGAAAGCTAAAGACTTTAGAAAAATATTATCTAACATATAAAGTCTTAAAAGGTAATCGAGAGTGACGAAAAATGTATAAACCTCAATGATTGTGTTAGTTTATTATTTCTAACTTTATATCATTTAGTGGAAGCACCGCACCAGATTTTTTGATCTATATTTTGAATATATTACAACGTATATCTTTTATTATCTATCTTTAAATATTTTTATTACTTATACTTAACGAATGGCTATAGTTGGAAATGCAATTGCAATAAATAAAATTGTGTAGATAGATCTCGGTGAAATAGTTTTCCTCGAACGTCTGTTAGCCAATTTTGTTACTATACTTATATCATATCATATCATATCGTTACCGATATGTGGAATATGCTACGGTAAATAAGCCTATTATTGATAAATAATTTTATAAAGGATCTTTTGATTCTCAGAGATCAGGGTACTTTGAATCTTCTACTTCTTATTGGATACATTTAAATTGCATAAAGTTTTCCTCATGAATACCTTCGTATTTAAAAATGATTCGTATGATTTTAAAAAAGTAAATGATTTTTACTAATAATACTAAAAATACAAGGATCGTAATAATAGGATTGAATTATATTATAACAAGATATTTATTATTCCAAGATATCTCGGATTTTTTTTTTCTTCTAACAAAAACATTGAACGCAGAAAAGTAAAGTTTCTTCTCAAACTAAAGTTTAGGGTTGTTACTTTGGCCTAAGGGCCATTTTCTGAGCGGCTTCTATCTGGCTAATTTAAGAATTTTCTTGTTGTTATTAAAGAGGAATACTTTATGAATATTTTGAAATCCTTAAAGAAGGAAAGATTGATTATAATTTATATAATATTTCTGCAACATCGTATATTCATTATAGGTGAAACGAATTATGTTATTTTACTTAATAGGATAATTCATTTCAGTAGCTTCTTGTGGGGGAGTGAAATAAGTCACCGAAATGCGTAGTAAATTTTATATGAAGGTGACATAATACAATTTTAAATATACTTTAAAAATAATTAATTTTGTTAACTTCTCTCCGAATTTCGTTAGAAGTTTGTAGTAATCTTAAATAGGTGAGCAAGTGAGAACTTCCATATTTGCTTTATTTTCTTCGTTTACAATTCACAAAATATATATATATATATATATATATATATATATATATATATATATATATATATATATATATATATATATATATGTATATTACAAGAAAAATGCTCTAATAGAAAATAGTCAGTCACATAGATTTTACATACAATTCGAATGAAAACATTGGATGGTATAGATTTTGTATTCGATTCAAAAATCAAATTGAAGTTAATAATTTGTGAAGAGATATGTAACCACCGTTGTTTTTTCTTCCAATTTACAGAAATACATGTACATTAAAATTAACATATATGTAATAGTAAAGGAAACACAAAGACGGTCTAATCGAATGAAGGATTAAACCATTTAACTAATGATATAAAATAAGGATTTTATTTGTAATGCACGAACCACCCTTTATTTCAAGCAGAAGGCTTTTAGTAACAAGCTAGGATGTAGCCAATCACCTCGTGCCCGCATAATGAAGAACATGTTCTTGACGCTGCCCCATCACATGGTTTACTGTGACGCCGCGAAGTTTTTCAATTAACTCCGTATGTACATGGTTTAAACCGACATCAGTGGCCAAATGTCAACAGTTTTAAATTAATTTGTGAACTTTTCCAGGGCCTTTGCTCCTAAATTTCACAATTAAATACGAAATGAAGTATCACTCTAAATGTAATTTCATCTAATGTAATAATTTATAATATACTAATTTTTTTCTTTAACATTTATATGCATTTATGAAAGGAGATAGCTTAAGTCCTCTCTTTTTCATTATATACATGAACGAAATTTTGAAGATGTGCAAACGAAGGACAGCTCGCACTTTTGTAGGCAAATGGAATAGGAGGACAATTCTGACGCAAGTGATGGTGTTTGCAGATGATATTGGTCTCATAGCGGATTCAGAAGCGCGATTGCAGCAGAAAGTAAAGGAATGGGAGGCGGAGCTGGAAAGGAAAGGAATGACCATCAATGTCGGAAAAAGCGAAGCAATGCATACAGGCAAAGAACAGAAAGTTGTTTAAATACGCTGCAAAGGTGAAGCAAAGGAAATGGTGAATGGTTTTTCTTACCTAGTTTCTAGGAACAGTGCTCTGCAGGAATAGGAGGTTGGACCAGGAGATCTCCAATAGAATTAAGAAGGCAAATTCCATATTTCTGTAACACATTGATAGATAAAAGGGAGGTAGAGATAAATGTTAAAATGCACATTTATAAAGTCGTTTACCTGCCTACCCTATCATATGGAAGTGAAAGCTGGGGATACCTAAGCAGAATAACAGCTGCTGAAATGAAATATCTGCGAAGAATAGCTGGTCGAACAAGGAGAGATCGCATTAAAAACTAGCGGACACGAGAAGATCTCGGGGTTGCTTCCTTGAAGGATACCATTGAAAAAAGACAATTTCGGTGATTTGGGTATCTTTGCCGGATGGATGAGAACCGTGACCCTCGAAAATTCTTTGAAGCCGTACCCATGGAGAAACGCACAAGAGAGCGACCTAGAATGCAATTAATTGAACACCTTTCTAGAATAGACCAGAAGAGAGACAAGCAGAAAAATGCCTTGAAAGCGCTGGCACGGAATCGGGAGGCCTGGCATGCTTGAACTGAGGCACCTCCACGCTGAGAGGCACTATGGAGGAAGAAGTATTAAAACATATTTGCGTAAAAATATATTCATATGTATTAGATCTAATTCCGAAATATTTACTAAAACAGAATTTTGTTTGCGTATCTCGCGTCAAAAATTCAACGTCAAACCCCCTAAATGAAATATGTTATTATTTAAGTGTTAGGTATTTAATAGAACTTAGACTTTTTTGGAAAAATTAATAAATAATATTAGGTTAAACAAAAATATTTATTTTCAATACCACTAATTAAGTAACAGATGCGTAACCACCGATGTTTTTTCTTCACATTTATGGAAATACTTATACATTAAACTGAACGATGTGATAGCCGGGCACGTCGGGATGAGGATCCCAGAGTATCCAATTTGGAACGTTGTGGGTTCGATTCCCAACTTGGTCAGTTAAAATTTATTTCGCGGTATTCTCGAGAAATAAATATTCAAACTCCCACAATAGTTCATACCTGGCAGCGACCTGAAGGTAGCCGTCTGGGGTTGGAAAAAAGGATCGCAAGGCCCATTTGTCGGGCTAGTTTCCCCCATCAGTTACAGAACCAGTACCGGCATATTTAAATAAATTCAAAAAAAATTTCTCAGATTAGTATAAATACATTGGAAATCTCTAGGTTTGTAATCGCTCTTTGAAAGAACAAAGTTCCATTAGTCACATAAAAGGAATTCGGGTAAACTGCCAAAGGTGTCCATATGCTTCGAATGAAATAAGGGACGATCCTTTATAGCAATGGTGTCAAACAGGCGTTCCCCAAGGTAATATTTTGTGGTCCAGAATGTTCTGAAATAAAGTGAAAAAAAAATTATAGCAATGCTATCACTTGTCATTCTAAATTCACTTAATTACATTATATGCTTTAGTATCCTGTTCATATTGCTGGATCCTCATTTAAAAAGATCATTTTATGAAAATTTCTCAATGTGATGCAGCCCGCGGCTTTTATTAAGTTTGACATGCCTGCCTCATAGGAATAGGGATTTGATGATATTTTTAAGATTTTTGAGAGAGCCCTTCAAGGGATGGTGTAGTATGAGTTATTTTTAATTTTTTTAACATCTTTCTTGTTTCGATAATTAGCTACGTTTCACTTTTAAACAAAGCTATATTTCCAATCCTTTTTTTTTTTTTTTTTTTTTTCATCTTGGTCTATAAAGTTAACTTAAAGTGATATATGGAAATGTTCTGCTTCATTTTTATATTGTATAATAGTCTTGGCAAGTTTTTATATGAAGCTGCCTTTGGAGTGCTACCAATGTGTAGTTTCTTCACAAGTCGCTCTGACAGTACACAAATCCACCAAAAATTTATAGTATAGAAGGTAACATGAACTCCGTATCATACCATTATACAGTAAAAAGGTCTACAGGCGTAACCCTCAAAATGAAATCTTTATATGAGACACGAACGAAGTGTTTTTCGTGATTTTCACGAACTAATTTTAATGTTTTAAGCAAAAAAAAAATATTTTCAGCCACCATTCAAAATTTACACCCATTTGCCATTGAAAGAAGGAAATAGAGAGGAACCGTTTTCAACAAAAAAATTATTTTCCATAAATTAATGGGCAATTATTGCTGCTGGAATGCGTAATGCAGTGATGGTTCTTTTTGGTAATATACGTTACGGGATACGATACCTGGCATAAAGACGTTGAGGTTGTTGTTTATCTCTGCAATCCCGCTATAACTCTTATAAATTAGCTCGAGGCTTGTAGAGATACCGGTGAGTTATGTTGTTGTAGTTTGAGCTTTATTAATGGTAAATAAAGTTTCGCGGTAGATATAATTGCTGCAGAGTGCAGGCTTTATGTGTTAAACCACTTTATTTCAGTTCACGCTCTCCTTTAAACAGGCCGTTTAGTGGAAATCAACTATGTTATGGTCTGTTAGCTAAATCATTAGTTATCTATTTGCTTGCTTTAGCCGAAAGTTATAGAGGATATAAGTTATTGTCATTCTCACTAAATAAATTGCTGTATTCCGACTATGGAAGAGGGTAACTAGATTATCTACAGGTTACCAACCTATTGAAAACAGAACAGGATGGTATGATCGAAATTGTATTACATCGGTCCGTCCCGAAATGAATAGAAGTATTATTTTTATAATTTAATATATATTATCAAATAAAAAAGTTCTTAATCTTTAGTAATGTGCCATTTATATAAATCACTGACAAAACCCAATTGATTACTTGTTCAAATTTAATTGGGATTAATAAAATTGTAGTTATTTAAATTTAGAGTTGGCCTCAACCGCAAACGTTTAGGCAAAATCATAGAAAGCATTAGTTAGGATTACTGAAGGTATAATTAAGAGGTTATCTCCTATGTATCTCCTATATAACTAGGCTGGAGCTAGTGCCTCCGTTCTCTTTGAGGTTATATTACCGAGTTCAAAGAGGTAGAGTGTACCTTACACTTCTCAGTATTTCTCAGCTCTTCAGTAATTGTCAGCTCAGCTTAATCATCTTACTCCACTCTCTCAGGTGGACTTAATTAGAAGAGACGATTCCACGGCTTTCAGCAGATGTACTTTAAGAAACGCGGAGCTGTTTTATAATTACTTAATTGCTGTTTCAAATATTTTGGTAATTTAGCCTGTTTATAAAACATTATCAGTCTCACCAACAGCATAAGATAGGGTCCATTGAATTGGCAGGGTCTTATATTTAGTTAGCGTGGTTTAAAAACTGTTTTATAAAAGTCGTATTGTATGAGGTTATGGTGGGTTAAGTGCGTCCTAGATTTTACAAAGTTTGACTTTACTTGACTGCAATGTTAATATATAATGTATCTCATATAAGGAAACGCACTTATTTCGTATTAGTTAAATGTGGATTGGATTTGAAGGATTTTATTATTTCAAGTGCTTCATATATATTTAATTTGAGGCTATTTTCAATATGATGTATTCATTTAACTCCTGAGTCTTTGATGAATTTTTTTTTTTTTTTTCATTTAAATGAATTGCAAAGTTAGAATTTTCTCTCTTATTATTATATGCACGTATATGTTCCTTTAACCTCTGATTTAGCGATCTTCCAGTTTTTCCCGTGTATTTGGTTGCACAATCATTACAATTTAGTTCATATACTCCGCTTTTTTGGAAAGGGTCTATTTTGTCTTTAGTAGAAGGAAAATATGAGGATAAGATTTGTTTCTATTCTAAATGCAGGGTTTAATTCTAGTTTTTTCAATTCATTTCCGACTTTGGTATCAATTCATTCCGACTTTAGTGGCCGTAATATGGAATTAAAACGTAATATTTCGGGATGAGCCTATAATGATGAGATATCATTAATTGCCTTTTTTTGTATTTTGTATTTTTTGTATCCACTGATATATATATATATATATATATATATTTTTTTTTTTTGTCTGTTGGACCATAGAGATGCTTGGCCGCGCGATGTGGTATTCTTACAGACGTTTATTGCTTGAGGGGTCACCCAACCTCACGTTCCTAGGAAACATGATTTCCATAGGGCAGCGGCAGGCTATCCATAGTTCCATAACCGCGGTCCCTTTGGGGCCAATTCGGCAGTATCCTCCCCACCAACTCACTCGGGTTCAAGCACAGTGACAAATCGATCAGAATCCAAGGATAATAGCTGTTAGGGGTCATCAGGCGTACGAGGACCTATATTTCTTTCTCTCAAGCAGAGCGTCTTTAGACCAAACCTCGGGGTGGCTATTTTACTTTCTGGATAACCACAACGCGATTCACAATTTAGGTACATGGGGTAGAGTCATCACTCTTACGCCCGGTCTGTGTGAGTTGCATCCAGTAGACTGAAGGGCCTTACATACCCGAGGGGGGGGAGTGATTGATTGCTTGAGAAATTAAATTAATTAGTAATTAAATCAAAGCCAGAACCGGAATTCGTACTCACAACCTTTGAGTTTTTAAGTAGGTGCACTTTTGCTAGCGCGTTAAACTGCACGGGTTAATAAGTTAATAAGGCTCCATATATATATATATATATATATATATATATATATATATGTAACGCACTTATCTTATATTATCTTACATCTTATCACAAAAATTAACTCCGTGAATGGACCGTATTATTATTATTGCTTCAGTTACTTATGAAAGGATCTGAAACAATTTTTGGATTGTCGAATAAATTATTGGAGCTTTTTCTATCGACTTTTAGACTTAAGGAGTTTTCTATCAAAATTTAATATACCCACTTCTCAAAAACAAAGATTTTTTGAAGACTTAATATTCTACATCCAAAAATGATTCAGCTTATTTCAACTCTTAAATTTTCCTCAGTCAAGTAGGTTTTACGCATCAACTTTTTCAATAATAATTTGTCTTTCATCCATGAAATGCTCCCCTAATAATTTTTTTTTGATAACTTTCGAATAGTAGATATATTTACTTTTGATAGAAAACTCCTTAGCTTTAGAGGAGAAGGAATTAACCAAACCAATTTAGAAAATCGTTAATGATGGAATTTATTTTATGCATCATGTCTAAAACCGTATACAACACTTCCCTCAGGCACTAGAATAAGATCCTTAGGTCTTTACAAAATTTTATTAAATCTAAATAATTTTTGATTAGATTAATATAGAATAATTACTCGAATATTACTCCTCAATATACATTCATGCCATTACCTTATTAACACTTCTATTCATATGTTTGGTTACTGCTTAAAAGCGAAAAACCTCCTCGCATCCTGTTTTTACAATTTTTGATAGTTTATTTTTTCATAAGTGCCATTGACTTTATCTTTGCGAAATTTTGTTTGACGTTAACTTGTTGGAGATGCGTTATGCTTAAAATTGTTTGGCGTTTTTAACTCCTGGATTTTGTCGGTCGAGCAGTTGAAAAAAATCTCTATTATCTATCTAGAAATAGAATTGCCAAGTTCAAACGTTCTCTCTACTAATACAATAACAAATGAAATGGTAAGACGGTCGAGGTAAAGAATTGAATAAAGGACTAGATAATTTAAGCGATGATGTTATTTATGTAGACCAAAACATCATTAATTTCGTGATTTCAAAATCATAAATGCTTTTATACACGATCAAATAAAATAAATGAAATATATTTTTTAAAATGTACTAATATACATTTAAAACCAACCATAGCCCTCCCTTTGCCACGAGCACGACATGGGGATAATAACCCCCTTACAGGTAGCTTAGTATCAAGCCGGGAGTCGTACGTCTGTAGGCTCTGAATCTCAAACGGATTTTATGAAATTTAAAATTCGTTTCTTTGTTTCTCGAGGATCCTTCCTTGCTTGATTTTAGCTGAACATAGAAGGCATAATTTCATAAATTAATAATTTTTATTTTCGATTAATTATAAGAGTGTCGTTGTAATTATAAATTTTGAGTAAATATAATTTTATTATACGACTATAACGCTAAAGAACGTTTTTTTGAATTAATTCATAAAATTAATTTCATTATATCTGATAGACATGATTTCCTATATACTTTTAGTTATCGGTTTATTTATACGTAAAACGGAATAGAGACAGTAAGTAACTTTTATTCGCCTTTTCCTTAAAAATACAATAAATGATAATAATAATTAGAAAATTTCTGAAACAGATCTGACCTAACTCATATTCAGCTTTATGATTTTTCATGTAACTGTGAAATAGTCATGCCTCTTATAAATTTTATAAGGTACACATTTCCATTATATTTTTTATTTCTATTTTATACACGGTCTTCTAGAAATGGGCCTGGCGGCTCGTCGTCCACTGTTCTGGATTGTAATTTTTCGGTGAATAGGCGTAACACACTGTCAATAAATTCTGTGTTGGGCCTGCACTCTGCATATCATTGTGATAAAAAAAAAAAAATGTAGGTCTTCTATGTTTACCACAAAACCACTAATATAAATTAGAATTTATTTTATTGTAAAGTATATCTGATTCGATCTTGTGTGTGTTGTATTATTTATGATTTGACAGATAGTTCCATTCAATTCTATAAATATAAGTAACTGAAATTGATCTGCTAAAAAATCGAGAGGTTGGTGTGTAATGCTGACAACACAGACAGATACAGACACCTTTATAAGTGCCATAGTATTTGGGCCTGTTAAAATATTTCAATAAAATAAAAATGTTGAATTTTATTTTCTGAAGGGTCTACTTAAAAAATCTCAACCTTCACATTTGCTCTAGAAGAGGTCGATGACCTGCAATATAACCCACCATTTCTGCTGCAGATTAATTAAATAAGGGTCATGTACAAAATGGGCAAACGAAGGAAAAGAAATTAAACATTTAATATTACTGTGATGCTTTCAAAATTGAATTTACTTTTCTTTTTTTTTCTTTTTTAATAAACCTGACCCTCTAAGCTGTTTGCAGTAAAGCAATTTAAAACCAACCATAGCCCTCCCTTTGCCACGAGCACGACATGGGGATAATAACTCCCTTACAGGTAGCTTAGTATCAAGCCGGGAGTCGTACGTCTGTAGGCTCTGAATCTCAAACGGATTTTATGAAATTTAAAATTCGTTTCTTTGTTTCTCGAGGATCCTTCCTTGCTTGATTTTAGCTGAACATAGAAGGCATAATTTCATAAATTAATAATTTTTATTTTCGATTAATTATAAGAGTGTCGTTGTAATTATAAATTTTGAGTAAATATAATTTTATAATACGACTATAACGCTAAAGAACGTTTTTTTGAATTAATTCATAAAATTAATTTCATTATATCTGATAGACATGATTTCCTATATACTTTTAGTTATCGGTTTATTTATACGTAAAACGGAATAGAGACAGTAAGTAACTTTTATTCGCCTTTTCCTTAAAAATACAATAAATGATAATAATAATTAGAAAATTTCTGAAACAGATCTGACCTAACTCATATTCAGCTTTATGATTTTTCATGTAACTGTGAAATAGTCATGCCTCTTATAAATTTTATAAGGTACACATTTCCATTATATTTTTTATTTCTATTTTATACACGGTCTTCTAGAAATGGGCCTGGCGGCTCGTCGTCCACTGTTCTGGATTGTAATTTTTCGGTGAATAGGCGTAACACACTGTCAATAAATTCTGTGTTGGGCCTGCACTCTGCATATCATTGTGATAAAAAAAAAAAAATGTAGGTCTTCTATGTTTACCACAAAACCACTAATATAAATTAGAATTTATTTTATTGTAAAGTATATCTGATTCGATCTTGTGTGTGTTGTATTATTTATGATTTGACAGATAGTTCCATTCAATTCTATAAATATAAGTAACTGAAATTGATCTGCTAAAAAATCGAGAGGTTGGTGTGTAATGCTGACAACACAGACAGATACAGACACCTTTATAAGTGCCATAGTATTTGGGCCTGTTAAAATATTTCAATAAAATAAAAATGTTGAATTTTATTTTCTGAAGGGTCTACTTAAAAAATCTCAACCTTCACATTTGCTCTAGAAGAGGTCGATGACCTGCAATATAACCCACCATTTCTGCTGCAGATTAATTAAATAAGGGTCATGTACAAAACGGGCAAACGAAGGAAAAGAAATTAAACATTTAATATTACTGTGATGCTTTCAAAATTGAATTTACTTTTCTTTTTTTTTCTTTTTTAATAAACCTGACCCTCTAAGCTGTTTGCAGTAAAGCAAAATGACCCTCGTAATTCAAATATAAACGAGAATTTTGAGCTGGCAGTCCAGCTAGAGTGTGGGGTGACTCGGGTCATGGTTAGGAAAGTAGAGTAGAACTATTAGAGTAGAGCGGCCACTGGCCCTACCTCAGAACGGGTAGGAGAGCAGTGACAAAGATGAGTGAGAAGGAAATACTTATGTTAGTACCCCAACGCATAATAATTAAGTTTTGGTTTAATTAATTTTGATCGATTGCGTACACAGTTTGAGGAAAACATTCTTTTACAGGCAAAAGTGTTTTATTGGCACAAAACATTCTCTGAAGGACGAGAAAGAATAGAAAATTAACCCCAAGATCGCCGGCCGAGGACGAGTCTGATAGAAAACTATATTCAAAGGCGTTCTTTTGCTGCATTTCATACACTGAAAGAGATGATGCATTCTACTGCATCGGAAGGCTGCTTATCGGAACGTAATACGGCAAGAGTCCATCCGGAACATATTTTTTCAGCATGGCAACGCCTCGGCCCCATATTGCTCATCTGATGATGTATCGCTCTGTGACATTCACAAATCATTGATAAAGGCTTTAGGAGTGCAGCGTTTCACCGATGATGAGCGAGGGTTGAGAGTGTTGCGCGCAACTGGTTCAAGGAACGCCTCTCTTTTTTTTTATAGGGAGAGGGATAAAAAAGCATCCGATTCGGTGGAAAAAATATTGCTTTTCAAAATCTGTAAAGGTCTACTGATAAGCTAATCCCAGAGTCTCTTAGAGAAGAGGATAGGGATGGACGGAATCAATTACCGTCAAAGGCAACAAAGTTCTAAGCTTTGTGAATCTCTATCCTATCGTCAGCCCCTTTAAAAAGATATGATTCAAAATTATAATGTCGTGTGGGTTGTAGGTGCTCAGGATGAGATTTTGAGACCAAGCGGTGAGACCAAGTGCCCACCTAAAAATCGGCAAAAGGACCCTATTTTCTCACATTTGCGAGTTTTATAACTTTGCCTGTCCATCAATGGTCGATAAATTTCCAATCTCTAGCATGCTTGTAGTCATTTTAGTTGTTGAAAAATAGCATAGCATTGGCTTTATTTGTTGTCCCGGATCCGTGATGCCCCTCTGACCACGGCGCCTGGGATGATTGCTGACTATCATCTATGGGTATACTATGGGTATACGGAATAAAATAAAATTGTGTAATGTTAAACATTTAACCGGTAACAATTCAAACCAAATTTATAAGCGCTGCAACTTATTACACAATGGTTTATAATTTCTAAATATCCAAAAATAAAAGAATATTTAAATTTTTTTAAGGCTTTAATTTTATGCCAAAAAACTTTATATTTTTTCACAATCTTCATAAATAATCATGGGCACTTAATTGCCATACCAGCGCTTGTAGACGTCAAGATTTCCTAGTATCATGACTAAATGATAAAATAGGACGCGGTATCGGCGATCGATACGTTAATCCACTCAACCAACACGTGATTATTTTCTTTTATACAATTTTATCTCCACGAAGCAAACAAAAAATTCATTCGTTTGGTAAATCGACTTCTCGGAAATCAGAATTTCTTTATTAATTTTTCTTTAATTTGCAAATATCCAAACAAAGCAATAGTGTAAATAGAAGAGTATTTATTGTATATTATTCTAGATTTTTTACATCCTGGCTTTGTACTATTTTCTATAACAAGTTGGCTATATTTAAAAATTAAGTAAATTTAATAATTTAATACAGTACTAACATTAATGCTTATACTTGTTAATGCAATAATAAACAACCCTTATTCAACCTCTAAAACTATTATTCTGAGGACGATATTGTTTTAAAGTGTGTTCTAAATTTTCTTTTACAAATGCTTAAACTAGAAAGACTGTTTTTAATTCATGGGTCATTGGTATTCTTTAGAGCCTATCCAGCCAACCAAATTACTTCTGCAGTTGACACTGTCAATATCCTTAAGGACTTTAAGTATGTACTGCTATGACCGCTTGAATATAAGCGTAATAGTAGACAGCTATTTCCTTCATGTTTTAATAATAATACTCTTGAATATCGCAAATGTTAGATTCTTTAATTTTGTCAATTCGGTATTTTAAAAATAACGTGTAAAATGAAATTGTTATACATAAATTGTTATGCTACCTGAAAAGATTTGAAATCGTTTGTTAATTATTGTACACTCCTAATTAAAAAATCATGAAACAATGAGAGCAGGTTTACTTTTTCCATGCAGATTATAAAATCTTTTATCTCTCTATTGCTGTTACTAAGAAATCAATTATTATTGCCTTTAAAAATTGCAAGATCACCAATTATGATTTTATTGATATTCGGTTAATGTACCATGTATATTGTAAGGATGGAAGAGAAAGACTTGGAAGGCATTAGATTCGAAAATTCTGATCTAAAGAGTAAATAAATAGTATACATTGTTCAGTATTATATCTAGTCCTGCCATAAATTCTGTTACTGGAAGTATGTTGGAAAAACCAAACGCAGATTGAATTATGACTATAAATTTATTTATTTAAGATGTCTTACATATATGGTAAATGATTAAATGAAAATTAAATATTCAAAATGACCACCTCTGGCTTGCATACATGCTTGCAGTCTGCGGGACCAATCGTCTATTGCAGTACGGAAATCCAGAGAGTTCAAATCTGGACTTTCCGAGGATCAGTCTGAAGCCTCAATGAATTCGAGAATGTTCTCCACCAACCACTGCTGAGTTAATCGAGACTTGCGTGCAGGGGCCGAATCTTATTGGAAAACTCGGTGTTTTCCAGCAGAGTGCCGTTCAGGAACTTCACTACGCGCTCCAAAATATGTTCCTGGTAATTCCTGGCTCAAGTTTTTACGCCAAGTGTTGCAGAGTGGTTTTACCCCGGGATCCTTCAAATGTCTAAGTTCTGATGTACTTGATTAATGTTTTTCACAGATGCGTGATTACTTTTAAAAAACTACCCAGAATTGTTTGTTGAGTGCCGAAAGTACTCAGATGCATGATGTGCTGGAATAAGCTCTCTATAAAATTAAGTATTTGGTGTCATGTTAAGATGAATCAAATTCTAATAAAGCTAATTATCTTATTTACTTATATCTTAATTAACTGATTATGATTATAATTTAATTAATCTTATTTATAGTTAATATTTGGCCTTTGCCCTAATTTCTGTTAGATATTGGATTACACTTCGTATTTTCTGTGATTTTTTTTTCATTTACTACCATATAATATTCTTTAATTTTTAATTTGTTTATTACCATTTAAATGATATTGTTGTATATATTTTTTAATCTAAATGCTTCTTAAAATTTATCTTACTTGTTAAACTATAATTAATTTATTGAAATATAGTCAAACAAGCGAACAATACATCCACTTAAAAAATATGTTCAATGAATTAATAATAATGTTCATCAAAAACGACACGATGTAAAGTGATTGGAATGATGAAAACAAAAAAGTATTTAGTTCCTGTTTTACTTTGTAAAAAAAGCGACGGTGAAGTTGTCGTCACTTGAAGCTCCTAACGAGGGCTGCTTTAAAATCCCTGGGAATATTCCTTGGCACTTTGCCCGTGTTTTTAGACGTTGTTAATCCTTCATCAACCAGAGGCTTAGTATAATGCTAGTTTTTTTATTTCTTAGTAATTTTTTTAACCTTTTAACTTATGAAAGTGTTGAAGTTTTTTAATTTAAATATAACCATGAGAAATTTTGAGTTGGATAGTCACTGATAAATAAATTTATAAAGGGTGCCTGCGTCAATTCTTACTGGTAAAATGCTTGAAATGAATGGTACTGCTCAATAGTTACCAAAATTAAATTGCTGAGAATGTCCAAAAAATATTTTATATTTTACCAATTTTTTACTATCATACGGTATACGCAAATAATAATAATACACGGCAAAGAATGAAGCGCTACCACATGAGTGGGGTAGAACATGATTCGAAGTTCCCTTGGTTTAGTTTAAATATTAAGATAAGTATGAATATATTTCAAATGATTTATTTTATTTCAACTTTACTTCAAATTTTCTTTGTCTTAATTATATACTTATTTAATTAATTTATTTATTTTTAAAATTATGTAATACAACTATATTTGTTTGTCGTATTATACATTTTTTTGATTGTTGTATTATACATTAAAAAACAGTTTATCTATATAAACATAATTTCGTTTATACTGTGGGTGCAACAAATTCAACTAATCCATTAGAAATAATATTCGAATTTTCGTCTGACAATCTTGGGTTTAATCTCCATAGATACTTAAAAACATAGATCAAATATTTGAAAATTATAAAACAAAACCTTCGACCTTAGTAAAAATATTACATCATTGCCTGATGGAATTTACATTGATTGGTAAAGTATCATTTGAAAATAACGTTATAGTTGAGTTTGCAATGCATTATTTTTTTAAAAGGGAGCAGTATGATATTATAATTATGAGGTAATATAAGTACAGTAAATATTTATAGACGGGTGTGTTATCCTAAAAGTTTCTAAATAATTCAAGCTTTTGAAGGAAGAGATTTATTGTTTGGGCCCGAAACGAAATAAAAGGCCTTCTTACTCTCCGTATCATAACTTTTTTCTTGCTCACATTTCTCTTCGAACGCAATTTTTTTTTCACAAGTATTCTTTGTCATTTTCGTTCGTTCTTTCTCATTATTTGTACTTATACAGGTATCCACCCATTTATATCTAATACTTCCTAGAAGAAGTGTTTAAGATGCAGAATTATATTTCTCATCTCAAGCGATTTTTATTAACTGCCCCATCTTTATTAACAACGCTGTTTAACAATATTGAATAAAAATATCAACATAACGGAAAGTTTCAGATATACCTACACGTTATTGAAAAGAATGACATTTTGACATAACCAACTATACCTAAAACTTTAACCTCAACAATTGGAAAGGTAACCCTGGAAAGTAGTAATTTACAGGCAATATTTGGTTGTTAATTTACAGGGTGTGAACACGAAAGTTTCTTTGATGATCTGCTTCACAATCGAATCAAAAATAACCTTTAATTCAAATCACCTAAGAAATCGACGGAAGGTCTTTGGTTGTTAACTCATACTGCGGAGTATGTTATCTGTGAACTCAAAGAAAAATATGGCCATGCTTTTCTCCGGGGAAATGATGTTTTATGCATTAGCTGCTAGAAACGCGGATATAACTAAGTTACAGAAACCTGTGTTTTATTTAGTAGATTATGTTACATATCGCTCCTTTACTAGAAGAGTGTCTTTAACTCAAAAGAGTGCCTTTTCAAGTTATCAACTAAGTGAGCTTATAAAGTACGTTTCACTTAAACAGTATCATATCTTTAACTTTAAACCTGATCGACAGGGAGCACACTTTTCATAGAAATGTCCTAATTCAAAAAGAATTTTAAGCGTTCTTCGGTAATAAGGGTCCGTAGCCAAATATTTCAAACTACTTGAATTAAATATAAGGATTACATTTATCAGTACATGCATTTTGAATTGAGATATAGAACATTTAAGTATTTTTGCTAGCGAATAAGAAACATAAATAGTTTTAAATTGCAATCCACCAAATTTTCAATTAAGTTTTTCTCAAAGCAATAATTTTTACTATGGATCCTTCTTCCATAGAACGCCTCATTTGTTATAACCGCAAAATAGTTTACTCTTTATCTAAATATTGCCCCCCTAAATCTTTAAATTTGCACCTTGAGACATGGCAATATCAATCTTTCAAATATTCTACTCCCTTTACAATCAGACCTTGAGAACTTTAAAGTTGTTTTTTATCAAGTAACGGCCAATTCATATTGATTCACAATTATTTGCAGAGCACTCTATTTGCAAAAGAACGATATTAAAACCTGTATAACAGTAAAATAAATTGGCAGTTGCTATTAGTATTACCAGGAACTTAGATGTACAACAACCAGCAAAAGAAAGAAATCTCAGAGGTGGATTTACTACTAATGACTTTCTGCAGGAAATAAAAATGGTCATGGGGAAGGGGAAAAATGCATATGGAGTTCATTGGTTTTTAAAAACCATTTGACCTTTCTGATCATAACTTCTCAATTACATGTTGAAAGTATCAGAGAGTAAGTAGAAACTTATTCTTGAGGATTGATAAAAAGAAAGAAAATCAATGTAATCAATATCAGGGAATTCTGTTTAAAATGTCCTTTAAGAGACCTTTCGTACCTGAGGCGAAGAGAGGCATATCAAGGAGAGAGTTAAAATAACATCGTCCTTTTTACTGATTCTTTTAGTTCACTGCTAATGCTAAGAAATATGTACACAACTCCATCACCTTATACTCCTCATATTTTACCTGCTTAACTAGCTAAACTGCAGAAATCGTAAAGTCTTATTAGCTATTAATTGACGTTCGCATAATAGTATAGAAAGATCAATCTAATTAGGGATTGATAAATTATTTGCCACTTCTATAATTTGGTTTTTATTGAAAACTAGTTGTATAGACAAATTATAAACAAATGTTATACATTCATCTTCAGTTCTAAAATTGAAACACATAAAAATACAAAAATAATTAATTCAAAATACAATTTGGTATTATTATGCTTATTAAATTAAATGTAATATAAATTAGTATTATCAAACATTTATAAATTATGAATTTAATTAAGTCAAGAGATCAAATACATGTTGGTACTCACCAAGATTTAATTAGATTATACCAAACAGAAAAAGTTACATTAGTTTGTTCTCGCACTGAACTAGTAATGGAAATGACTGTAATGGAAGAAAGGTGAGGTGTTTGTAGGTAAATGGTACGGTTTAGGAATCGGAGTTTTCCCAGTTATTCCGGTGAGTAATTGTTTTACTCAACAAAAACATTTCTGTCCTAACACCTCAAATAGAGGATCGTAATCCTACGTTAAAATATTTGTATGTTTTTTTTAATCTCACTTTACTTGGCTGGTTATGCCGTCTTTAATGCAAATCCTAAGGTGCTGATGACAGAACTGTTAAAGGATGTCAAGCAGTGGGTAGACCAAGATTAAGTTGGTCAGATTGCGTTGTAAATGATGCACGAAGTGTAGGACAAAACCATTGGATGACGACCTCGGATGAAAACAATTGGGCAATATCGTACCTCAATACTGATTTTAAGGTAGCACTTACCGATAGAAGGGGCTAGTGCAGCTTTGAGCCGATGAAGGGCTTTATGTAGGAACGACAGTTACACGCTCAATACCTCTTCACAAGGCAACACCAGCCCTAATTGTATACTTGGTTAGGCTCCATATACAGTTCCATATAGGTTATTATTATTAATGACACACGAGTAGTTCCATCTACTGAATGAAAGTTAGGTAATGCATTGTAATTGAGAGTTTGGGAACTGAAGAAAATTACTCAGCTTCCTTATTTATCCAAGGTATTAAAATAAGATATAGTATGATAATTGTTCTACTCATATTTTTGTGGTCTTACTTAGTTTACTTGTCTCAACTCCCTCTGAACATAAGAACAAAAAAATGAAAAAAATAATTATTACGAAAAAAGTACATTGTGGACATTTTCTATGTCTAGGTGCCCTCATTTTTCTAAAATATCAAACTTTATTCGATGAAATCATTGAGGTAAATAGATATCAGCGCATAATCCAATACATTTATGTTATTATCTAGAAACCCAATTAAAATTGATGGATTATATTTTTTTTCATTGAGTTTCTTATACCAAGAAGTAAAAAGTTTACCCATTAGAATTTTCCGATTTTCTTCTTATTTCTTTCACACTTACAGATTAATTCAATTTTTACCTAGACCAGAGCTGGACTAGCCATAGCAGAAGTAGCAAATGCTGTGGACCCCGCGTCTACAGCAAAACAAATTTCATTGTCACCTTAATAAATATTGTTTGTAACATACTTAAAGGAATTGAGATATCCAATGTTATCTCTAAAAATTTTCTCACAATAAATCGAAAAAAGTTTGTTTGCAAAAGTTGTTTTATTTTATCATCATACAAAATCTTGGCCCTCTGCTTAGGTCCCGCGCTGGCTTAATCCGCCTCTGGCCTAGACTATAGAAGAGGTACAGTAGATGCCCTTGAAAAATAAATATTGTACTTTTTCATTATAAGGAAGTTCATTTTATACATGAAAAAAAAAAATGGCTCTATTTTCATTCCCTGCTAAAAATGTTAAAAAATACGAGCAGCGCGAAAAACATTATGAATACCTTTTATAAAGTAAACCGAATTTTCTAAAATATGAGCCCTAACAGATATTTTACGTTTGCTAGTTCCCAAGGTGAGATTTTTTTTTTTTAAATATTTTTTTCTAAAAAACGGGAAATGACCCTTTTTACTTCCTTGTACGCAGTAAAGGCAATATTATAATCGCGAAAATTTTCGGTTTTCAGATTTCTATGGTTATCCATTTTGACCATCCCTGAATCCATTTTGACAAATTTCGTCTTGACGTCTGTAAGTACGTATCTCGCATAACTCAACGGTTAACGAATAAAGTTAAAATTTTGTATTTGGATTACTGCAAAATCTAGTTGTGAACCTCTTTTTTTGATCACTACATAATTACCGAAAGTGCTACTTTATTTGAAGGTCATATAAGACTTTCATAAAAAAATATATTAAAATATAATGTAAAATATCACAAATTTGATAAATATATAATTCAATAGATTTTGGTTGAAATTGAAGAGCCGAAGAGAGTACTTTATTTGAAGGTCATAATGAACTTACATGAAAAGATATATTGACATTTAATACAGAGATCTTAGGATTCGGTGATGAAGGTTATAAACGCTATTTTTCCCACTCTAATTAAACAATTTTATTTCTTGTATTAAGTGTTAAAATTGAGTTTAAAATACTTTTTTTTCCTCCCCATTTGTGAGTTGAACAAGCCTGCAGTAGAAGAATAAGAAATAAGTTAAGCGGGTTCTTCCGCTTAAAATGTTGAAACCGCCGATATCCAATGCTTTATCTAGTGATATTGACAGTTTTAATTTTGTCACAGAACATGAAGAAATCTCTTGGAAGCTAGTTACCTACTGAAGAAAAACGACACATAATAACGCAATAAGACCTCCAGAAACAAGTACTTGTGTGTGTGTGTTAGTGTGTCTTTGTGTGCGTCAATAGATGGACGTCGCGACGCCGATTTTTGAGATACTGCTATCTTCGGAAAATAGTAACCAAATTCAAGATCACTTTTTCAGCTACCGATTTATAGTTTAATAGGCAATGCAAGGAAGTCATGCAGAAGTCATTGCCGTGTCGACATCAGATGTTTTATTTTTATTTAAATGCCACTTATGATATCAATATTGCATTCAGTATCTGGATAGTTACAAGAGCGTATGTGTGTGTGTATGTGTGTGTGTTTGTGTGAGATATGTGTGTGTGTCTGTATGTGTCAATAGACGAAGTGCCTTTTTTGAAATACAGTTATCTTCGGAAACTAGTAACCAAGTTCATAGTGACTACCGATTTAAAGTTTAATAGGCGTACATGGAAGTCATCGGGTGGCCACATCAGATATTTTGCTTAAGTACTTCCCTTTTTGGTAACTTCATGATTAACGGAAGTAATGCTTTACTTGAAGGTCGTTAGTGATTTTCATCAAAAATCATATTAAAATATAATGTAAAACATCTCAAATTTGTTAAATTAGACTTTTATATTTATAAAAATAATATAATAGATTTCTATTGAAATTGAAGAGCAGAAATGGGTACTTTACTGGAAGGCCATAATAAACTTAAATCAAAAGGTATATTGACATTTAATACAGACATGATATGGTTCGGTGATAAAGGTTATAAACGCGATTTTTTTCCATTCTAATTAAACAATTTAATTACTTGTTTTAACTGTTAAAATTGAGTGTAAAATACTTTTTTTCCTCCAAATTTGGGAGCTGAACAATTCTGGAGCAGGAGAATAAGTTAAGCGGTTTCTACCTCGTAAAACGTTGAAACCGTCGATTTCTAATGCTTTATCTAGTGCAGTGGTTCTCAACCTGGGAGAGAGGGGGAGGGCAAGCATATCGAGAAAAAATAAAAGTTTTATTTATTTTACAGAAAACATTCTGGCATAAAAAATAAAATACACTTTAAACTGATATAATACACTTATAAATAGATATTGTGCAATGTATTTAATAATAAACTAATCAAAATTAAATTAAATTAAAAAATAAGATTAATACTTATTAGTGACTCCCTTGGGCCTGTCTTGAAGAGCAAAGTTTTTCAAATAAAGGTTCAATATTAGAAATTGCTCGAGTAAGCTCTTTCTCTATAATTA
Organism: Rhaphigaster nebulosa; assembly: GCA_948150685.1. NCBI lineage: Eukaryota > Metazoa > Arthropoda > Insecta > Hemiptera > Pentatomidae > Rhaphigaster > Rhaphigaster nebulosa. The sequence continues at coordinate 126,905,506 of OX411308.1, forward strand.
ACTGACAATAAGATCTATATTTTGCCTTTAAAGCTGCCGCTGAAAATCCGGTTTCGCAAAGGTAGGTTGTTGAAACTGGTAATAATATACGAAATGCTTTATTTTTTAGTACAGAAAACTCATCATCCAAACCTGCCTAAAATTCAAAGAGTGATTTATTACTAAATTGCTGTTTGATTTCGCCAATTGCCGTGAAGTCTATATGTTTCTTCTTCGGCAGTTAAGGGACATTTGGGAGTATTTGAAAATGGGTCCCCAACCCATTCGTAACTTGCTATCAAATGGAAGTCAGCAAGAAAATACTTTTTTAAATTCTTTGCCATCATTGTTATATGATTTTCAATGGTCACAAAAATAAGTTTCACATATTGTTCTTCAGTTTTGTGAGTTTTAACACATTCTTCAATATTTATAAACATTTCTAGGTTTTTGTGCTTTACATTTCTGCTCCACAATTCGATTGTTCTAAAAAAAGCATTAACTTCACATAACTCGTATCGAGCAAATGTGCATTTCTTCCTTAGAGTTGAAGATTCAAGGTATTTAATTTCTCGAATATGTCGACCAAGTTGCTCAATTTCATCAGAAATAAACCATCTCGAAACATCTTGGCTTCCGGTCGGTTTTCCTCGTCTAGAAAAGTGGCAATTTCATTTCTTAATTCATAAACACATAGCAAAAATTTCCCACGTGATAAGCATCTTGCCTCGCAATAAAATAGTAACGCTGGATGTACTGCAACCATGTCTATACAAAGTGCAGAAAACATTCTGCATTTTACAATACATTCTTGATTTTTGGGGTCTCATTTTTATATAACTTACTATCACCGTCGCTAGCACTCTATTCAAGCCAGGACTAATTTCTTTGGATGCCAGAGCTTCTCTATGGATCTGGAAATGTATCCTGACATCCTGGAGATTTTTGTTTTGCAAGTGCTTGTATACTTAGGAATCTTCCAGACATTATCCGAGCGCCATCTTCTTGCATATTCCGACGCAATTTTTCCACTCTATATTCGCCTCATTTAGAAAATCATTTAAGATATCAAATAATGCAACTGCTGTTGCTTTGATTTCTATTTGTTTGCAGATAGTTCTTCTACTGCTAACATACCATTAGAAAAAGGAACATAGGCAATTAAATAAGCATCTTTATTTCTATATAGGTATATATGCTATAGCTCTTCAAGCTAAATAGAAAATAAATTACCACACAACTTTCCAAAAAGCTGATACATCTTCAGCTATGTCACCAATTTGACGTGTAGCAATATCATTTGATAGAGGTATGCACTGCAATTGTTTGGCAAAATTATCTCCAAACATATTGATTTTCACTTTTCATATGAATTTTAGTTCGAAGAATTCTCGGGGTTTATTATGTTTCAGGCTGTCTGTTGCCAAAATTGTTGAACAATGTCTTTTCTTCTCCATTTACTTCAGTGCTGGTAAACCCAAAATTTAAATATTTTCTTGATTTTATCTTCGGAACCACTGTCGTCTGTGCACTTTTTGATGCTTCACTATCGTTTAATGCCCATTTAATCTCTTATGCCCACGTAAAAATGTATCCACGATTCTGTATACGATGAAAATTGTGATTGAAAATTGGCTCGCAAATATTAAACAGCTGAAAACACTGATCTAGTGACATTTCTAAGTATATTATGACTTGGTATATTACATTACGTGGTATATATCACACGAAAGTGACATTCATATATCTAGTGACATTTCAGTTCTAATGTTTTCAAGGAATTCGAAGAACTCTCTTGGGAACTTGTTAGCAAATGAAAGAAAGCGAAATATTATAAAAGAATGATACCTCCAGAAACAAGAGCTGATGTGTGTGTGGCTGCATGTGACAATAGACTTAGTGCCTTTTTTGAGATACAGTTAATTTCGGAAACTAGTAACCAAATTCATAGTGACTTTTCGAGCCACCAATTTATAGTTTTATGGGCGTAAAAGGAAGTCATGATGTGTCCACATCAGATATTTAAAATATAATTTTGGCAAATAGAAACTGCTCTTCCAACGATGATGATTATAAACTACTTTATGGTCCATTTACCTAGGTCAAATTTGATTTGTAATAGACATCTGTACGTCTAAAGGTTCCTAACATATCTAACTTTTCTTGCACAATGTCAATATCATGTACAATGTGTTATTTTGAAAAACTTTATCTCGGCTCGGTATTTTTCAAAATATTGAGCACTGAAAGAAAAATGAGCGAAAATTTTATTTTTTTTAATTTTAATAATATGAACATCCGATTATTAAAATAGTTTAATATCTATTTTTCAAGGATATTTACTGTACCTGTTGTATAGCTTAGGTAAAAATTCAATTATTTTTTAATTGTGAAAGAAAAGAAAGAAAGAAAATAAGAATGTGGAAACTTGAAATCCATCCATTACAATATGGTTTCTTCATTTTGAAATTTTCATGTCTTACTGTACAGGACTATTGAAGTAATAAAGAGTGCCAACTTCTGATAAAACATCCTGGGCGGAGATAAAAGACCGATAAAATACAATCCGTTGCCTATCACTAACTTGAGTAAATTACGACTTATCTTAATTGACTCTAATAGTTTTTCATAAGTTTTTTTTGTATGCAGGTGAATTTTTTTTAATGCTTCTGCGAAATAATATTTGAAAAAAAAAGGAATATTTTTTGTTTATTACTTTTTTTCTTTAGATCTCGGTCATTTTTAAATTGATACGAAATGTCGCCAGCCTAATTATACAAGGTTTATATAATATTAGTAAATATGGAGTTACATGGTTTCAAAATTAGGTTGACGATATAGTAGGTATTTCCCATGCTTGTGGTATTTTTTTTAAATTATTGAAAATACTTTTTTTATTTATTTTAATATTTGTTTCTCGCAAAAATTCGATTAAATTTGTTGATTCAAAATAAAATAAAAAAAAGCAATAAAGTTTTAGGAAAATGTAACAGACAAAGTATAAAAATTATGTCACAAATAACTTTCAGGATTTATCTTTTAGTATTTTTTGAGTAGCTTTCATTGGTCTTCTTTAAACTTTGAATACAAGGATTAAAACAGGTAAAATATGTGATCATATAATAAATTTCTACGGCATGTCTTCTTAATTCTAAGATATGTTAGTGAATGTAAAGTTTCCAACTACTTTATTTTATTGTTATTATTATTATTTTTTTTTTAAAGAGAATAATAAGTTAATAGTTGACCAGATTAAGACTAATTCAGACAGTTTTAAGGTCAATGTAACCTAGCAATAGACAGATATATACTCTTACTGTCACTTTAATTTAGTAAATATAAAATAATGAATACTTTTAAGATAAGATAAAATAACAGTGGTTATGGTATGGACACTATAGGAGTCAATTTTATAAGTAATATATTTATGCTCAACCGGTATAATATAGATTTACATCTATTATACATATTACATATTACATATATATATATATATATATATATATATATATATATATATATATATATATATATATATAAAACAGAATATAGATGTATATGTATACATATATATATATATATATATATATATATATATATATATATATATATATATATATATATATATATATATATATCAGCTTTTAATGTGATTATAGTTTGTAATTGTTTGATGTGTGATATTAATGTGGTAAACATGTTTTTAGAACATTCATTGCATTGTAGGTTATACTCTAGAAGATGGGGTAATACTCCGAAACGTTGAATGCTGGAATCTGGAATGTTGTAGAAGAGTTTTAGTGTGGTTGTTGTAATGGAAGAAAGATGAAATACATAGTGAAGTTGAGGTATGAAATTCAAGTAATTCTACGACATTACTGGAAAGGAAATTTTTCTGCCGCCGAAACCACACGTTTGAAAAGGGAAGTTGAATTGGAATCTAATCTTAAAGAGCGGGCTGTGAGGAGGAGGTTCACCAAATTTGAAAGTGATGATACAAGCTTAGAAAGGCGAGGTTCTACGGCACGCTATTGATGTTGATCCCACGAAAAGTACTCGGGAGCTATCAAGTACTCGGCAATTAGGTAAAGAGAAGAGAGCATGTAGAGAAGTTCTACATGAGCTCACCTTGAAGCCGAACGTCGCCTCGAAATATGCTCCCAAAAACTTGCTGAAATGGTTGCCATCGAACTTCTAACGCACCCATCCCATAGCCCTGATCTTCGGACTTTTATCTTTTTCTAACAATGGCTCACTTTCTTAAGGGGAAAATATTTCAAACATTGCAAGAGCTGAACATTTTTTCCAGTCAAAGCCCAAAGAGTGGTACCGGATAGGAATCGAACAGATGGTTTCTTAATGGCAACTAACCATAGGACATAGTGGAATTGTATTTCGAAAGTTAAAAAAAATTTTATGTAAGAAAAAATAAACTTCATTTTAATCCTTGGAACGGTAAATGAATAATTTTTCTTTTCATACACCCTATTATGTATGTTGTTCAGTCTCATTTGTTGTAGAGTAGGGTGAAAATGACAACTTATCTGAAGAAACGGCAATCACGTTTCACGTTTTCATACTATTTCTCCTTATCCTTCCATTTTGGGTAAACATTAAAATTTTAATTTAAGGAGAAGTTGATCGGAAGATGCGGTCAACGAAGAAACCACACTAATAATTGGTATTTATTTTCTTATTATATGCCTTTTTTATTTAAGTTGTTATTTTTTATAAACTTTATTATTATAAAGTATTTTGTAGGCCTTCTTCAGGGCTAAGTAAAAAAAAACAAAAAAAAAAAAAGAAAGAAAAGCAATCATTACACTATGGAAATACAGTAGTGTAAAACACTGAAGGGCCAGATCAGGAGCCTTCTACTCACGAGCCAAAGAAAGATCAGGGTACGAAGTTGTCGTGACAACGAAACGGGCACAAGTTGGACACTTTGTCTCTTATTTAGCGTTACTACTCTGTTTTTATCGATTGCAGTGTGATATTATGAATCCCTAAGCCTTCTTCATTGCAAGGTCTATCTATCGCAAAATGATTTTTTTAATATATATTTATGAAATTAGTGCGTTCAAAAATACAAATTCTTCAGCTTTATATAATAGTATAAATTCGCACCGACCACAATTGTATGACGGCAGTGCCAGGGATATCACCCAGTCACAAGAAGAAAACTATTAGGAACAATGACATGGAAGTCAAGATAGGTAGGACATATTAACTCGAAACAAAATGCATTAGAGCATCACTGCACGACCATGGATATCACAGCAGATGGCAAGAAATCATTTATGAGTCAAACTCAATGGAAAGTAAATAATGCAAAAGAACCAACAATTTTTCGGCTAAACGATAAGTAATAGTAAATGTTTGTTTTTTATTTATAGTTTAATATTTACTTAATTAGCGTAATTAATTTTATTTCATGACCTTAATAGTAGTTTTTATCATCTATGGAATAGAAATAACAATTAGTTTGCTAGAACACAAATCCGTGTTCAAAATAAGTTTTTTACTTATTGGAAATGGGACGTATTGCCATATTTGAAAATGGCCGTTTGGCTCTGGTTTGAACATAGAAAAGACCTCGTGCGCTGGAAAATAAGGGAAAACTGATTATATAACCCTAATAAAAAGCATCAAATTAGAACAAAGATTCTTCAAGTCATACCTTGGTTTGAGGTAGAATCCCATCGTATGATCTGTCCATGCACAATTGTGTGGTTTATGGGATGGTATTGAAGGGCAGAGAGCGGCTTGAAAACTAGAATAAATACTACTTTTTGACAAATATACATCTATTAATTTCAGTTTAATTGCAATAAAAACTCACTGATTTCCTGGAATGATAGATTCAATGAAGTACTCTGCTGCTCGCATATGACTGCACACGCCTACACATATAAAATTATAAGGGTAACATAAAACTAGTGTAGTTTTTTGTTTCATAATACTTTTAACCGGTTAACATCAAGAGATCGTTGTTGGTGAACGTAAAAAGTATTTTTGATGGTGAATTTTTGATCTTGATACATTCGTGATAAAAATTACATAAATAAGCAACTTTTTTTTTTAACTAACTAGGCTCTAAATTCAAAACGCATGGAATCCATAAAACATGGGAATTCTGAATAAAAAATAAAATAAAATTGCATTAGAGATAGAAGACTGCCAATCGAATTCCATCACTTCTCTGAAAAAGTTTTCTTTTGAACAGACCTCGTATATATATATGTATATATATATATATATATATATATATATATATATATATATATATATATATATGTATATATATATATATATATATATATATATATATATATATATATGTGTGTGTGTGTGTGTGTGTGTATACGTATATGTCTTTTAGAGATATATTATAAGTTTTATAATCATTAAAAAAATAAATAATTAATTCTTTTTGAGATTTAATATGATCTTTTTAATGGCATTAAGTGCCTCTTATTACCATTGCATTTTAGCATCCTCACCTCTTTACACATTCTTTCAATATTCTTCCAGAAGTATATAGAATCCGTTGTGATATAAGCACGTTTTAATGATCTTAGATTGTGCTTTTAGAGTGGTCACTTAGATTTAGCATAACATTCAAAATATTAAATTAATGAAAAATATAATTTTCGGCTAATGATCTTTTCATCGTTTGCTACGGTTTGTCTCCAATAGCCTTTTCATTGGTCTTCTTTAAACTTTGAATACAAGGATTAAAACAGGTAAAATATGTGATCATATAATAAATTTCGACGGCATGTCTTCTTAATTCTAAGATATGTTAGTGAATGTAAAGTTTCCAACTACTTTATTTTATTGTTATTATTATTATTTTTTTTTTAAAGAGAATAATAAGTTAATAGTTGACCAGATTAAGACTAATTCAGACAGTTTTAAGGTCAATGTAACCTAGCAATAGACAGATATATACTCTTACTGTCACTTTAATTTAGTAAATATAAAATATATATATATATATGTGTGTGTGTGTGTGTGTGTGTATACGTATATGTCTTTTAGAGATATATTATAAGTTTTATAATCATTAAAAAAATAAATAATTAATTCTTTTTGAGATTTAATATGATCTTTTTAATGGCATTAAGTGCCTCTTATTACCATTGCATTTTAGCATCCTCACCTCTTTACACATTGTCTTTCAATATTCTTCCAGAAGTATATAGAATCCGTTGTGATATAAGCACGTTTTAATGATCTTAGATTGTGCTTTTAGAGTGGTCACTTAGATTTAGCATAACATTCAAAATATTAAATTAATGAAAAATATAATTTTCGGCTAATGATCTTTTCATCGTTTGCTACGGTTTGTCTCCAATAGCCTTTTCGGGAATAATATAAAAAATCTATTTACCAGGCAAGTCTATGATCCAACATCCCGGCTGGTGATTCCTTCCGCCGTTAGGGTAGAAGTCCGCGTGGCAGGTAGGCTCTAAGGTACCAAGGAGACCCCCGCAAGTGTGGATGCAGTCGACGAACTGGGCGTCAGACATGTCCAGTTGACTGTTGTTGGACACTTTTACGAATCCTGGAAGTGCTGGATCCAGTCCTGAAAAATCATATTTATGATTCTCTGCACTAGTTTAGGATAATATATTTTTTGGTTGCAGCTTATATAGTGGTTTCATAACTAATTCTGTTATCGTGATTGAGGCAGTAGCTGGAAAAAAGGCGTCATGCTCATAGGAATCACAATGTTGAGTTTTGCAAATTATATGAAATCAGCTCTCATTTATTTTGGTATGGATTATCGATACTATGTATCACAGAATAATATATGAAAATAATATGAAAAGTTATTTTTAGGTGACAGTTGATTGTAAAGTTGGAGAAGAAGAGTAAGTGGTCATCCACCATTTTTCCATACACCATTCAAAATTAATTTTCAGTGTTATTTTATGTGTTGATGGTTGACCGATTGGTAAATCAAAAAGGAGGTGATCCGAGTGACGGTAATGAATAACATAAAATAGTGGTAACTATTTATTAAATGCCGATTCAGTCTCCCCTTACTTTTCTGAACTCTAAATTATATAAAATGTAATTCTACATTACACTCTAAATAGAATAAAATGTAGTAATAAAATACGTACATGCTCTTTTTTTAATAAAATCTATGTGTCGCAGACAATCGGTTTGCCAACATTTTTCTCCTGAAAACTCTCTGAAACAAGAAAGAAAATCCAAATTCAACCACCACTAACCTCTCCATCGACAAAGGTCATGTAAACTTCTCTCTTGAAAACAGTTCTATCAACTTTATATATTATGAGAAGACTTTGAAACTTTTATAAGAAACGAAATAGATCAAGCATTCTCCGGAAAAACGGCATTTGACCGCGAACGCCCTTTTTCCAGTTACCGCCTCAATTATAGACTAACCTTTAACCATTCTCCTTAACGCAAGAATCGAAACTATTACACTGGTTATGTTTATAATTTATTTTTATTCATAGGAAATGAAAAACGAAATTCATTAATTTGTGAAACTGTGGTAATGACATATTTTTGATATCAGAATTCAACATCATGGTTTGAAGAAAGACAGAATATAGAAGACTTAAAATTTGGAAGATAGATCACAGGCTTCAGGTGGTGTGAAAATTAATCTAACCCGCATACAAAAAAGAATATTAAAAAAATAGTTGGTACATATCGATGCAAAAATATCCTTGAATGTAATGAAAACTCACAAATTGTTAACGTAATTTATAGAAATATATTTTAAGTAACGCAATTTCATTATATTGCAATTAAACAAGGTAAAAAAACCTGAGTTTCATGCTGGAAGAATTCGTTTTCATTTATTTATTTAAATTATTTTATTCCATTAAATTATAGTTTTATGAGAGCATGTAATTTGCTTCCATATTTTATTAATTCACTCATGTAGTAGCTATCAGTATTTTATTTATTTTTTTACATAACGCTGTTTTTGATTTTTATTCGTTAACATGACAATCAACCACACAAGGCCAATAACTAATAACATAAAATGGTCTCAATTCATACCATAAGTAACAAATGAAAATAATCTTTTCTCCCACGTTTGTAGTCACATTCACAGTCGCTTGGTACTTACTTAATTAAAAAAAAAAATTATTAGTGTTTATATACATTCAGAAGATAAAATTGACGAGTGAGATATATCCTTTGGTATGCACTTACCTCAGGTATTACCTACCTGAGATACGTCCAATTTTCCCACGTTTGATGAAGGAACCAGCATAACCGGAGACGTGAGCTCCGAGGCTGTGGCCGGCGATGTGGATGTCGGACGGATTGGCCCCTTGCTCGATGATCCAGTCGAGGAGGGAGGCCAGGTACCTTCCCACGAACACCGTGTTCTTAGCTACCGTGTGGTAGAACCACTGCTTTCTCGTCACGTTCTTCCAGTCCACTGTGATCACATTCGAATCCATAACATCTAGCACGTCTGAAAACAATAAATCTAATTGCAATAGAAGGTATCACAGTTTCATAGAATAATTCAAAAGCAACTCAAGATACTTGCGATAAATTAAAAATACAGCTTTCAGAGTCTTGTATTATAACTTAGAATGTATAACATGAAGTCATATTCGATATTTATTCGTCAGACTTAACTGGGCATTCTAACGAGACTTATATCAACGCTTTTGCCTTCAAGTACTTAAAATATCTGATGTGGAAACCCCTTGACTTCCTTGTACGCCTATTAAACTATAAATCGGTGGATCAAAAAGTGACTCTGAATGTGGCTACTAGTTTCTGAAGATAGCAGCAGCTCAAAAACGACACTCGGCTTCGCGACATCCATCTATTGACACACACACACACAAGCTTTTGTAACTGGAGGTCTCATTCCGTTATTATATATTGTTTTCTTTCAGTTGTTAACTTACTGCGTAGAAGGAAGTAAAACGCTAACAATGATTACACAGGTTAGGTTCATTATTTTTAAATATTTATATAGGTATCAGCAATATCTGACATGTCCTTTCACACATCTTTTCTTATCGCTCTGGAGAAGAGTCCAATACAATTTCTTTTCTTTTTTTCTTCTTTCAAGGCCTAGGCATACCAAAGCGCTTTTATATTTTTCTTCTATCATCATTAAAAGGCGAAATATGGGCGCATTAAATCTCTAATCGGCTGCCATTTAATCAGTTTCTACGTTCAGTTGTCATCCGCATGGATCAATTATAATCAAAATTAGGGATAAAATTCCAAACATTTAAAAATAAGTCCGCAGATGTTCAAATCATTATTTTATTATTTTTAAACAACGTAGAAACTAATTGGGGATTGATAAATTATTTGCCACTTCTATAATTTTGTTTTATTGAAAACTAGTTTCGAATGTTATAGATTCATCTTCAGTTCAAGGTTTAAATAGATTATATCGAATAGAAAAGTTTGTACTGGTTTCTTCTAGCAGTGAACTAACAATTAACAACTAACTATTATTAGTTCAGTGCGAGTAGAAACCAGTACAAACTTTTCTGTTTGATATAATCCATTTAAACCTTGAACTGAAGATGAATATATAAAATTCGAAACTAGTTTTCAATAAAACAAAATTATAGAAGTGGCAAATAATTTATCAATCCCCAATTAGTTTCTACGTTGTTTAAAAATAATAAAATAATGATTTGAACATCTGCGGACTTATTTTTAAATGTTTGGAATTTTATATTCGTTTTTGGATATGCAAATATAAATTAAACGTCATGGGATAATCGTCCTCGATTTCGATATCGGAATATATTGAGAAAATAACAGTAATAATTTATCAATCTATTTCCATGAAACTTACTTTTTCTGAAGTCGATGTATGACTTGTTTCCAGGCGAGTAAATGTAATACCCATGGACTAAAAATTTGAACGGCTTGTTTATGTTCTCTTTTAATAAGCTGTTAGCTTCGCCTGGTTTCAGTTGTTCAGCATGCTCAGGATTTTTTCTGTACAAAATTAGTGACAAATAAATAATTTCAAAATACTCAGAGTTGAAATATATATATATATCAAGGTATATATATACACACGAGGTTTGTTCAAAAGAAAAGGTGAAATTTGAATTTTTTTTTTTAATTATTTGTTTATTCATCAATATCCATTTGGTACCCTTCAAAGTAATCCCCCTCAGATGCCAGCGCTTCTTCCAATCCTCGAAGCACTTCTGAAATGCGCTTTTCGGTATGGCCATCAGCTCGTTCTTCGATTCTGACTTTATCTCATCAATTGTGGCAAAACGCTTTCCTTTCATTGGTCTCTTCAGTTTTGGGAATAGGAAAAAGTCGCAGGGAGCCAAATCTGGTGAATAAGGTGGTTGAGGCATGATTAGGGTGTTTTTTTTGGCCAAAAAATCACGAACAAGCATTGATGTGTGAGCTGGTGCATTATCGTGATGCAGAATCCATGATTTTTTTTTTCCACAATTCCGATCGTTTGAGCCGTATTGCTTCACGCAAACGTTGCATAACTTCCTTGTAGTATTTCTTATTAACCGTACGACCTGTTGGCAAGAACTCATGATATTCATTACGCCATTGTAATCGAAGAAAACAGTAAACTCATAATTCACCTTTTCTTTTGAACAGACCTCGTATATATATATATATATATATATATATATATATATATATATATATATATATATATATATATATATATATAAGTACTACTACTATCCGTGGAGGGCCTTGGGTTCAGCACTCGGTAAGGACCGTACTGTTTCTAGGCTAACGGCTGTGTGCAAGGAGGTGATTCGGCCGAGATCACGCTCAATTGCCAGGTTTTCCCCCAATTAAGGGTACCCACTTTATAGAGGTTGGGTGAATCCCAGGAGGGTCTCCCGATCCCACAGGGCCGATCCACGACTGAATACACAATAAATAGTTATCTGCTTCAGCCGGTCTTGAATCTGGGACCTTGAGATTAGCAGCGTAGTGCCTTACCCACTGAGCATAGTTTTTAAAAATACTAATAGTTTGTTGTTATTAGTTACATAGACGTCAAATTACCTCTATTTGAAGCTTAATTAAATTATTTACAAATTTTATTTTAACCATTTTCACACACAAGAGCTTAGAGAAAAAGTGAAAAAATAAAAAAAATGCGAGAAAAATTCTTCATAATTATTAAATCGGAATTTTGAGTGGGAAGAATTAAGTTCAACGCAAATTCCCCAAATAAGTACTTTATCACTTTTCATGTAGTTTCTATTTTACTGTTCATTTTTAGTAAAACACAAAGCCAGCAAATCCGTTCGTCTCCGGGCTCTCTGGTACTTTTATCGTTTCCATTAAAATTGTTTACTATTAATTCTATTGTGTATTGCCATAATTTATTATCTGCTTTGATGAGAAGGAAGAGATATTTTAATACTCGTAATAATAATAAAAAAAATAACAATTTGTTAGTTACAATAGGCATACAATTTTTTTTACAGGTATTCATTTTTGTAAAAGAATAAAAAAAAAAAATTACTATAAAAGTATTTAATCGAATTTATTCTTATTTCACTAATGACTAATTGATTCTATAATTCTATAATTTATCGTTTCGTTCACCTGGAATAGTATAAAAATTGAACTTTTTCTTTCACATCTTCGTCCTCAACTTGGGTAGCGAACCAACCGAAAATATTCTTGATGTCGTTTGGATGGACTTCTTGCTTGATTATTGGATCTAATTGCTCATAAAACTCGTCGAAGTAATCATCTGACGGACCCCATGTCACTGTTTCTCTCTGGTTACTACCGGCAACTGAAATGTATAATTATCATACATCATATTATAATATAACAATTTATGATAATGAGAGATTATTTTTATGCCCATACAACTTACCGATTAAAAACAGCAAAAGAAAGCAATGAATGCTGAACCGATTTGAGGGGTGGATCATTCTGCAATAGAGCATCTGAATTTTAAATTTATATCAACATAAAATATTATTAAAGGTTTAATTCTTATCATTTGATAGCCTGCATTTGTGTAATGCATCATATTTGTTATCATAATTTCAATAAAATCATTTTTATTTATTAGATAAAAAATATTTTGAGAACATGAGAAAAATATTTATAATCTAGGATTATCTTGTGATTCAATCATTAAAAACGCTGAAAATTATTGCACAATGGTTAATTATTTCTAAATAGTTATTATAAAAAAAATTCACATGAGTTTTTTTCAAACCTCGGAAGGCGAACGGATTCTCTTTTATTCGATTTTTGGATTCTACGTTTATTGAAATATACTTACACAATACTTAAACAATTTAAACTCCCCTTACATTTCGAGGGGGGTTTAAATTGTCTTTTTTCCTTGTTCGATTACAAAAGTTCATTATTGAAAATAATAAACGAAAATTAAATGATTTCTAAATATTTCTGTGTTCCATATCTTTATGAATGCTGCAAGACTGTACTTATTTTTCATAAATTAAAACAGACTAGTGACAGTCTAGAGAAGTAGCCTGATAAAGGCGTCTGATTATAATCTGTAATTATTGACCTCTTGTTATACTTTAGAGAAAGTGTGGTCAGCACTGCCACTAAATCGCCTGATTTAGTCTCTGATTTATGGTAGGTGTTCATTTAAATGATATAACTTCAGGTAACCTTATTTGAAACGGATTAGTACGAAATAAGAAGGCCTCGACCCTTGGTCAACTCACTCACAGAAAGATCTCATTATCATTCTTTATTGTTTATAAACATATCCTTGCTAGTTACAGAATTATTTTATAAAGATTATTTACAGAGGCTGAAACTTAACCAATTTATCTTTGACAGTTTAGAGCCACATGTGTATGTCCAGACATAATCCGATTTGAATAAAATCTATCCTTTGACAACCGGTCAATCAGCATAAAAAGCATACATCTTCGATATACAGTACAGTACTGTAATATAATAATATAATGTAATATAAACTATACATATGTAGTAATGAACACGTATTTACATCCATATATAAAGATAGATAAATAGTGAAATGAAAGGCAATGAAAAAAGATACAAGTTTAAATATAATGTAGTGTAAAGTATGCTAAATTTCAAATTTATAATTGTTAAAAGCCATCGCTGTAGTTGAATAAAGAGTAAACATTTTTAACTGGTTTAAAAAGAACATTTCAGTCGGTATTCTGTTTGTGATTTTATTTGTAAATATAAGTTACGCTAAACAAATAAGCTCTTGTTGTACCTTGAGGATGACAGTGAAACATTCAAGGTGCTACCGAATTGGGCTCTAGAGACCATTTTTTTTCTGAGTTCAAGTACTTAGTTATTTTTTATTTCCTTGTACGCAAGGAAGTGTTGTAATCGCGAAAATTTTCAGTTTTCAAATTTTAACGGAAATATCCACTTTTACCATATCTGAAAACATTAAGATTAGTTTCGTCGTGACGTCTGTACGTACGTTCATTTGTATCTCGCATAACGCAATAAGGGTTAGCCGTAGAAAGTTAAAATTTTGTATTTGGGACTGCTGTAATATCTAGTTGTGAACCTCTCTTTTTGGTTATTACTAGATAACCGGAAGTGGTACTTTAAGTGAAGTTCAAAATAGATTTTCATCAAAAATCATATTAAAATATAATGTAAAACTTTTCAAATTTGATATTTATAATTTATATATTCGTATAAATAACATAATAGATTTTGATCTAAGTTGGCATACCGGAAACGGTATTGTACTTAAAGGTCATAATAAACTTTTATCAAATATTATATTAAAATGTAACGTGAAACATCTCAAATTTGGTAAATAAGGCTTTTGTATCAATATAAATAATATTATAGATTTTGGTTGAAATTGGTGAGCCGTAATGGCTACTTTACTTGAAGTTCATAATAAACTAACATACAAACTTATATTAACATTTAATAAAGAGATCATATGGTTCGATGATAAAGCTTACAAACGCGATTTTTTCCCATTCTAATCAAACAATTTTATTACTTGTTTTAAATATTAAAATTGAGTTTAATATACTTATTTTCCTCTCTTTTTTTTTTTGAGCTGAACAAGTCAGAACAAGCTGCAGAATAATAAGATATAAGTTAAGCGGGTTCTTCCGCTTAACATGTCGAAACCGTCGATTTCCAATTGACATAGAAAGTTCGTTTATTGACATAGAATGTTCTAATGTTGTTACTGAACACGAAGAAATCTCTTGGGAACTTGTTACCAACTGAAAGAAAACGACGTATAATAACGGAATGAGAACTCCAGAAACAAGAACTTGTGTGTGTGTGTTAGTGTGTCTTTGTATGCGTCAATAGATGGACGTCGTGACGCCGAGTATCGTTTTTGAGATACTGCTATCTTCGGGAAATAGTAACCAAATTCAAGATCACTTTTTCAGCTACCGATTTATAGTTTAATAGGCGTACAAGGAAGCCATGCAGGGTCGACATCAGATATTTTATTTTTATTTAAATGCCACGTATGATATCAATATTGCATTCAATATCTGGATAGGTGCAATTAATATCAATACGTGAAATAAATCTTCCAATCATGATCAATTTGAAACGCATTCTCCACAGTTTATATGCATGAGGCAATGTGGGGTAAGTGCGTAATGGTATCATTAAATACAAACCTTAGTGCTGGTAAAAACTGCCCTTAACGGAGCATGAAGTATAAACACTGATGCATCAGAAATTAGCCACGGGAGTTCGCTTAGGTGAAGTATTAAAAATATTAGTGAAAAATATTAGTTCCAACCTGGTTGATAAACCATCGGTGTTTATAAACCAGTAGTCCTATTTTTTTAATTTTTGCGGTAAATGGATCCTACTGAAACTGTTCTTCAAAATTCGTGGTGATTTGTATTTCTCCTTGAGAATATTTTACTTTTTAAGCGCTTTCCATAGTTACCCGAGATTACATGATAGTAGGGATAAGTGCAGATCTCTGCTGTGGGACAAGTATGCGTGGTGTACACTTACCCTTACAGTCATCTTTTGCTGGAACGACTACTGACCTGCGCATTAAAAGAAAGATTATTTTTGTCATTACATTTAATCAATTTTATTCCACATTCCACTTTCATGACCCAATGAAAATTGTAAAATGTGAATTCTGACAAAGTTTAACTTTTTTTCGATAAATATATCTGTATAATAATCCTCCGGAAACTGCTACTGCTTGAATAATGTAATACCAGATATTTTGTACGCACTTGTATCTATAGACAGGGGTAAGTGCGTAGTAGCTATTACTAAATTGAATTATCAATCTAATAAAAATGGACATGATTGAAACATAGGCTTGAATGTAGTATTTAAATATACTCCTAATTGTCTGAGAAACCTTTTTTAAAAACAAAGAAAAATCTAGCATCAAAAATGAAAATTTTACAGTAATTTAAAGTCGAACTTTGTAAAATCTTGTGCGCATGTGTGGGATAACATTACCTGGCTTTAACATATTTTGTTCAATCTACGTAAAAGCTTGGAAGCTGTTAAGGAATAATTTCTAGAAGGTACTTTTATCACATCACTAGTTCTTAAAACTAGACTTTATAGACAGTATTCTAAGGACTTGAGAAGACGTAATTCAAGCTGATTGTTCGGATTTGTAGGTACTAAAAAATGTCAATTTTTGAGGTAAAGATGTATGGTCAATCTTGAAATAGATAAATCGCTTAAATTGTTGATTATCACTTAAAAAATAAATGTAAAAATCCATAATGAAATATAGAAAAAAAAGTAGATGAATGGAGAATAGAAGAAAGAAAAGTTGAAATTTAAAATGATATTACTAGCTGGAGGATCATAAATATAAATAAATTAAACGATTAATCTTGTAGAAGAATTGATCCATGTTTCTAATTCAAAATGACTATTTTATTGCTAATTTAATAATCTGTCAATGCATTCACCTAGTTTATTTGTCACATTCACGAACCTATTATTTTAAGTGACTCAATCCGATTAATGTCCATTTCAGTTAGGTTTTCTCGTATGGCTTTCGAAATAGAGATAAATTTGTATAAATTAGCATACTTAAGATTGATTTGAATTCAATATCCTAGGTAAATTTCACTTGTAAATTTCTCTTTAATGAATAAAGGAATAATTTTTTTTTGTCCGTATGAAGTGAGCTGACTGAAAACATTAATTATTTGGGGTAAGTAATCCTTAGCTATTTGATCAGAGGTACCTGTTTGTAAATCTGCTGTGCTAGTTAAGCCTGTGCTCAAAAGACAGCTCACGAAGGGATAGGTTCCTAATACTAATATAAGATAAGGTCCTTCACTAGGAGAAGTTTCGTGACTTGAGTTAGTTTGCTCAGAGATATTTGTTTACTATATCTCTCACTTATTCGTAAACGTTTAACTATCCTTTAACTTAATCGCATGGGATTATTTAACACTATAAATACAAAAGGATATTTTTCATCAATCACTTAAGGAAAATCGGTTTCATGAGCATGTTTCGAACCCAATATTGAAAATGAGAAATCCTTTGGCTCAAGTATAGAAAATTATGTCTGTATTAGCTTAAACTATCGATATTAGCAGAGCTATTTTATTTAGTAAAATATTGTAATGAATTAGCTTCAACAATGAATATTTTTAAATTCCTGCAATCGTACGGAATATTATCAATTAGAATATACGTCGTTATTAATAATATATCAATGTCTTTATTAAGAAATATTAGATAATGTATGGTCACTTATGGTCATTAAAGATAACATTTTTAACAGACAAATGCTTGGTTTAGCAGATGACCTAGTCCTAGTAGCGCGATCCTTCGATTCCCTCAGCAATGCATTTTTAAAATTGGCCGAAGCAGAGGAAGCTGTAGGAATGAGTGTCAGTCAGGAGATAACCAAGTACATACAGTATTTCTATAAAGTCTATTTATATAAAGTCTAGTACAGGACCTAGACAAGAGATAGTAGCGGAAGAAATGGGTCTATTAAAATTTCAGAATGTAGGTCATTTCATGTATTTCGGATCTGTGGTAAGAAGTGGAAATAGAATATCCTTCGAAATCCTGAAGGCAAAAAGGTATTTATTGGTTTCTGCAAACACCTGAGAAATTCGGCCATATCCCGTCTCCCGAAATGTCTCCTCTACTAGACCCTCATCAGACCACTGCTTACTTAGGGATCGAATACCTAGACCCTCACTAGCAAGGGGGATCCTTCATCTATTATTTGGACCAATTAAGGTTGGCGAGAACTGCAGAAGGAGAAATAACAGGGAGATCTTTGATCGATGTGGGGATATTAATGTTATGAGGCAAATCAAGCTGAGAAGACTGTGTTGGCTGAATAAGTAGCCAATGCCGGGAGAAAGGATTCCAAGAAAGTTGCTTGAAGGAAGGCTCTATCAGACAAGAGGAAGAGGCAGACTTAGATGACCCATACCAAAGAGTACAGAATAACACAAAGAGGTCTTCAGGGGAATGGATGTTGGCTCACTACCCACACCCTCATCACATACCGAACTATAACATGTTTCTCACCTTAGATGCGATTTGTGTCCTTCTTTTTCCCTATCTTCGATCTTTATTGTCTGTTTCTTTTTTCCGATTATTTTATTATCGTTTTATTGTAATAGTGGGTTAAAAAATGAGTAAACATCGCTGAGGAGGGCGATACGACACCCCCCGGGCTTTCCGATTGTCCACATTTTTAGTAAAATAATAGTCCATAAGAAATTTCACTGAGGTGACGCAAATAGTGGTAATGCCGTTCCCTGAATAAAATCAACCTTTTCGGGACTTACATTCGGGGACAAAAGAAGTTGCGAGGAAAAAAATAAAATTTCTAGGCCAAAAATTAAAAATACTAGCGTGATGGATTTAGATGCATGCAATTAAGATTTTGATTTAGGTAGGTACACAAGGTTTATGCTCATTAAAAACCTTTTTAAATTCCAATTTTACTTTTCTAAGGTTTTTTTTTCAGAATACACCTATTATTACTTTTATTTAATAATTATAACACATCAGAAATTTAAATTAAAATTTAAAAATAAGAAATTCTGACATAAATTAACCAAAATCCAAGGACAATACAGTTTTTTTACCAGTAAGCATCATTAGTTTATTTGATTTATCACCTACGCCTTTGTCAAAAATTAATTGATTTTATAATAATAGGTAATACATAACAAATTAGTAGAAATAATAATCACAATACAACTAATAATAATAAGGATGTCAATAAATTTGAAAACAACAGAGTAGTTTGTTGTATCACTTGTAACCACTAATACAGTTTAGATTTTTGTGTTTTAATTATAGTAGCCAAAATTTATTTCATCTGCTTGAGAGCCGATTGGGTTGTTGAAAAATTTGCGTTATATGATAAAATAAATAAGTCAGTGATATTTGGAATATACGAGGCTATTAGCTTATTTGGAGTCGAGGGCTGGGGGTAGGAGGCAAACGACCACATCGCTCTATAGTCAGCTAGTTCGATGATTAGTTAAGTTGCGGTTCATTAAATTATTAATTTAAAAACATATTGAAAGTCAACACTTTTTCTTAAACGCAATGGTATGATATTATAATCTTTATAACCTATATTATTGTCAAGAATAAACATAATTATAAAAATTAAAATATTACAGTTGTTATGTGATATGAATTAATCGTAATTTTGAACTAATACCAAGTATACTTACAAGACTGAGAATTCATCAAATTTATGTCAGGAAATTCCATTCCATCTCATTACAGAACACACTACTTTTAAAAACTGATTTAAAACCCACCTATGTTGCAACGAAAGTTTTAATTTTTTCACTATGAAATCAGAATTAATTTTAGATTAAACTAATTGAAAACAAGATGCTATTTCGTAAAAGTTAACATGTCCATGTTCTTTATCTTACTCACGTTTTTACAACTCAATAAATGCATTTTTTATATTTATACCAATTTTTACATGGCCATCTGTCAGGGCTTAGGACACCTTCAATTCAGTACTGTCTGTGTCAGCAGCTTTCACTAGTTTTCTTCTAGGAAAAACTCCTTTTCTCAATATCATATATTAGGATCTCTTTGTACTATTTCACTACTCTATACTAATTGTACAATTATTATAAAAAATTATCAGATA
The DNA here is from genome assembly GCA_948150685.1 of Rhaphigaster nebulosa. Classification (NCBI taxonomy): domain Eukaryota; kingdom Metazoa; phylum Arthropoda; class Insecta; order Hemiptera; family Pentatomidae; genus Rhaphigaster; species Rhaphigaster nebulosa. The sequence continues at coordinate 126,925,613 of OX411308.1, forward strand.
AAGAAGTAACCATGACAACTACATTTATCCATTACTTGTGATGATATTTGATTGTTATACCGTTTAAAAATAATCAAATATATTATGAATAATAAAGAAAAGAAGTATCTTATAATATCTGCAATAAGATGTATTTTTTATATGATGTCCATTACTGTAGATACTTTTTTATCAGGAATTGAATACTGGACTCACTAATGAAACATAAAACTAAATGTTTTATTACCACTATAATCCCGATGGATTTACAATGATCCATCAAAACCTATTCCCCTATTTCTTATTTTTAGTATTGATGAAATAATTACTCAGTAATGTTAGAAACTAGCATCAGCGTGGAGTTGACCTAGATATATGATGGTTCCTGATATAACATTTAGCTTCATGACCGTGGAAGATCGACAGACTTGTGAATAGTCCCGTCTTGTGGCGTGACGTGGACAGATAAGATAAGAGTGCTCAGTGAGTTGATCGGTAACTAAGGACTGTTGCGGTAGAATACTTAAACATAACCTTATCCGAACCCGCTTTAGTTAACAAGTAAATACTAATAGATCATTTTCATAAGTCTTGTCAAACTGACATCTTTTGAATTCGTGGTTGTTTTTGCATACCCCTAATTATTATGGAATTGGCTCAAATTTTTTTATACATTATTTTTAATTACACCTATCATTAGTAATCAGTGAATTGCCAAAATATTTAAATTTTAAGTAAGTTTTAAATTTTTAAATTCTTAAGTATGTTACTGTTCACATTGGGATACATTGATGAAAAAAAATCCTAGCTCAAATTGAAAGCAGCACTTAAAAACCAATGTGTACTGTTTAAAAAAAAAATGAATGGTATCCAAATTTTTGAAGATTTCCAATGGTTAGGATTTCATCAAAAACTTATGTCTCCAGGGTATGGTGAAAATGAGCGCTCAAGTATGTTACCACTGTGATAATTGTGTGTACAAAATATATTCTGGGAACAGATGGCCAGAGTGGCGGTAAAAACAAAACCTAAAATTGTTTGTCAGTGTATGATAATGGTTAAAATTATGCCCAACTTTATGTAATCTTTCTTTTTAACCTTTTTGTCCTCATCATTGTAATCTTATATTTTGTATATTTGTGTAAGCACATTGTGTTGTGTTGTTTTGTATGCCATTGTTATGATTAAAAGTCTGTTTTACTTATTAAGATTTTCGTCTTAAGAAAATAGCCCGTCTAAAACAAGCTAAGCAATTTCAACACAAGTTTGATATATATTTAAAAAAAAAACGGCTACAGTCAATTCGATATTCCTGATATAGTAGTTGAGCTCGGTTGCTTTAATTTTAACTTTTAACAAGGAATATTGAATTGACAGTAGCCGTTTTTTTAAATATATACATGCCAAACTTGTGCTAAAGTTGTTTGGCTTGTTTTAGACGGGTTATTTTCTTTAGACGAAAATCGGGTTATTTTATTTAGACATTATAGCTGGATATTGAGAAGCAACAAATTATGAAGCTAACTGGAGAAGAAAACTTTTCGACGTTGAGAATTTACATAAAAGTATAACTGGAATGTAATGGAGTATTATTTGTTGTAGAAGAAACTGATGAGAAGCCAGCAGTTGTGATAGGTGACTCAGGTAATATTACAAATAAACAATTAATTGATGATTGGACGAAATTAAACCATAAGGCCAAGAAAATGCTAATTCTGGCTTTGGACACAAAGCATTAATTAGAATTGGTAGTTGTAAAATGGCACATGATATTTGGCTGAAGTTACACTTTATAGTCAATCAGCTGAAAATATAGACTTATTAAGACATGAATTTCATAACATAAAGTGGGAATGGCCAAGTGGGATGCAAGGTCGTTTGTCAAAGTTTGATGTTATTACATAAACATATAGATGATGATGTCTTTTACAAACTTTACCAGAAGAACATGACTTTATTTATGTGATCTGGCATGACTTGCTCCAGAAAGAGAAAACCTGAGCAAAGCTGCAAACAAGATGTCTAAATTATGAGTTAAGAATTAAGGGACGAAAAGATGAAGATTGTAGGACAAGTGCCATGATTTCTTAGCTTAAGATTAAAAGTAATTTTCAAAATGGATCTTTAGGAAATAAGGATGTTAAAATAAGATGTTTTTCTTGTGGTGGTGTAAATCAAGTTGCAAGGAATTGTGGAACTGGCCTAGTTTGTTTCACGTGTAAGTGTCATAAAACAAATGAGTGTCCAAATCGAGTTGAGTCCAGAGATATGGTGATTACTGTATCAGTAAACGATAAGTGTCCAGACTTAAGTTCATGTAATTATGATGAATGGTTCATCGACCGCGGGGCTAGCCAACACACATCTTATTGGAGGGTTGGTATGTTTCTTTTGAAACTTTTGATAGACCTAAGAAGTTAAATAATGCCCGGCAAGATGTTCAGATAGAGACCATAGGCAAAGGGCGAATTGACGTAATGATTTAAGATGGAAATAGGTGGAATAACAAATATTTTGAGGATGTGTTGCGTAGCAGCAATCTATGTTCTGTGATGCAAGCTATTGAAAAAGGAATTTTTCAAGAAAAATATGCTAGTTTATGGATATTTTATAAAACGCTGCAAATTATTACACAATGGTTTATTATTTCCACTTATTTATTCCACTTGTTTATTATTCCACAAAAATATCTATTCTGTCAAAGTAAGAAATATGAAGCAGTAGGTACCAAAGGAAAAGAAATTTGAAGCTTGTCACAAGATGTCCGCCGTGAGAGTGCCGAACTGTGTTAATTAAAAAAACTGCGTCAATGCAAGTAGGCTGTGATATAAAATGATACAGAGGAAATATTTGATGTGCATGCACTTCACTAGGAAAAAATAAAAACGAAGTTCATAAAGCTATATCTCAGCTAATAATGGTCCGATTTAGGTGATTTCTAGTTCGTATTGTTAAAAATTTTGCGGACGGATTTTTTTTTTTATTCGATATTTGGATTCTACGTATCTTGAAACGTAAAACCTCAAATTTTGAGAGGGGGGGGGGTTACAAAAAAATTTTCTTTGGTCGATTCCAAAGGTCTATTATTGAAAATAATAAACCAAAAGCATTTACAGATAGAGATTTTTTTATTTTTGGTTTTTTTTCTTTTTTGTTATTTTAATGCCTTGTTATGCTGATTCCAAAACACCTCACATTTCTCCTCTATGTTTATAAATGGCCAAGTTATGGGTATATAAGATCTTTAATCGGCAATTATTATAGATTTTTTGTTTTTCAATTTTTTTTTTTTTTTTTTTTTTGGTTTCTCGTTATGCTGATTCCAAAACACCTTACATTTTCTCTCTATCTTTATAAATAACCGAGTTATGGACTTATGAGATCTCTAATCGGCCGCCATTTTGAAACAAACAGACGGATTATAATGTCGAGTTCTGAGGATCATCCCGGGGTGACCTGTGACTTTGGTACCGAATCTCAAGAAAATCGGTCCAGTAGTCTCGGAGAAAAGCCGCGGACGGCGTACGGCGGACGGCGTACGGCGGACGGCGGACGGACGGATTTTTTTTTTATTCGATATTTGGATTCTACGTATCTTGAAACGTAAAATCTCAAATTTTGAGGGGGGATTACAAAAACAATTTCTTTGGTCGATTCCAAAGGTGGTGCCCGCGGACACAAGATTGGAGACTTCCGGCATAGAACTATAACCAGACGTTTGAAGATAAAAACTCATATAGATTCAATTTTGGGAGTGAACAATTTTCTAGTGTTTTATTTCGGTTTCGTACTTCTTATTAGTCGTACTTTCTCAGAATAAAATAGACTATTGCACTGGGTCGAAAGTCAGTGACAAAGGGGGACGAACCCCCATAACAGGATATTTTTCCTCCCGCTACGTTTGAGCACCTCTAGTGACTCCGGTTGGGCCAAACGAGCTGAAATTAGGTATGTAGGGTTTTCTTCTAGGCAGAACAGTATCACAAAAGTAGGGGCAAATTTCCATCAAACGTTTGAAACTTTCTACTGTTCTCTTATTTATTATTGCCACTATAATACTTAGCATTGTGGAATGAAAATGGTCTCATTTCAAGTGGTTTTAATTCTCTACAATGTTTACTTCTATAGTTTCCTAAAAAAATATTCCATCAAAGAAATTTGGAACCATACTTTACTTGAAAGTCATTATTGATTTCCATCAAAAATTATATTAAAACATAATGCAAAACTTCGCAAATTAGGCCTATAAGATTTACATATTAATATAAATAACATAATAAATTTTGGTTAACATTGGCAGACCGGAAGTGGTACTTTACTTGAAGGTCATATTAGACTTTCATAAAAAATTATATTAAAATATAATGTAAAACATCTCAAATTTGGTAAATCGAACTTTTATATCAATATGAACATATTTACTACATTTTTGTTAAAATTGGTGGGCCAAAAAGGTTGCTTTACTTGAAGGTCATAATAAACACATGAAAAATTATATTAAAATTATATACAGAGGCTATATGGTTCCGTAATAAAAGTTAAAAACGCGATTTTTTTCCACACTATTTAATCATTTTTATTACTTGTTTTTAAACTAAAATAAATTTTTTTCTTCCCCATTTGTGAGCTGAACAAGTCTGCAGCAGAAGAATAAAAAATAAGTTAAGCTGGTTCTTCCGCTTAAAATGTTGAAACCATCGATTTCCAATGCTTTATCTAGTGACATAGACAGTTCTAATGTTGTCAAGAAATACGAATAAATCTCTTGGGAACTTGTTACCAACTGAATGAAAACGACATATAATAATGGAATGAGGCCTCCAGAAACAAGAGCTTGTTTCTTAAACATTTTTATTCCTATTAATTGCATTTGCCTCTCACACTCTCTCAGCAACAGAACAAAAATATTCCACCATAGAAAAGGAACTCTTAGCTATAGTTTACGCATGTAAACACTTTAAACCCTACCTGTATGGAAAAAAATTCACGTTACTAACAGATCATAAGCCTTTATTGTGGCTATTCTTGTTCACTTGTTGTTTGTCACTTCACTTGTTACCAACTGAATGAAAACGACATATAATAATGGAATGAGGCCTCCAGAAACAAGAGCTTGTTTCTTAAACATTTTTATTCCAATTAAACATTTTTATTACTTTTTTGAGTGTTACAATTGAGTAAAATTCTGGTTATCCTCCCCATCTGTGAGATGAACAAGTCTGCTGAGAATAAGAATAAATTAAATGGGTTCTTCCGCTTAAAATGTCGAAACAGTCGATTTCAATGCCATTAACAGTTCTAATGTTGATATGGAACACGAAGAAATCTCTTGGAAACTAGTTACCTACTGAAAGAAAACGACATATAATATAATAAGTGAAGTCAAGTATCATTTTTGAGATACTGCAATCTTCGGAAACTAGTAACCAAATTCAGGATTACTTTTTGAGTCACCGATTTATAGTTTAATAGACATACAAGGAAGTCCACATCAGATATTTTCTTTTGTAATTGTTGCGGAGAAACACCATTTGTCAGTAATCTGTACCGGAGTGAAATCTATGCCGGAGTATTATAATTAAAACGAGGATTTTTTTTTTGTAATAAAAGAGTAGATATGAGCCATTTATTTCCGAAATGAACCTTAATCACCAATGACAAATTTTCAGATACCGCGAAAAACTATGCTTTCTATTCCAATTGTGAAATCAAAAATATTTCTTTTTTTTAAATATATTAGAAAAATATTCATTGTAGCACATATTTCCAAAAGTCGTTGATTTTATTAATAATCAGCATTTAAATTTGAAATAGGCTACGATTTCCAAAAAATGTTTAGGGCTCATTTTGGATTTAACGGTTCATATGATAGAAGTTATATATTTCGGTGTTTGCTTATCCCAGTTGTTCTCTGGGTTAGTTTGATTTTGTCAACGAGACTGTTGAGATTGAATTACTTAGGCCTGGTTCGTTATCAAATAGGGTTGGAGATCTATATTTCGTTCACCGAACCGTTGTTCTTCCCTTAGGCTGGATGATTACTCTTTTTAAACCTTAGGAAATATGAGCTGAAGGAAGGCTCGGCGTCTGGTGCCTCATAATGCCCTAACATTGAGATTTTCTGAGAAAGTATGTTTGCCAACAAGAAACACATAGGCTATGAGGAATTCAAAAAAAAGAAAAATGCTTTCTTTAGATTTCTGAGAAATGATAGCTTATAGTATTCTACATGATGTACACTATCCCAATCTCAATGTTAAAGAATAAGATTACAAAATGGGAAAGATCACAAAGCACGGCCAATTCCTTAACTACAAGCTAAAACTCCCTTTATTTTAAGTTCTACGTTGAGTGCGACCAATGGAGGCTAATGTTTTATATCTATCTTAAATTTAATAATTATTGTATCTGTTATGAAGTAATATATTTCATAAGTATAATGAAATATAATTATTGTAATCTCACAACCTTTAATTATCATTGTCGTGGCTGAGGTTTTCGTAATTCTGACTGAGTTTTTCCTTTCTGTAAAGATAGCATATGAAAAATTATTTGTTCTCTAACTAAAAGCCTATTATTGAATCGCATTCAAGTTTCAAATAAATTTTTATCTCGTCTTAACAAATCAAAATATTTTTAAAATCTGTCCCGAGAAAAAAAAAAAAAGAATCAATGAAAAAAGTGATTGCGGGAAGAAGTTGAGCTTCTATGAGTTCATTTAGTTTAGTATGTAACATTGGCAGCAATGGCCACTGCTTTTATTGAGGTGTTTTCACAAGTTACCGGTTGGAAAGTGAGCTGGAACATTCAAATACCGGTTAGAAGGTTTATTGTTATCATGTCGTGGCATGGTTACAATAATTTATTCAGTTCATTTAATATTTTGTCGATTCTCTTAAGCAGATTACTATTAAGGAGACAAATAAGTATTTTTACTTTCGTTAAAGAACTTAAAAATAAAAAGTCGTATCAAGGAACTGTTATAAGTTTAATTTAATAACTTTTATATCCTACAACCCTATTCGTCCTATGGGGCGGAATATGCTTGCAAATCTACTTGGTGGGTTGCTAGTGAAGTTAACGCCCGTGAAATATTGAAACTTGGTATTGTAGTCGGGTGCCTTCGACACCCAAACGGAAATGGCGACTCTTTATTCAATACATTAATTTAGTTTCTATGCATGTTTACATGCATAGATGTAACGAATTTTCTGTATTTTAACATTGGCCGTAACGTGTAGTGGAACCCACTCGAATACTGCATCTAGGTTCAATATTCATGGACGTCAACTTCACTAACAACCCACCAATGCGCTTAATATACAAGGACATTCCGTCCCTTATGACGAATATTTTTGCAAGATTTAAAAGTTATTTCCATAGTCGGGGTTTATTTATATTTTTTATTAAATTAAATTTTATTTTAAAGTTTTTAGTTTTTCAAGTGTTGCCTATTTATAATTTATTACGCTATGATCATGAACTTACAAATGATATAATAAGAAACTTTTACGAAAAGCCGAAAATACTTTAAATATAATGAAATATTATTATTAGTATTTTGAAAATTTTTCAAAACATTCACGACATCACAACGAGCAATCATACTTTAAAATTGGTTGAGCCATAAATAAACGGACAGATTTAACACATTTAATTACAACATTTCTTTAGTATTTTGCTCTCAAAATGTTTCAAAACATTCACGAAATCAGAACGAATAATTTGAGCCATTACACTTAAAAATCGTTAGTTACCTATTAAAGGTCAAGCTAAACACATTAGTCTCCTTATAGCTTCAACGTAGTCGGATAGAAATTATAATTAAACTTGAATGTTCTATTTGATTATCTAATTTGTAATTAAAATAAGTTTCATTGCCGTGACCCAATCGTCGTAAAATGTTAAATACCTTTATATATATAATATAAAGGTTATAAAAGGCTCTATAATAAATAAAGGCTCTATATAAAGGTTAAATACCTTTATATATATATATATATATATATATATATATATATATATATATATATATATATATATATATATAACGGTCTAATGGCTGTCAATAGCTCTCAACGGGATATGGTATGTCGATATCCATAGCCCAGGAAAACCTGAGAAATGGCCCTAGTCCACAAGTGGACGTGACAGCAAGTCCTACTCCCACTTACTCGTAGTGACAGCTGGGCAATGCACACCAAGGTGGTGGTCCATTGGCTGACGGGAGAGGGCAAAGGCGAGTTTCCAGCGCCTTAAAACTGGATCCTTCGACTAGGGGAGGAAACCCCGACAGAAAACTCTGGTCCTCCAGGTTGGGGGTTGGACGCGGGGCCAACAACCTTGTTCCGTAAAAACTGTAAGTGTTTTCAAGAAACCACAAAAAGCCTCGGAAAGAAATGGATCAAATGGGAAACGACTTAGGCATGGACATGGACTAATAAATATGGTAACCTGGAACGTGAGGAGTTTGTTTCAACCTGGAGCTGGGAGAGATCTTGAAAGGGAATTGGAAAAATACAAAATAGATATATCAGCCCTACAAGAAATCCGCTGGAGAGACACAGTACTACCAAGATGAAGCACTACACAATCATTAATAGTGGCGATAGACGAAACATATTAGGAACAGGTTTTGCGTTAAGGAATTCCCTCTTGCACTTTATTATTAAATACGTGGCAGTAAATGAAAGAATGTGCTTACTAAGGCTGCGAGGAAGGTTTTTCAATATCTCTCTTATCAGCATACATGCACCCTATGTACCCATAGAATTGTACCTTCTATGTACTTTTTATGTATACCTTTTATGTACTTTGTACGTTCTATGTACCTTCTATGTACCCATAGAAGGCAAGGACAATGAAGAGGAAAAGGAAACATTTTATGGAAGGCTAGAAAATCTATACGATTCCCTACCCAAGCATGATGTGAAAATAATTTTGGGAGATTTCAATGGTAGGATAGGAAGAGAAACGATATTCTTCCCCATAATAGGCCAGCACAGCAAGCATGAGGAAACAAGCGAGAATGGACTCAGAATGGTCAATTTTGCGATGACAAGGAACCTTAGGATAAGAAGCACCTTTTTCCCACATAAGGAAATACATAAGGAAACATGGACCTCCCCGGATGGCATCATCAAAAATCAAATTGACCATGTACTGATTGCTGCCAGACACGCCAGTGATATATTTGATGTTCGCAGTTACAGGGGAGCTAACTGTGACTCAGACCATTATCTGGTCAAGATTTTATATAAACAGAAGCTGGCTATACAAGGAAAAGGAAATGCAAGAAATGCCACCATCTATAATGTACAAAAGCTAAAGGAGGATGCTGTAACTCAGCAATTCAGAGATAGGATCGCAGATAGATTAAACAACAACTTATCTATTGGCACGAATATAGAAGAAAGATGGGCACGCCTTAAAGATGCTCTCAAAGGTGTAGCAGAGGACATTCTTGGCGCAGCACCGAAAAGACAAATCAATGACTGGTTTGATGAGGACTGCATAAAAGCCATAGAGGAAAGAAACAGTGTCAGGCAGAAAATGATCCAACGAAGGACCCGAACTACGGCGGAACATTGTAGAACCAAAAGAAGGGAAGCAAAAGCAATATGCAAACAAAAGAAAATGCAGCAGGAAACAAAGAAGCTAGATAAGCTTCAAGAAGACTTTGCAGCCAAACAGACCAGGAAGTTCTATAAAAGCACCAGAGAATTCCGAAATGGATATATACCAAGGCTGGAATTCATTAAAGACAGAGAGGGGAACCTGATTGGATTGGAATGCGAAAAGATGCTGCAGATCTGGGAGAGGAAGGTGCTTCGGCAGATATTTGGGCCAATATGTTATGAAGAAAGCCGAAGAAACTATTATATGGCAAACCAGGAGGCAAAAGGAGAAAGGAAGGCCCAGGCTGCGATGGCTGAGTGATGTGGAGAGCGTTCTGCAGAAGATGGGAATCGGACAATGGAGAGGTCGAGCTGCTGACAGGGAAGACTGGAGAGGCGTTGTTGCGGAGGCCATGGAAGAAGAAGATATATATATATATATATATATATATATATATATATATATATATATATATATAATTTACCATTCGGGTTTGTAAAAAATTATGCAGATTTTAAAAATTACAACAACGAAAATCCCTCCAGTAGAATCTGCCAGAAAATTAATGGAATCCCATTTGGATTTTAATGAACCTTCCTTGCTGAAATAGTCGAGTCTTTTAGAGCCAGTGATTGCCTTATCTCATTAAGTTCTTATTAGCATTTCGTTGTTATTTGAATACCAAAGTAAGCCCCACGTGGCCATCTCTGTATAAATAATCGATCCCCCAATCAATTTTCTTTAATGGTAATGAAAACAAATATTCTCTCTACCTTACTATCTTATTTTTCGATATTGAACAATGGGATTAAACGGTTTATCCAGATAGTATGTAGTTTATACCGATTGGCTAATTCCCTACTAAATAGTAGATGAATGTTAAATCTAAGGCTATAGAGTTGATTACCGAAAATTATAATCATAATTTAATATCAGCGTAATTTAATTGCATACTTATGGACATAAAAACATAATTATATAGAACATGTTCAAGATCCTGATATCTGAAAATACACTCAAAAATCTGAAAAAAGGTGCTTAATGAGGGAATCTAATCATGTAGTAAACAAAAGCTAATTTTTTGCCAGGAGTAGGTACATTTCAACATGGCATTTATGATAAATGACACAAATTTACTTATTTTATATTTTATGACGTTATGAATGCAATAATCTTAGAGAAAAAGAAATACATAGGGCTAAACAGAATTCTATCCCGTGAAAAATAAAGTCGCACAACAATCCTGCTATCCTATAGAAACATAACCTATTAAATCAAAATTAAAATCAACAAGATCTTAGAATGTGTCTTAATAGATGCAGGAAAATGATAATTTAATATTGCTTTGTATGAAAATAAAACAATCGTACATTAGGCTTAATGAAAAAAGAAAAAAAAAGGAAATAGGTGTTGTTCACTTTTATCGAATATTTTAGCCCATCAATAGTTGTTGAATAATATTCAAAGTGTCACACCTATTAACGGTACTCAATTTTATTCAAATTAGTTTTAATGATGGCCTACCTACATGTTTGTTAAATGTTAGTAACATGAAATATAAATTTAATCATGAAATGGAACCACTTTAATGGAAGATAAAAAACTTAGCAATACCGAAGAAGGTTTCTTCTCTCTTGTCAGTTAGTACAAGGCTTTGTCAGGACCGAAGTTTCTTCGAAGAGTTTAAAATTTTAAGAAAACAACTAAAAACTTCAGGCACGTCTATGTGCCACTTTGGCATGTGCCAGAAAATTTAAAAAGTTCTTATATCAATAATCTGAAAGATTAAGAATAAGGACAGGTAGACCCTCGACACCCGCAAGTAGACCAATCCCTAAAAACAAAAAATGAATCACAAGGATGGTGGGTGTAGGAAGTTGTTTCAGCATCGTCGCTGAAAACAGAATTCCTACATCTGGATTTATGTTGGAAAGTAATGCAGAAAATTGAGAGTTAAAAGTAATTAACTATAACTCAAATGTTTTGGGGAAGTTTGAATAATTTTTAAACCGATAACGGGTAGAACGCAAGTGAAAAAAGAAATTACTATCGTACGACCTTTTTTTTTTTGTTAACAGAACAGAAATTACTTTGTCAAGATGGAAGAAAAGTATTAATCATTTAAAAAAAAAGGAAAAAAAAGTGAATCCCTGTTATGAGGGGACTTTTAAATTGGCATTTATAAATACCGAAAATTCATAGTTTGAATACTTTTTTTTATTGTAGCCATTTCTGCTTAAGTTATTGCAGATACAAATTATCGTTAATTTGCTAATATTCACCCATGGGTACTAATGAAAAGCCTGAGAGAATCACCACTTTTTGAATCATACAACACCTCTCTGACGCTGAAACACGTTGTAAAAAAAAATAAAAAAAAATCATGATATATTAAAATTCATAAAAACTATAAAAATTGGTCATTTAATTTAAGTATTCTAAGAATTTGGCCAGTATTGTATATAAATTATTGTCCATTATATTAATAAAGCCACTAATGACTTGGATATCTGCGGTATACTACAAAATAAATGTAGTATAAATAAATAAATTTAGGAAAAAAATGTTCTTATAAAGCTTTTAATGAATATGGACCTCTTTTTTTTTTTATTTTAACCCAATGTAGCTGTTCCAATAAACGAATGCTCTTGTACGGTATACCTATTTAAGTGCAAAATAAGAATATAAATGTTTTGCATCATATTTTCGTTTACTAATTGTTTTGTTAAATAAACTGAACTTTATGGAGATTATAATTAGCAATGAATTAACAAAAAATATGTTTATATTTTACTTTTAAAATTATTAAATTTTAAAAGTAAAACCTTGAAAACTTTTCTTGCTCTTTTTCAAGTAATCTTATCCTCACTTTTTTATCCCAATTTCGCTATACGAATAACCTCACATTGACAAATAGTGATAAAAAAGTTAAGATAAGATCACTTGAAAATGGGCAAGGAAAGCTCCAAACGTTATGAAAAATAGTGAATAAAGTGGGGAAGGTGATAAGGGAAATTATTCTGAAATTTAATCATTTTAAAAGTTGGATATACTTTTATGAAAACTTTACAGTGAGGTTTTGAACTTTTTTGGAAGAATTTATATTTTACAATTTTGTATGTATCTGCACATTTCTGCCTGCACACACAAATATCCCGGATTTTTTTCCCCTATAATGTACGAAATTTTAAGCTTAAAGAACAAGAGTTAGAACACTTTTGTAAGGTTGTTTTTTTTAACTTTATGAAGTACTACACATCAGTGCTGTCATAATATTTATGCTCTCACAGTTCGGAGAAATAAAGGACTAGCTCTTTTTATAACTTTTGAACGTGTGCTCTAAGTTTCAGTCCAGCACTCCGATTTGTTGGCAGGTGTCGGTTAGAACTCTTGTTTATCAAATTGGTGAAATCGTTATTCTATTAGACCTGTTTTTGCACAGATTTAGCTAAATGTTTCCAAAATTTTAACTGAAACTGTGGTTGAAGAATCACAACAAAAATACATAGCAAATCCAAATTCAAATTTTGGTGTTTCTACTATTGGATTTTCTATAATAATATTATAAACCTCATTTTATATGTAAATTTTCTAGCGCATATATATTTATATGCATATAATGTTATTTTCTTTGTGTTTCATCTTGTATGGATATAAATATTATTCATTTTTTTTTCCTGGATAGACTTTACCTATTTTTACTTTTTTGTCTATAATAAAATTGTTTATACATCATTATTTAAGTTTAAAAGTGGTAGGAGCTTTGTGTGTATTCAATGTAGATTGAAGTTCACTGGCTGAAGTAAACTTTTGTTATTTTAATATGCCTCTAGCAAATGGAATCTTAAGAGTTTTTCAAAAACATTCGCTTCCATTTTCGTATCTCTCTTTATTTGTTTTCAATATATTTTAACATTGTTATATGGATTTCTAATTGGACATATATATGTGAATAGCTTCACAAAATTGTTTCTTTCTCTTTAAATTAAATGTTTTCATTGGTTAAATATTATTTTATATAGAATAATTTATAATGATCCTAAAGATAATATGGTTATTTTGAAGAGATAGAAAAAAAAATTGTAAGGTATTTATAATATTTTATAAAAAATGGATCTCTTGGAAAATGTCGGTGAAGATGCCCCCTTTAATCTTGTCAAAGGCTCAGTAGAATTGAGAGTGAAAATCCCTCTACCGTCGACTTATTCACTCAATCCAATCGGAGCCCAGTGTTTATAAAGTCTTGGCTAATCCCTTTTTCTGTCTGGAGCAGATTTCTTGTGTCTTTCTTTATAGGCTATTGTAAATCAATTTAGGACCGCTTAAGTGGATTGTTTGTCGTGGAGGCTATGTTTCATATGCTTTAAGATAGTTCAATTATATTTTAAAATATTTTGAGTGGATATGAAGCATAGCTAAGGCATATGACCGTAAAATAAGAAAAATAAAAAAAAATATTAGAACAGTCAGGGAATCCCATAGAAATATGCTCCCCGACAGGTTTTAATTCCATTGGGCCTATAAGTACCAATACCCTTGCCGTGTATCGACTTCGCTTATTTCAAAACTATCTATACTATCAACTATTGATTGAGCTTAGAGTATAGCAGTCAGTAAGCTAAATAGTAGGACTCAAAGTTATGAATATCTCAGTGCTGGAATAGCATTATTAGAATATTCGGTTTTCAGATTTCAACTGAAATGTCCATTTTGACCATCCCTGAATCCATTTTGGCTAGCTTCGTCTTGACGTCTTTACGTACGTTCGTTTGTTCACAAGCTGTTCACAAAATGACGGTTAGACAACATCAACTGAAAAGGAGGATCCTTTGGGGTTTTGTTTATCTGTATTAGCGAGCGGAAGTTGACAGCACTAATAATTTTAAATAATATCGAATAAAATCTGTAATAATTTTAATAATTCCAATGAATACGAATTATACTATTAAATACATTGCGCTAGAAAGCGGTAATGCGCCGACCGATGCTGTTAAGGCGATTACATTCTAAAGTTGCACCTTACCCTTCAGCAAAGCACGCTCTCAAGTAGCTCTGCGGAACTATTCTCTTATTTTTTTTTGTAATGCCTTTTTTAATGACTATTTTGTTTTTTATTTTTATTAAATGATCATCTTTATTTCAGGTGAAGACACTGAAGTGCGATTCAGTGTGAGCCCTGGAGGCGGAGATACGGGGTTCTCCGAGTGGGCCAAGGCTATGAAAATGGTCGCGAGGCTGCCTGACGGTGTGCCAGCGCATTTCAGGAAAACAGTGAGTGATTTTTATTATCCGTCTTTACATTAATCATGGTCGTTTATAATAGCTATATATAGAGTCCTTTTTATTTTTATTTTAATTTCCTTTCCTTAAAGGTAAGACAATACTTTTGTATTTGTACTTTTGTACAATTGTATTATATTACAATGTATTGTAATCGACTCAAATTTTTGATGTGGAGTTTTTAACGGATCTACTTGTTTCAGAACCTCCAGAGTCCAAAAAACTCATTTTGGACATCGCTTGAACCGATGAACCGATTTTATTTATTATTATTTTGTTATGTCGGGCTTTGCCCCCCCCCCCCTCCGATGCGTGTGAACTAATTCGGCCATTCTGTGCGCAATTGCTGCGAGATAGTCGAAGAATCTGTTTTTATTTAGACTGTTACGCTAAAACGGCTCTAACAGTTTTGAAGAAACATTCCTAAAATCTTCCGTCTAAAGCACTTATAATTTTTCTATAAGGGCAACCGAAAAAAAAAAATAGGAAAAAGTTATGAAGAAAATAAAACTTTATTCTCGCATAATTCAAAAACTATACAATTTTTAATGAATCATACACATAATAATTTGAATGACAATTAAATTCCCTAAAAAACAAAAACAAAGAAAATCCAAATCGGTCTAGTATTAGCAGAGATATGGCGTTTTGAACTTTGGACACTTGTTATAAATTGTTCTGCACACGTTCCTATGGGCCTAAGTTCAGTTTTTTGATACCTCGTAAACTACGATACAGAAGTGGTAGGTAGGATGTGAATGAATATCTCGACTCAGACTTAAATTGAGAGTCGGATATGAGAACGGGAGAATAGTGTATGTGGTCAATGGAACTGACTACTTCCTCTTCACCACAAAAAACAAGTGGCAATTTTAATCAACGGGGAAGAAGAGGGTTTTGATCTGAATACAAAGCAAAACCAATAAAAAACATCATTAGGAATGAACTCAACTCAAATTATGATAGAATGATAGAAGTGATGTATGCTTGACTAGAAGGTGATACCAAATTATACTTTTACAGGAATCAGTTAGATGAGTTTACAACAATAATATAATAATAAACAAAGACAACTACTTTATGCCGTTATTTTTCTTTTAATTGCCTTATCACCAATAAATATTTTTTCTGACAACAATTTAAGATAGATCTGCCGTTAATTAAGAATTGAGAAAGAGATCAAATAGGCTCAATTATAGGACCAAAAGAGTTGCTAAAGGTACATCTAAAAACACAAAAACGGGAAAATACTATTAAACAAATATTACAAATTTGTGAATTGAACTTGCGTGCTGATTGCCTTTGGATGAATTCCTTTTGGTACAGCTCTGATTTTATACCATCCTTCCTTAAGTGAGGCCTATTTTTATATACATGTCCGGTAGAAATTAGAATATTTATTTTATTCTAGAATAAAATTACACTAATGTGTATCGTTAACTGTAGAATTGATTCAAGAAGTTAGGGAGAGGAAAGGAGGGAGAGAAGAGGGGTGAAGTCAGGAATTAAAAACGCAGTTTTAATGTCTGCCGATGTTTCGGCCTAAGTTGCAGACCTCCATCAGGGTCAAGCAAAACAAGATAACAAACAGTATGAAATGAAACAGTATGAGTGTAAAAAAATAAATATATAACAAGCGTTAATAATATATAAGTATGAAAATTATTATGATTATTATTAAGTATGTGAATAATGAAGAATGAAGGAAAGAATAAGATATGAACAATATAATAAAACAAGAAAAATATATTAGCAAAAATAATCAAATAAAATATGAAGTTACAGATAAAAAGTAAAATAAGCGAAAATAAAAATTACCTACCTTATTAAGTACTCAATCCAATTTATTCCATTACAGGATCGGTCGAGTAGCCCCTAAGTTATCTTAAAAAGTCAATGTTGATAATAAGACATGTTTTGCATTGATTCGTAACTAAAATTACTTACATGTCTTCAAACTACAATTACGTATATATAAACGGAAAAACAATTTTGCAATATACTAGGGTTAATATGAAAACGTTCAGCATACTTTTCCTGTCTAAAATTGGGAGTGTCGAAAATAGCTGTATCGATCGGAATAGTGTATGAATAGGTGATAACTCTGCTTACATTTCCATGGTATCGGGTGCCAATTGACTTCAGGTGCGGCCACTTTTTTTCTGGAAGATTGGCTTTTTTTTAATCACTAGTCACATGGAGCACATTGATGTAAATTCATAGGAGGAGGGGAAGTGCGCGGTTGAGGATCTGACCCACCTACTAGCAGAACACCATCCACTGTTGGAAACATGGTCTATATATCAAAGCTTCGACCTGGAATAGACCCCTTTGCTCACAACATGGCTCCTTTGACACACCACTGACATGCCAGTGGTGTGTCAAAGGAGCCATATATTTGTCAAGAGCGATCTCAACTGTGATAACAGCTTAGCACAGTACATAGTTATAGCATCATTCATTATGCAGTTGTTATATGCATCCATGAAATAGAAGTATACGGTGATTTATTGCCTTTTAATAATTAATACTATTCTGGGTCAACTTGGTTAACTTTTCTTCTGCACTATAACCCAATAATTACATATTTAAATTGACTTGTATTGATTTTTTGTATATAAATTATGTTTTGCAGGCGAAAGACTGGTTTAAAAGCAATGTTATAAAATATAATTGTATAAACTAATTATAAGCATTCCAACATGGTAGGAAAATAAATATGGAACTAATTATGTGAAAACTGTCTTGGAAGTGTCACATGAGTGATTGAGGTGCTGCCAACAAGAAGGGCGAATCCGCCATGTCACAACAATTTTTTTTCTTCATTTGACGGCACACGTAACATACTACATAAACATAACAATATATATTGTATATTATATTTATGTAGCATTGTATGCATATCATATTTATATACCAAGAATACTATTGTGTATATATATATATATATATATATATATATATATATATATATATATATATATATATACACACACATACATATATATACCATATATATTATTATACCAGCCTTTAAATTAAAAAAAGAAACCTTGGTGACATGGCGGATTCACCCTTCTTTATAAAATCATTAAATCTCTCAAGGTGTCCAATATTTGAATGCTTTACTGAATAATAGGATGTGAAAATTTCTCTTCTTCGTTATTATGGTTTTATGAAAACTCCAAATTTTATCGGGGTTTTACCCTATCTTCAGTATTTAATTAATCATTTCAATTTATTCATGAACTTATCCACTCCTTATTGGTCAACAATAAATACATATCACTATTTCGTCTTTACATATACACTGTTATGCTGTTTTAAAAATGTAATATTAGAAGTATATATAGAGTATAAATGTTGTTTTTCTGCTTTTTTTTTTGTCTTACTCCTATGTCATTTATAAACTGTTTGATGGCATTCATAACCATTTTCAACCCTTATCATTTATCTACATAATAGTTAATCTGTTGTCTTTTTTGGGGGTTTAGTTAATATTATATTTTTCTTATTAATATTATTTAATAACTACCGACAGATAATGCATTAGAGGGAAGCAGTGTTTGAAGGATTAACAGACGAGGGCTTGTTTATAAAAATGATTCGTTTATCTGGGCTTTTGGTTATTTTAGATTGAATTAGTTGTTTAGAACCGCAGACTCCCTTAAATAACCATTCGGGTTTCTGTTTTCTATCAACTCTGCGCGCTTTTTCCAATTCTTCATTTTTCAATACATATACAACCTTTTACCATTTTTTTCTGTTTTTCTCATGATAAAAAAATATTAAATGCATTCGAATTTGGCTGTTGACAAGTTTAGTGAACCCATTGAAGGCTCCTTCATGTCTGCGTTGGTAGGTTATTGCCCTTCCTTGGTGCTGAAAGGATGATGGAACTTAGCCAAGTCCTGACTTTTAGAAATTTTATTATAATTTTTTTTCATCCTCCCATGTATAATATTGTTTTACAAGAAATATATTATTGTATGTTGATAAAATTTCATGATTTTTTTTGTTTTTATCTTTCAACTATATATTCGCACCTGTCTAACAAAAGGGTGACAATAAGCATATGAATTAAATATTTTTAAATAATTAAATAAAGGCAATTTGTGAATGAACAAATTCCATAAGCGAATTCCGTTGTACCTTATTTTAACTAAGATTTCTCAAAGTGATCCTTCTTTCAATGGATCTATGCATCGAAGTATGCATGAGTTGTTGGTTGAAAAAAAAAAGAAAATGAGTTCAGAACTAAATTTTACAGTAGAAACT
Source organism: Rhaphigaster nebulosa (assembly GCA_948150685.1). Taxonomy (NCBI): domain Eukaryota; kingdom Metazoa; phylum Arthropoda; class Insecta; order Hemiptera; family Pentatomidae; genus Rhaphigaster; species Rhaphigaster nebulosa. The sequence continues at coordinate 126,944,768 of OX411308.1, forward strand.
TTAAACTGTAATTTGAGCGGAGTTTATTTTTCATTAACCATATAGGTGCTCTACTTTTGCATTATAATAATGAATTTAGTTCGCAGTTTTATTTCGTAGCCTCCAGTCAATTATGGGTTAGGTAAATTCACTTTTTCCATTAAACTTTTTTTTTTGTTTTAATTAACAGTTTTTAATACTCTTAATACCATTATTTGCAGTAGCAATGTATTGAAAAGTTTGTACAGGCAGGCATTAAAAATGATGAATCGAATGAAATAATGGAGTTAATTGATGTTTGTTCGAACAGAAAATATTAATATATTAAAATAAAAATTTCTAAAAAAACAACAAAAATACAAACAGAAAATAACATTTAATACAAAATACCTTTTTAAGTACAAAACTTATATACTTTTTTCAAGAATAAATTAAATGAGGAGTAAATTGATATTTTTGTATTCACTTTCCAAGTAATAACAAAGAATTTAAAAGTAAGGCCAGTGGTTCAGGAAATGGGCGATATATATATATATATATATATATATATATATATATATATATATATATATATATATATATATATATATATATATATTATCTTATAAAAGTGAAGTTGCCTAATGGATTCGGGTGTCGGAGAGAAATTTTATTTTTTAACAATAAATACAATAAGGTTAAAAAACAACCCATTAACATAGCAGCTCAGTTACACAAAACTGTTTATATTGAAACAGAGCTGCTAAATGGATCATGTACTTGCTTACAATGGAATATTTTTTTTAAATAATAAATAGTTTTTTATTATAAAGGCTTTTTTAAAAGGAATTCATGAATGTACGAATTCCTGAAAAACAAGCGTCCTGGAAGTACCACATATAAATGTAAGTGTACTCATGTAAAATAAATAATATTTGTTTCGATTATTGTGTATCAATAGCAATTTTTTTTATGATGTTGGATTCTGATGTAAATATACATATTACAACGTTTAAGAGAATGATTAAAATATAAGATCTTTTAAAAGGAAATTCTATAAGGTATGGAGTTAATCATGCCAAACTTGTAAGTTTTTCGCTTTACGATCGTATAAACTGTCTTATTTTATTTTATTTATTTTTAAACTGATTTTCTTTACTTCTGTTAAAAATGTGTTAGCTATGTTTGTATCTTTTTTAAAAACTAGCAATTAATATTAATAACAAACATTATTACATTACAGATAATTAAACTATCGATTTAAGTTCAGAAACTTATCGTTCTGTCGGATAAATTAATGAATTAAATTTTCTTCTTGTTTAATAAAATTTACCAGGATAATGTTTCATCATGTCATGAATGAAGCATAATTAAAGCCACAGGTGATTTTGATTTCCCAAACAATAAATGTCGATTTAATACCCGAAATAATTAGTATAAAAGCTCTTTTTAATGTTTTTCATGATTAAACATATTTTTTCTTTTTTTTATCATTATTTTGTTTTGGGGTCATTTCTATAACCTTTGTAATATCAGATAAAGATTTTCATGAAGCTTTTATTATTAAATTTTGTTAGTTGATTTTATTTGTTTCTAACTCTAAAGCTTTACTAAATTAACCATATTTTATTTTCATGAATTCAGACAAAAATGTAGGATACAAAAGCCGTTAGAGTTTAACCTCAATGCATACAATTGAATGGATGGCTGGAGAGACGTCGGATGTTAATTCTTAATTAATTATTTTTTGGGAATAATGTTTGTTGTGCCTCACTGTTTGGGAATGTTAAGGGTTAACATTTCAAACTAAGTGCTAGATAGTGTCAATCGGTTAGTTTGAGAACTTGATCATTAGTTTTCCCACAAAGTGAGTCTCAGTAAACGCTATTCGACGAAAAAATGTCACACCAAACGTTGCTACAGCCACCAATCCAATTAACTTTATTAGAACAATATAAGTGGATTAAGCGGTGGATCACATGCCCGTACCCATGAGATCCTCATACATCATCAGCCCCTGCCAATTCCCGTATACTAACTACTATGTGGTCATTTTAATCTGAATCGTATATCATGGGTTGATGAAATATTAGTTTCAAAGTAACGGATAACATTTTCATATGGGTTTTATGATTTTATCATGATACATTAATATGATACCATATTATATCCATGATATCTAGAATGATTAAAAATTGGAAATCCTTCGTGTTAAATTCGCTTGTTTAGCCATAGTTGGGATTTTATCAATTCCATGAGTATTTAATTACATCTTCAATTACATAAGAAAATGTTGACTATAATTTTAATAAGAAAATGGTCCAAAACATTAAAGACAGATTGCATTGAAGTAATTGTAATATTCAATTACAATTACGCTAATTGTGTTAGGTACTTGCAATTGCTGCTTGAAACTAAGTAATTTAAATTACAATTACTCTAATTGTGATTGAGTTTCCCAATTATAATTACTCCTAGACACTAAGTGATCGCAATTACAATTACAATTAAATATTTTAATTACTGTAATTGTGATTGACTTTCTCAATTACGATTACTTCTAGACACTAAATATTACAATAACAATTACAATTACTTTTTTTTTTCTTTATTCTGGGACATTCAGTCCCCTAAGTATAACATATTTGTAAAATTTAGGCAGTATTTAGGTGGTTTCACTGGTAAATCAATTTTTTTTTTTTTTTTTTTTTTATAAATATAGTTTATTCCATAAATAATATTACATTGAGCATTTATAATTGATTCGGGATGTACCCTTATACAATACATTTTTTTTTTTATACAGCTTATTTGGACATAAAATTATATTTTATTTATTGGTAAAAATAAAAATGAGAAAGAAAAAAAAAACCCAACACTGTTCTGAAAATTAATAAAATATAGGCTATTTAAATGAAATATAAATGTTATAATAAAATACAGGCTTCTTAAATTAGTATATGTTTTGTTCGTTTATGTTTATATCTGCGTGTAGTAGCTTTTGTATAATTACCTATTTCAGTTATTAAAGGATTTAGAGAGTGGGGGCATGATTGAAAGAATGAATGAGTTAGTTTGAATATGTAATCTTGTATGTAAGATATATTTAATTCTGTGTGCATCTTTGTTATTTTGGTGTAATACGGATAATTGTTGACAATTCTGAGGCATTTATTTTGGAATACTTGTAATTTTTTTAAGTTAGATGCACTTGTGAAACTCCAGATAGGACAAGCGTATGTTAATATTGGCCTTAGTACAGATTTATATAGAATTAACTTATTACTAGGAGATAGTTTTGATTTTTTATTAAAATATGGAAACATTTGGTACATCATTTTCCGGCCGTTTTCTAATTTTATATTAATATGATTATTGAACAGAAGTTTACTATCGAGTGTTACTCCTAAGTATTTCACAGATTTGGCTAACTGAATTGAAGAACCGTTTAATATTACGTTCGGAGGGAGTACAGGTCTTCGTTTTGTAAAAATGATGGCCTCCGTTTTGTCTATGTTGAGGCGTAGTCCCCATTTTTTAAGTTAGTTGGATGTTTTTTTAAATGCTAGCGCTAATCTAATGATAATGTTGTCAATTCGGTAAGAGGATCAGAATAACGCTGTGTCATCGGCAAAGAGGGCTATATCGACATTTTTGATTTTAGGAAAATCATTTATGAATAAATTAAATAATATAGGGCTTAGGCAGGATCCTTGTGGAAGACCGTTAATAGTGTAGTAAATGGGGGAAGATAAATTATTGACTGATACGTAGAAAGATCTATTGCTTAAAATGACTCTATAAGTAATATTAGATATCTTGGGATGTTAAGTTTTATTAATTTATAAATCAGTACATTTGGAGTGACAGTATCGAACGCTTTTTCAATGTCGATCAATGAATCATGCCGGTATGTTTTTTATTATTAAAATTTTCGGTTATATTATCTACAACACGAGCTAATTGGCTGGTAGTTGAATGGTAATGTCGGAATCCGAATTGTTCGTTTATTAAAATGTTATTGGCTAACATATATTGAGTAAGGCGATGCTTTATGATTTTTTCGAACAATTTTGAAATAATATTAAGAAGGCTAATGGGTCTATAACTTGTAGGCAATTCGGGATCTTTACATGGTTTGATCAAAGGAATAAGTTTTGCATTTTTCCAATTGTTCGGAAAGTATTTAAGTCTCATACAGCAATTAAATATTTTTGTAATATGAATTATTGCTTTTTTTGAAAGGTTTTTAATTAATATTGCAGGTATGATATCTGGGCCGGGTGACTTATTAATGTTGAGGGACTTGATGAGATTCGCGACTTCCTGTGGAGAAGTGTGTTTAAAACTATCGGAAGCTGGTATTAAAGTCTTAAAGTCGTCTATAGATTTAGTTACTTTATTTAAATGATATTTTGAGATTGAGTTATTCGGATTGTTTTGAATACTTGCAAAGTGATCGGCTAGAATCTTTAATTTTTGTTTTGAATCGTATTCGTATGTAGTATTAGAGGTTTTTAGGGGAGGGATAGATTGATTTCTTTTGGTAAAAACTTTGTGTATTTTCCACAGAGGTTTAGAACCTTTTTCAAATGATTCCAGTGTTTTAGACCAGATTTTGTTTCTCCACTCGTACAGTTTCTTTCTAAGGAGACTTGTAAGTTTAGTGAGAAATTTCTTAAGTGTAATGGAATTCGAGTGTTGGACTTTATTTTTAATTTTATTTTTAAATTTTATTAAAATTTTGAGAGAAATAGGGATTTCATCAACTCTTGTAGCAACATATGTTTTGGGTATTGATTGGTGAGCTGAGGTGGAAATCAAATCTGATAGGTTGCTGATTGCTTCATCTATTGCATCTTTACTGTTGAGTATAGGATTGAATTCTAAATTATCATTTAGACATTTTTTGTATTTAGGCCAGTTTGCCTCTTTATACTGGTATTTCGCAGTGGGAGGTTGCATAATTGTGTTTAATTTGATGCGAAATAAAACTGGGTGGTGGTCCGAACTTAAGATTGGTAGAGATATAAGACGGCTCAGTGAATAAAATGATTTCGTTAATAAGATATCGAGTGTACTTGGCTTGGAACGCCCATTAGAAGGGTAATACGTAGGTTTATTCGGGAAAAAAATTTGGAGTTTTAGGAGTGAAGCTAAATTTAAAAGTAGTTTGCCATTTTTGTCAGTATTATGACAATTCCATAATTTATTTTTACTGTTTAAGTCTCCCATTATAAGTACCCGCTCATTTAAGTCTGATAATCTTTTTAAGTCATGGTAACAGATGGATTTCCTTGGTGGTAAATAGAGAGAAATTATGGTTAATGTACAATTATTAATCAAGTGTAAATTAATAGCAACTGCTTCTACAGATTTTAAATGAGGTAATGGACATTGGGATTGTTTAAATGATTTATCGATGATAAGCATGACACCGCCTCCATTTCGATCTCTATCCGATCTATAAATGTTGAAATTAGGGATTTTCACTTTGTCAGCATTTGATAGATGGGTTTCAGTTATTGCCAAGATTTTTGGATTGTTAGAGGAAATAAAGTCCTTTAATTCGATTAATTTATTTTTAACGGATCGAGCGTTCCAAAGTAAACAATTTATAGAGTTATGAGCCATAAACAATAAAACAATAATATGTTTTCGTTATTAATTTAATTAGACGCTTTAAAGATATGATAGTAGAACTAAGCTCGTATAATATTACGTGTGCAATAACATCACTGGGTGGGACATGATTCTAGGTTGGCCGGACTGTGCAGAGATAAGAACTTGAGATTGTTTATTAAAATTGTTTATATGTGAATGGTTATAGGTCACGTAAATTGGATTTTTGTTATTGTGTGCGAAGTTAGCTGTGTACAATTTTAAAAATCTGAACAAATCTGCAATTAGTATAAATAAATAATATATAGAAGATATTAATACAATAGCGTAATTATAAAGATAATACATACAGTCCATTAATCCAATAGAGCAATAATGCCTTCAAATAATATGAAGAATTTTGAAATTCCGTCTTCTGCTATATTCATTTTCGCTAGTATATGTTTGAAATTTTTCAGAATAGCAGAAATTTTGAAAGTGCTGAATATAGATTTTATTTCCTTTAACATATCCATCATAGACGGTTCCTTTTCTTTATCTTGAGCTATAAAAGTTTCTTGAGGCCATTTAGCTGTAGACTTAGGAAGATCTGGGAATTCGTTTTTTGAATTTATACTTCTGAGACTTGAGAGTTGCACTTTAGGTGATTGTTTACTCAGTCTCAGGGTTGCATTTTTTCGTAATGAGAGCATTCTTTGGAGTTAGCTGTGTGTGGGCCCTCGCAGTTGGCACATTTTGGTACGAAATTGTCAATATTTTCATTTAAGCAATCGTTGGTATGATGAGTCCCCGAACATTTCATACATTTTGGTTTTTTATGGCAATTGATCGATAAATGGTTAAAGGCTTGGCAATTGAAACATTGAATCACTTCTTTCTTATTGATATATGTTTCCCAGCTTATAATGACGTTGCCCACTGCTCTTATTTTTTTAATCATATTTATTTGAAGTTTGTCGTCCAGAGTAATGATCCAGATAGGTAATTTGGCATGAGGGATTTCTTTTTTTTTAATCATTTGTGTTACTTTTATAACTTTAATTCCTTTCAATGTTAAGTCTTTTTTTATGAATTCACAATCAAAATTTGGGGGAGCTCCTTTCATGATAATTTTAGGTTTGATTTCAGTTTTTGGCGTGTAGGAATGAAATTCCTGACCTTTTTCTAATAATTGATCTTGAACTTTTTTAAAGTCATCTGAATTGTATGTTACGAAAATAGTTTTATTTTGCCGGTATTTGATGTTTATTTCTCCAACTTTGTTTTCATTTATTGATTTTAAAAGTTGTTCATAATCATCAAATGCGTTATATACAACTATTGGTGGAAAAGGTTTAATTTTTACACTGTTTAATGATTCCTGATAATCCTCATCGTCCGATAATATAGAAAAGCTGTTACTTACAGGTAGGTTATATTGATTCATTTTCCTTTTTTTAGATTTTGCTAATTGGTCCAAATTAGGCTGAATTTGGGCCCCTGAGGGTCCAGCACATTGGTTTATTTTGAAGCTAGAACTAATTGTTTTTATAAACCTTAACTGAAATAAAAACTTTAGGCACTAACGCACGCGCAATAAAAGCTCTGTACGATCCAAGGGTCGGGCAGATACTGGTAAATCAATTATATTACGAACTATAAGCCAAATAACAATGATTTATAAAAAGAAAATACAAAAATAACAATAAAAACGTTTATGCACATATTTGCTCAAATTTGCATAGTTATTTATTTTTTACATGGACGCGAAAGATTCGTCATTCAGGGGATGGAGAAATTAGGATGTTCGCCGGAAATTAGGATAAAGCCAATCTTGGGCAGATACCAGTGAGAGATATGAGAGCGTCTGGAGAGACCGAAAATGGATGTTATAAAACAATTCATTAATCATTTCAGTCTCATCTGCCATCACCAGACAGTTCTCCATATACTAAGATTCCGTAATCGAAGTGGGGGAGAATGAGAGAGGATACTAGAAGATGACGGTTACTTGAAGGAAAAGAATCACGGAATCTTTGGAGCTGTTTGAGGATTGGTATAGATTTTCTGGTAATCTGGGAAATATAGTTGGTTACTCCATGCTAGGTTTGAGTCAAAGGTAACTCCGAGGTTTTTCATGGAGTTTTGGAACTGAATAGGAATATTGTTAAGACGTAGTAATGGGTAGTAGGGAAGGTCAATGAGGGAGGGTTTGGAACCAATTAAAGTTGTCTTAGTTTTCGCTGGATTCAGGCCCAACTTATTTTTCGAAGCCCAGCGGTTGATACTATCAATACGATCTTGGAGCTTACGAGACGACTGGATCATTTCGCTATTTGAGTCGGTAACCTACAATTGATGTCATAGCAATATCTACACCATATTTAATTTTATCGCAATTTTTGCAAATTTGTATTCGATTCATCGAAACTCGCAGTATCTATCTATTACTAAGTATCTATCTCTTACCCCATTTATGGGAATAACTTATCTTATTAAGTGCGGTTTCGGCGTTAAGTAATTGCGATTAGCAATTACAATTGCTTGGAATTCTAGAACTGAAATTTCATTTATATATGATTGCAATTAATAATTGCAATTATTTAGGCTCAACTAGTAATTTTAATTGCCGACCGGTTTTACAGTTACTAATTGTAATAAGTAATTACAATTTACTTATTAATTATAATTACATTATAATATTATAATTAAATAATAATTATTATTTATTATAGTAACTATCATAATTAGTTATTATAATTCCGGAGCGCAATTATAATTACACTGGTTCATCAAGTAATTGCAATTACAATTGTTTGTAATTTTATTTCTGCAATTCAAAAGTACAGTGATTAGTAAGTAATTGTAACTGAAATTACATATTAGCCATTAGCCAACAGTGACATTTCCATAATAACCGTAATTGTAGCAACCTCTATGATTAATCGATTAGAGATTCGTTACTGTATCAAAACCTCCCTCTCATTTACTTAGGATTTTTCATGTAAATAATTATTTCTACTTTATCCTAAAAAATAAATTAAATTTTACTGTTACCGCGTATCATTATTAAAAAAATTAGATTACTAAAATAGATTACTTTTAGGTTTTGGTAAGATTTCCAGAGAAACTGTAGCATAAACAATCTTCTATGTTTGTTCATATTTGATGAAAGAAGCATGGTGTAGGAGAGGTGGGGCTCCAGGGCTTTATGCTTTAGACTGCAATATCCGGATCAATGTAGGTGGAGATAATCCGGATATGAGAGAGAAATATAAAACCGAAAGAAATAAATGTAAATTTATAATGGGTTGATAAATTTTTATTACAAAATATTTTTGTAAGGTTTTGTGTGAAGTTTTGACAAAGAATTGCCTTCCAATTTCTATTGAAGATATGCTTTAATAAGCTTTAACTAGTCAGATAGAAACACATTAGGATTACCAACAGCCGCGAGAAAGAAGAGAGAGAAGATGGTTCCATCCCATAGAAAGATAAAAATCCCCTCCTCCCTCCTTCTACCCCTCACCATCATTGATCCTCCAAATGGAGCCTGTGATCGGAGTATTGGAAGAGCGCAGAGTGAGAGAGTGGAAAATAGTGTCTGGCTTATCTCTGTATTGTAGCACTCCTTTATGAGAGAGCTGGGTGACAGTATTGGAAGGTCCCGGTATAGAAATGTATTTCGATTCAGACCACTAGACCCTCATAGGAATCCTTCGTCTGCTGTAGGTTATACGGGAAGAATTCCACAATCGTCTAGTACCGTCACAGAAATACTACCTCTCGAAAATGTATATAATTAAATTACGGAATGCGGGATGTGGGTTATCAGGTTTAAATTCGCCAATCTATCAGATCAATCTTCTTTGAAAAAAAAATTAAAATAATAATAAGCCAATGGAAGAGACTTTTATTTATTGAAGTGCACCTTTATATACCCCATGAAAATTAGCTTAATATATATAAATACATGAGAACGATGATTTACGTATTTGTAAGATATTAAATTTTCCTGTACGGAAATATGGTCAAATTCAGTCCATTGAATCTCTAAATCTCGCGGAAGTACTACGCTTTATGCTTTAGAATTTGGTTTTTCGGACCTCAGACATCGATTGGAGTAGTTCTGTATCCCAGGAGATCTCTAATCAGTACAAAAAAAAAAAAGAAAAAAAAAAGGAACAAGCAAGCCGGTAGGAGAAAACGTGTGAAAATGTTCGAAATCTGTGTCATTAAACCGAATAAACAACCGCGCTAATTTATTCCAGTCAAACCTCCTTTAAAGGAATATATTTTTTAAATAAACAATTTACCATTAATTGTTTTATTTTCAATTTTATTATCCATTAATTTTTACTTAAATATGAATTTAAATATTTCAGTAAGAACATCTAAAGTGGTCATGGAGTGTGGGGCACCCCAGCGTGTAGTTTGTGTCTGGAATTCACTTTTTCAGATCTATTAGCTTTATTGTTGTCTTTTTTTTATACAGAATATCACAAACTAAAAATTCAACATATTATTTGCTACTTGTTAAGAAGTGACTCATTTTTATGTTGAAGTTATAAATGACTTTCTACTTACCGTGTGCTCCATTGCTCAGTTTTTTTTTTAATCAAACGGATTCTCAAAAAAAGTATTCTCGGATTCTCAGGAGGGAATTTGGAATCTTTTACAGGAACTAAAACAGACCAAGAATGTCTTGTTTACACGCCAACCAGAAAAAACGAAGTCCTGTGTAAAGTCTTCATACGGAATGGCAAATTGGAGTAAATTTCTTCTACAAAAAAATATTGCAAGTTGACGGGGTTTGCCTTAGTGAAACCACCATTTAGGAATACAATAAAATAAATTTTAGGCGAATTTTCTTTGCCTGAACTTTCTGTAGAGCCTGAAAAATATTCAACAAATAAATTAGACGTTTACTTAATGGCAGAACAAAGGATAGGAAATCAAACATGAGATTTATAAGCTGCCTCCGACCTGTGTACAATGACCGTCGGTTGATAAAATGCATTGATTCTTGCGTAACTTCAGTTGTAGTGTAACTTCGCAATAGTATATTATTTTCAAATTACAATTTTTTTTTTGTATTTGTATTTTGTTATAAATTACGTATTACACAATTTCTAGTGATATTTTAATAATAATAATCGTAGCATTAAAATGAAGACAGTTTTTCAATTCTACAAATGATAGTACTTTTTTCACATTTATGTTTTCTTTTAAGTAGAGTATATTATTTTAAAACTAATCTAATTAAATTATCTTAAAACTAATTTTAGGGAGCCATACTCAAAAATGATAAATTTTTTTAACATAAATTAAGTAGGTGGGGTATGTCGTTAGTGAGTTACCGAAATAGAGAATCAATCTAGAGTTAATTTATTTTTCCTAAAATTCTGAACAGTTGATTTCGAGCAATCTAGATTCTGAAGTTAAAAATAATTGATTATTGATGCTTAATAATATACCTTCAAGCCTTGCTTCTCAACTTTATCATCATTCTGCTATGACTAAAGCAAATGAGCGCCATCTTATAAAAAAACATAAAATAATGGCGTTGTCAATAAAGGTCAAGAACGTTATATTGGTCTTTTAAATTGCATCATATATTGTTGTGGAAGCTGAAGGAGAAAATGCCATGTCAGCAAACAGCCAATTTCCTCTATAGCGAACTATATATCATCTGCGCCGGGTTTATTTTCGAACTAATTTTTTTTTAATAGATCATAGGTACATATAAATGTGTAAATGAAATCATATGCATTCATCTGTATATTAAGACCCTTAGTGCACATATCCTAAAGAATAACGAAATTTTACCCGGATGATGGAAATTAGAATATTTTAGTTCCTAATCCTTTCAGTGACCCAATCATTTATTCTTAAAAATATGTAATAAATGAATATTTTATTTATAGATTTAGCGTATAGGTCTGCCTATAAGTGCTCACAAAGCTGCTATAGTGTGGGATCTGACCATTCAATAGAATGGAGAGATCAGGTGGTTGGTGACTACATAATCTCTCTTCTAAAACCGCTCGTCACGAATCTTTACTTGAGGTAATGGTTAGGTTATAAGATCACGTCCAAACGCCAGGTTTTTCTAAACCATTGAAGTATAAGATAATTTATGAGCGAATATTTATAAAAGAATAATACTATATTAGCAGAAAAATGAGATATTTGCATTGAAAATGTTGAATTAAGGAATAGTTTTTTAATTAAAGCTAATTTTTCGCGCCAGATACCTAGCAAATTCTCAGTGTAAATGCAAAGAAGGAGAGAAGCCGCTAATAAATTAGATGAGCAGTTCAAAATAACTACCAGAATTAATTAAATGTCTGTTGAGGAAGGCATAATAGAACTCTTCATCTCTGTTTTACTAATCGCAAAACTAAACTAATTCCTTTTTGAATAAATATTTAAGTTGACAATGCTCTTAAGTAATGAATGGTAGTATGGAAATGGTTTTATTCAAAACGATTTCGCAATAATGAGTAGATAGACCTATTAAAAAAATATATCTCTGTGATGATTTTCATTATGTCCAAACATTCAGTACTGTTATCTTATATTTCTCTTTAAATATTTCCTGCAATTTAATTCCAACTATAACTTTTAAAAATTTGGTTGTTCCATTTTTTATCATAATCATGATATATTACTTTTCCATTGATTGGTAGGTTTTGTAGACGTATTGCAAGAACTTGATTCTAGTTTATTAAGTACATGTTGTAGGCCTTTTTTTCAGAAGTTATGTAAGGAACAAGCTCTGAATTTTGATTGTCATATTTGTTAAAATGTAATAAACAGAAGCATTAATGGTTTCACGTTAAGAAGTCAACCTCTGGGATTTCCCCTTGGTTCCTGTTAGGTACAGTAGCCTATTTTGGCCAAGAAGATTGCCTACGTACTTTAGCCGAAACGTCGCCATTGTAACAATAATACAAAATATGTACTGCTTTTCCATTTGTTGCTTTTTATTATATTACGTTTAATGCACCCCAACAAAATCACTACTATATATTATTACGGTAGTATAGATCCCTTTTCCGGCTCTCAGGAGCGATGGGTTTTGACGGGTGAGGTATCAAAAGAAAGGAAATTTCACGGAGAAGTGACGAATCCTGATTTTGTTTCTTAAAATCTTACAAGGGCTTAAATAAAAGTGGTGAAAAAACTGGGAGGTTTCACAAATTTGACGACTGAGAGTCAGCGGATCGAGACGGGATAAGTTGGGTTTTAAAGATTTTGACGCGGACATCAAAATCACATACGCTCCTATGGAGCGTATTGGTCCAGCGTTTTAAACCTTAAAAACCTACCGTTTTCGAGATAACGCACGATATAGGTCCACACGGGTCCTATGCCATCTTGCGTATGGGTCGTTGTCATGGCAACTTCATATCAATTTGAATTATTTACAAACACTTTTAATGAGTGGGAAATTATATATTATTTCCCATGTCCAACCCTAAAGGGCACTTCTATGTATGAATACTACACATTGAAAATGGTAATCAAATTGCCATACTGCTAAATTGAAGAGATGTTTTCCAGTGGGGTAAGCTAATTACTTATTAAGTATGAGCTGTAACTTCAATATGGTCATTACAAACTATGTAGCTTCACCAAATGTGTGTTAAATACACTTTCTTGATAATATTATATTGTTTCCCTAATATCGCTCACACTTCGAATGTATTAGGGATTAGAATAAACATTGATACCTAATGCGAGAGTTCTCGCCCGGGTATACTAGTCACTACTATATATTATTACGGTAGTATAGATCCCTTTTCCGGCTCTCAGGAACGATGGATTTTGATGAATGAGGTATCAAAAGAAAGGGAATTTCATAAAGAAGTGACGAATTCCAATTTTGTTTCTTAAAATCTTACAAGGGCTTAAATAAAGGTGATGAAAAAACTGGAAGGTTTCAAAACTTTGACGGCTGAAAGTCGGCGGATCGAGACGGGATAAGTTGGGTTTTAAAGATTTTGACGCGGACATCAAGATCATATACGCTAATATGGAGCGTATTGGTCCAGCGTTTTAAAGCTTAAAATCCTACCGTTTTCGAGATAACGCAGGATATAGGTCCGCACGGGCATCATGCCAGCTTGCGTACCTGCCGTTGTGATGGCAACTTTATACATTTTAAAACCAGTTGAGACTGTTAACAAAAACGTATTAATAACTGTGAAAATGTTTTATAAATAAAATATTGTTTTTATGTTTCCATGAATGATAGAATACTACAAACAGAAAGTGGTATAGCTGAGTCTTATTGCTTAACTTAACTGTTAAACTGAGGGAGTACTTTCCAATAGGGCAAGTTAATTACTTATTAAGTATTAACTATTACTTGAACATAGTCATTATAAACTATTATAAAGTTTCACCAAATGTGTGTGTTAAATAAATATCTTGATAATATTATATTGTTTATCGCTTATACTTCGATTTCAATAAGGATACATTAAGATATGTAATGCGAGAGTTCTCGCTCGGGTATACTAGTAATTATCTTAATCAAACAATGACAGTCTACCATTACCCATAATTTTATATCGCCTATGCTTGTTGAGATCGTATGAATTGTTTATGCATTTTTTTATTTAAGAATTGTGTCACGGAAAGTCTCCTTCAGCTCTGAGGAAATCTTTTTACTGGATCAGATTTACTATTATCATCAAATCGATTTATAATATTGAATAATTGATGCTGGTAGGCTTTCTTTTCAAATTAAAAGAAACATTTTTCCCCCACACTATTTACTAATGTTTTACCACGTTTAACGTACGCGTTTCGAAATATTTTTTTAAAAGATAGATTGAGTTAAAAGGAATATATCTGGATAAAAAAATAGTTTTTTACAAATGATATAGTAATTCACAGACAGTTGAGTAAATTTAACGTTTTTATTATTTAACTTGCTGGTAACCCGTTCTTCGTGCAGGTATGATAACACTGAGCATGATTCAGAGCGTTACCCGAATAACACCAGGAGGGCTTTTGTTCATTTTTATGAACCTTCTTCGTTTTTTACAATTTTTTATTTAGCAGATTTTTAAAATTTATAAATAGGTAATAATAAATAATATATTAATTATATCATTACTAATTCATGATACAAAATGTCGCAAACAAACTGTTTACAAGTTTGGTTTTACCGGAGAACCCCATGATAAACTATGTTGGCTGTCCGCTACCCTGTGGCATTAAGAAACTAATTGCTGGATCTCTTGAGCCGGAGGTTGGCTGTACAGCTGGCCATATGAGAATCATTCTGACTCCCTTATTTACGGATACATCAAGACTAAGTAAACTTTCCTGCAAAGTCTTACTCAAAGAAGTCTAAAAGCTCATGTATATCCTTGCTAGTCTCTCTGACGTTCATCGGACGATCTGCTGCAGCAGGATTAAGAAGGTCTATTTAATGACAAGTCCTAATTGATCTCACTTTTTTTATAAATAAAATAAAATATTAGTTTGTCCTTCACTTGGTCTTAACATTGCTGATAACAGTCTAATGTTAAAAACTTTATTAGGGTTCTAAATAATAACCTTATGAAGTTTGGTTTAAATTGGCTCACCCTTTTCTCCATTATAATCGACACTCTGTTCCAATTTCTAAAGAGGATAAATTATTATAGTAAAATATAATGATGATTTCTGAAAGCTAATGACCTTCGGGGTAGAGGCTAAATCAAATTAAAATAAAAAGGATATATTTTTTATATATATTTCTTTGGGATTAAATTACGAAGTCAATGGAAATTTATATACTTTCTACAATATTCTTATTTATTATTCTCAGAATGACTCTTTTCCTAACTTAATTTATTCATGTGCGCTGTCAATATATAGCTTTAACGTAAAACAGGACAAAATGTTGAAAAGTGCTGTAAAAGTTATAATTTGTAAAAAATGTGTTGTTTTTTTATTTTCCGTTTTACCATACATTATATACTTTTTCTCTCTGCATCTTCCAATGTAGGCCTTTGAATATGAACGCGATTATTAGAAAACATTTAAAACTATTTTATGATTGGATAACTATTTCTGTATATTGTTAAACCACTTTTAACTACAGCTAATGCTTCATTATATAATAGAATAATAATGAGCCGACTGCCTTATAATATCGAAATGGAACAATTTGCACTGAGCGACGTCTTTATCAATATTCTCGTATTATGATACGTGTTCTCTGGAGAGTACGTGCTCGGCATGGACTGCCTCCTCAGTAACACTTCATTTCCGATCTAGGAATAGGTCTTCCGATTGTCTTCTCCGCGGCCGGATCTTCCGATGGCTACGTGATTGTCATTGTGACGAAGAGACTCAGGTCGCACACATGGCCTGGCTCGGGAAGTGATTTTTAATATTGCTACTCCACTAGCAGTTCAGGTCTTGATAACCATCCACTGTTTGATGAACTTATAGTTTTTGTTTCATTATATTTGGCTTTTAGATTATTTTAGTTTTTTCTACATCATACGCGTACAAATACTTGCATATATAAAAAGAAATTTTATATAGGTGCAACATTATCCTTAAGAATATTCCACATTTTATTCATCATCATCATCAAAGGCACTACAACGTGTCTTCGCCGCATCAAGACGTTGCTTCCATTCCTCTCTGTCTTGTGAAAGGGTCTGCCAAGCTCTTGTGCCCGGAAGTTTCAGGGGATCGGTTTCCGCATCGTCTGCCCATCCCAGTCGTAGCCACCCTCTCTTTCTTTTTCCGCCCACAAGCCTCAATAGTTATTTCTTATTTGATGAGTCACCATTCATTCTGACGACATGTCCTGCCCATCGCAGTCTTGAGAATCTTATGTATCATCCACATCCGGTGCCCGGTAAATCTGGTACAACTATGCATTGTGCTGCAGCCTATACTGGTATATTCTTGAAAACGTGAAACTTATTAGAGTTTTAGGGGTTAATCCAAATTTAACACTGGCGAAACCGCGGGACACACTATCCTTTAGAATTTTCCACGTTTTATTCTCATCAGAGAATAATTTATATTTTTTTTGTTCATTTTTATGAAGAAAAGTGTTCATCCGATGGAATATATTTCAATATTGTTCATATTCTGACGGAATATTATCCATCCCCTATTATTATTATTATTCCTAATCAATTTAATTCTAATTTCAAAAAAAAAAGATTTAGCTTTTAATGTAATTGTCTGAAAGGACTGTTTATTTCGTGATTTGTTATGCCTCATAACCTAAGTATAATTATAAAATTTTACAAAAAGGAATTTCAATGTTTAGGTAAATTGATTCCAAAAGAAACATATTTGAGATACTTTATTAAAGAAATAACTATAAATAAAATACCATAAAAAAAAACAAAAATCAATTTATGTTATTTTTAATTTTATTTTCCAACCTATCAAGTAAAGAATTTTATTAATTTTTCTTCATTGCATTCTTATTCATTTTTTAATTTGCTTGGTGTCCCGAATTTTATTCGTAATCTTCGCCTCCTCTATCGACCTCCTTGGAGTAGCTTCTTCCTTACTCTCAAGTAGTGGGTTGTACCTTTTAAAACAATTTTTGTACAATTTTTTCCCTCTGGTACACAATGAGGGAACTCGCTCACGGTCGCAGTATGCTATTGCGTTCCCGCCAACGATTAAGTGTCATATGGGGTTTCACGGGTATCATTGGATTGCTCTTGAGCAGTCCTTAACAACACACATCTCAAGTAAAACAGACAGACCATGGTTACTTATTTTCATGGTATTATCTGACGGAATATCATATTTCTAAACATGTTTATAATTTATTTTGAATAAATAAAAATAAGCATTTGCATTTTGATGCTTTTAAATCTATTGCCATAAAACTCTATTGCCTGTTAGGAAATGATACTTCCCTCTCTTAATATAAAATAAATTAAACACCAATTCTTGCTATTTACTATTGTTTGAAACTAAGAAAATATGGAAGATTACTAGGAGAAGGAAAGAAGATTTATTAGAGCCTTTAGCCGTTCAGCATTTTATTAATATTAACGTGCTACAACGGAGGTAATTGCGGTCTGGAGGGAGGGGATATAGAACATCAGTATTCATGATGGCTCCTGTGGTTAGCATTTTGTTTAGCTTCATTCTCCAGACAAAATAAGCTAGCAGTCGTTTAGCAATCTCTGGATTAGAATGGTTGTCTCTGGCCGTCTTTTTCATGTTTTTTTTTTTTAGATATGTCAGGACCTATGTACGATTTTACTGAGATATTTCATATCTACTTGAATAACCGCATAAATCACGTAGCTATATAATTTAAGTATGAACTTTTCTGCATTTATCAAAATTATTTCATTCTCGAAAAAAGAAATTTTCATTATTTTGTTATTAAGTGGCTAGTAAATGACTTCAATGAAACAGTAGCTATAATTTATTTTTTATGAACACAATATTATTTTTTATCTCGTACATCATTTAAATATATGTTGGATGGAACTGGTAAATTGCTATAATATCTAACTATAAGTCGCCCAGCATTCGATGGCAGCTCGAGATCGAACTCATGCGACATTAAGGTGAAACTAATGGGTTTTTTTCCTTATCCTCCGATTTAATTCATAAAATATTAACAAATGTTTACATACATTACATGATGATATTGTAATCTTGTAATTTATGTATATATTTGTAAATATTTTGTTTATAAAATCGGAGGAGTAAGGAGAAAAAAATAACGTTAGTTTCAACTTGGTGCTGCATGAGTTAGTTCTCGGGATGACATCGAGTCGTTAGCGAGCTAAAGTTTTGATATTGTATAGGTTAGAATGTTTAAGTAAAATATATTAGTTTGTTAAATATGGTTAAAAGTAAAGATTTTTAATAAAAAATTAAATTAATTTTTTTGGAATGTTTATGGTTAAAATAGATCGAATAAACAAAAAAAAATATATTCTTTCAATCAAGGTATTTCTAATTAGTTTAACAATTCACATATTATTATTTATTTATACACATAGTGATAGTTTTATACTCATGAATATTCACTTACGTCTTGAAATTGACTATTATTATTGAGCTCGCCGTTTCGACGTGAGGATTATAGCATGAGTGTTATTGGTTTATGACCTCTTTAAAATATGTATATTTTTTATTTTTCATAATTCCTATTTATAAAACTGTATCTCGTGGTAAACCTATCAAAGTTCTCGATGCTCTTCGCGGATTCTGCAAAGAATTACTTCTACTTTTCTTGAACTAAGAAAGATAGTTTTCATTTAGAGGAAGTTTGTTCAACATTTATTAAGCCTTGATCTGCTTAAACTTTATTTTTCTTCCCGCTTTGATCGGATTTTGTTCTCCATAAGTTTTGTCCAGTCTTGTTTTATTAATGTAATAGAGGTTTTTACGATATACCTCTCATCATTACGTGCCTATAGGAAATTACATAAGTTCACTAATTATTTTGAATAATAAAATATCTTTTAAATCATGGCGCAACGAATGATCGAAGCCTTTTTGTGAAACCTATATTTTTAACATTTTTTCCGTGTTAATTTAAAGTAGAATTTGGTAATCCAAGCACGGATGAATATTCAACCATAATCTTAAGTCTATAAATCTTGAATGGAACCTTTTCTTTCATCCTTTTTTTTTTTTTTTTTTTTTTTTTTTTTTTTTTTTTTTTTTATTATGCTGCTATTAACAAATCATAAACATCATAACATATTATTTATGGCAACTATAAGTACTGACAAATTTAAAGTTTTTTATTTTTATGAAACCAGCTTTAAAATCAATAGCCTTATATAATACTACAAGATTAGAACTTACTATTTAGTAAAAAATAAGAATAAATTGAATATTAGCGTCTGCGGGATACTTGTGAAGATCCGTAACTCACTTGATACCACGAAAGCCCATGTTCAGACCTCAGGAAACCTCAACGAATTTATCTAAACGGAGTGTGGTCTCGGAGAGATCCGGCCAGTTTCCTGAATGATTGAGCAGATAATTGAATAAAGGAGTAGCTGATCTCATCATGAAATTAATTTCCACTTGAATTACATTTGATAAAACCAGGTGAAAAAAGAATCTGGTATTCAAGTACCTATCTATTATTCATGTACACCAGAGAAGGCAGTATGTAAGTTTTCAGATTTTGAGTAGGTATTAATACTTTATATTAATTATTTAGTATATTAATATATCATGTATAATAAATACCTTATATAATATATTAATATATTATAAATAATACCTTATATAATATAGTAATATATTATATACAATACATTATATAATATATTAATATAGTATATTCATACGTTAATAAAAGTTTACAAGAGTATTGTTATAATTGTTGTAATGTAAAGAAACTTGTTAAAAAAGTACACCTGTCACAGTTTTCGGTTAGAACCGCTGATAAAAATATTTTATGTCATACTGTTCTCAAATCGTTTCTTAAAAAGGTGCAAATAATTATCAATTGATGAACGTTAATTAATAAATTAAATCGAAAGACCATTGGGAGTATAATCAAAAGTATTCCATGTATAGCATTTCCAAGTCAATTGTAACCTTTTCCAAATCAATTGTCACCTTTTCCACATCAATTGTCAACTTTTCCAAATCAATTGTAACCTTTTCCATTTCAATTGTAACTTTTTCCATTTCAAATGTAACCTTTTCCATTTCAATTGTAACCCTTTCCAAATCAATTGTCACCTTTTCCAATTCAATTATAACCTTTTCCATTTCAAATGTAACT
Organism: Rhaphigaster nebulosa; assembly: GCA_948150685.1. NCBI lineage: Eukaryota > Metazoa > Arthropoda > Insecta > Hemiptera > Pentatomidae > Rhaphigaster > Rhaphigaster nebulosa. The sequence goes on from OX411308.1 coordinate 126,965,094, forward strand.
TTTTCCATTTCAATTGTAACCCAACCGGACATGAATTAATTCAGTATTATTTATTTTATTATTGAAAAATAATTCTTTTAATTACATTAATGACTTTTGAAATAATTTCGACATTTTTTTCGGTTATTAGATAATTGATATTAAGTGCTAATTTCAAGTAGATAGTTTAAATTTTTTTAAATAAAATTGATCATTTATTTTTAAATATTTATTAGTTTTTATTTATTTAAAATGGGGGGGGGGGAGGAGAGGGTGGATTTCATTGTTTAGGTGATTGTTCATTAGGTTTTCGAAGTTGTTAATGTCAAATTTACTACCGTAATTTTGTTCGGCCACGATTATTTCTACTTAATTATTAGTTTTCGAAATTTTTCGGTATGGTTATCGTTTTCTAGGGCGCTATTTCCGAATTCATTATCGAATTTCCAGTCGCGCATGCGAGTTTCGTTTTTCCGTTGCTATTGAAGATTTTTATGGTAAAGGGATGATTCAAATGTTATCGAGGGTTCTGATTCCATTTTTTTAATTGGATTTTTAATTGCACATGTGCATTTCTTTTTTCCGTTGCTATTGAAGATTTTTATGATAAAGGGATCGTTTATTAGGTTTTCGAGGACTCTGATTCCATTTTTTAAATCGGGTTTTGGATCGCGCATGCGCGTTTTGCATTTCTGTTACTGTTGGAGATTTCTGTGGGATCGTTCATAAGGTTTTCGAAGGTTCTGATTCCGTTATTTGAATTGAATTTTTTATCGAGCATGCGCATTTCAATATTGCGCAAAAAAAAAAAAAATATTATCTCATATTTGTGTTTTGAAGGCTTTTAGCTATATAACATATATTATATTCTTCTACAAGTTGCTCAGTAATAAAACCTTCAAACTTCTAAAACATTTATTTAACTTATAACGCTTGCGACTATATTGTGCATTCTCAAAACATACATCTAAAATCATGTAATTCATTTTATATATATCTCAGTATATTCATCATCATAATTATCAATTTGTCTTTACATAGGGTTAATTAACATTATTTGTTAATAATATAAGACATAAATCTTTTCTACTAATTGTTTAGTAATTAAATATTGTTTATTCTTATATTTACTGGTGAAACTTCAGAATCATTTTTAAAAAATTTAGATTTTTAAGACCTGATAGATCTTAAAAATTTAGACCTTCACCAGGTTGGCGTCACGATTTTGGAATTTTACCGAATAAAGAAAATCGTTTCTTAAAATATATAAATATATATAAGTTAAGAGCCAGACCTAGCTAATAATAGAACTTAATCCTACTAGGAATATAAACAACTCCCTAAGAGTATATAAGTAGTATTACTTGGTGAATAAAGTCAGTTATTAACCAGCTCTTGTTGGGTTATTATTTAAAAATCTTTATTTTTTAAAAGTTTTCTAACCCGGACTCGTTAAGTGGTGCCGAAACCCGGGAGCGGAGCGGAGTTTTCGTAGCGGAAGATTTTTTTTTTTGTTACCGGTCAATCATGAATGGAAAAATGCAGGAGACCGGATAGCAAGGAATACTTCGAGTGCCTACGCTAACGTTACCTAATGATGTTCCGCCTCAAACGACAACCACGCTGGCGCAGGCGCACGCAAATCTTGCCGCGGTAGAAGCTAATGCCATAGAGCTGCTAAAATTGAAGAGAGCAAATGCCAAGGATATTAGGTACACTATAGGCGAGCTAGACAAGTTCAGTGGGGAAGTGGGAGAGTTAAACCACTTTCTGAAAGGAGGTGACCGGATTATATCCCTAATTGACTCAATGGCCGCGGAAGATTTGATTGAGGCTAGAGGAGTTGCGGCTTTGGTGTGCCGAGTGAAAAGGAGTGTGCTGAACCTGTTCAGGCAGATGAGGACAATCCGTGGGACACTGTAAAGGCGCAGCTGAAGAAGGCGTTTGGAGGGGGTCGGTGGGCCCCGGAAGAGGACATGCTGCAAATGTTTAGAGAAATGCGGAAGCCTCACCAGAGCAGCGGCCAATACGCGGGCATACTATTGGCACGATTTAATAAAATTACTGAGAAGCTGAGGGAGACCATGAGTGCGGAGCAGGCGGAGGCAAGGATGGCATTCTTGGCCACAATCCTGAAGGTTCAATTGGCTCGAGACACAGGAAGGAAAGACGGCTTGTCCCAAGAAAAGAGCTTTCTAGAATGTGCACAAGAATGGTGGATGCCAGCGCCAGAGACAAGGAGGCAAAGTATAGCGGGGAGGAAGAGGTAGGATGGACCAGAGTCCCATTCTGTAGGCCGGAGATGAATAGAAATCGGCCGCGGTTTGAAGCTAGTAGAAAGAGAGAGAGGTAGAGAGCTACCGGCGGGAAAGGCCTACGAATCGGGTCAGGAGACCGGTAATTGAGAGGAAACTTGGTAGGAAGGAAGAGAGGAGGTGCCATGAATGCGGTAAACCAGGACATCTGGTGGCACAATGCCCCCGGACCAAGTGTTTCGAATGTGGTACGGAAGGGCGCATAGCCCGGCAGTGTCCGTGCATTTATCGTCGAAAAGAGGTGTCTCATGGCGAGCCCATGGAAGTCAACGCGCAGGAGGTGCGTGGAAGAGAAAGGATTTCCAGACGAGCGGGAGCGTCCTTGGAATCGACAGACTATCATCGGACTCTGAGGAGGAGCCAGGTAGCAGCAGCGGCGAGGATAGTCGAAGCGGTCGGGAGTAGCAACGACGTCGGGCAACACAGGCTCGAGGACAGTGGCAGGCGATGGCAGGGAGGAAGACTAAGGCTTCGGCATGAGGAGGGTATCTGCAGAGAGGCGACCGAGCTTTCACGTGTAACACCATTGAACGTAAGCTTAAATGTTGGTTGCCTATAATTGAGATTCAGAGTGGGGTGAAGTGCCAAGTGGACACGGAAAGCTCGAGCACCCTGTTGTCAAAATCTGCTGTAGAGAACTTATGCGGCAAAGGGAAGGCGCTTCAGGTTCGAAAATACGGCTGTAAGTTGCTCACGTTGGGTGGGCCATGTAGCTTGATAGGCGAGGTAAAGATAGGGTTGCGTCAATGGGGAGAAGGACAGGGCAAATTACGAGTACACGTGGTAGAGAGCATGCCGAGGAAATACCGTGTCACCGGGCTGTCAAGGATACCAGGGTCGGGGCAGTCAGCAAGGAGGATTGGAGACGGTCGCTTATGCGGGAATTTCACGACATTTTCTATAAAGAAGGGGATGTGCTAGGAACCACTGGGAGAACGGTACACGAAATTCCCCTCAAACATGATCGGATGACATATGTTAAGAGAAAGCAGTACCCCCAAGCACTGCGGCGTCACATCCGCGAGGAGTTGAGAAGAATTGCAGCGACAGGGGATAATTGTGAACAGTTCCTCCCCATATAATAGCCCCTTAGGGGCAGTTAAGAAGAAACCAGCGCCGGGAGAAACTATGGAAAAATATCGCGTAGTGGTAGATTTTCGCCAATTAAATAGTAATACTGTGGATGAGGCTTACCCCATCCCGCGATTCGATGATATCATAGACAGACTGAGTGGGGCGAAGGTGTTCAGCACATTAGATTTAAAAGCTGGATATCATCAAATCAAACTTCACCCGCGAGATCAAGCTAAGACCGCGTTTATGTTCCAGCGGGGACATTCTGAATTTACGCGGATGTCCTTCGGGCTGAAGAATGCTCCCCTCACATTCCAGCGCTTAATGGACGAATTCCTCAGGGGCATCGACGAGGGGATCTGTCAAATTTATATGAATGATCTGCTTGTTTTCAGTAAGTCCGAGGACGAGCATGTTCACCATTTGCGACAGGTGTTCGCGAGGATTCGCGAGTTTGGATTAAGGCTATCCCCAGACAAGTCGGTTGTGGGAAAGGGTAAAATAAATTTTTTAGGCCATACTATATCGAAGGAAGGGGTTCATCCGGACGCTGCAAAAGTCGAGGCAATTACTAAGATGGCTATTCCCCGCGATATCAAAGGAATCCGCCGGCTTCTGGGGGCTCTTAATGATTATAGGCGGTTTGTCCCGGATATGGCGCAATACTTGGTGCCCATTAATAGTTTGTTAAAAAAGGGGGCGCGTCTGATCGTTACGCCCAATATGGAAGATAACATTCGGAGATCCTCGTGTTTCCAGATTTCACCAAGCAGTTCACGGTGACTACCGATGCCAGCGAATACGCATTAGGTGCGGTGTTGTCTCAGGAGAGCGGGGGTGGGGATCGTCCCGTCGCATACGCCAATAGAAGATTGACCGACGCCGAAGCGCGATACATTGCGTTGGAACGGGAACTCCTTAGGGTCGTGTGGGCAATCGATCATTTTCGCCCGTACTTATTTGGGAACCGTTTTCGGGTTCAGACGTGGGGAAAGTTTGCAGTGCGTGGGGAAACTAAAGGAATCGTCCGCACGTGTGTCACGATGGAAAGAGCTCCTAAGCCAATATTCCTTGGATACTGTTTACAAACCCAGCAAAGAGAACGTAGTCGCGGACTGGCTGTCGAGAGCAATCACGGTTAATGCCATCGAGGATGCTACCGCAGGGCCATCCCGCGACATTCGGCAATTTCTGCAGGACTGGTCGCCGAATAGTGCAGGGGCGCCAGGTGGCTACGGGAGCAGGACAGGAAGGGGCATCGTCGGGTACAGAGAGTTCGTCGGGAGAGAGACCGGCAGAGATGGAGGAGATCGACGAGATCGTCAATGATAAATCGAGACAGATCATTTGGAAAACCGAAACCGCGGACCTACTGTCTATCGAATACCTCCGATATGGTCGGTCGCGTATCAATATCATTTCATCGTCACCGGGAGTTCGCGTTGATAGAGTTTGCCAGGCGTTGAAGGATGCTTCTGCCCCAGGGCGCACGCATCATTTATATGCGGGCAATGCGACGATTTGGGAAAAGGTGAAGCAAGTGTGGAAAACCGAGCAAATCCTGGATCGCGTTTTTGTTCGCTGTAGGAGGCTGGTGGAAACAGTTAGGGAAAAGGACCGCCAAGTCGAATTGACCACTGCATATCATCAAGGCAAAACCAATCATCGGGGAGTCAGTGAGACCCTACAGGCCTTGAAAAGGAAATATTTTTGGGTATGCATGAAACAGACGATACAGAATGTTATTGGGTCTTGTGAGGTTTGCATGTCTACTAAATATGACCGTCATCCACCCCGGGCAGTACAGGAGGAGACACCTACAGGAGATAAGTCACTGCGCGAATTGCAGGTGGACACGTTTACATGGAGAGGTTTTCAGTGGATGACGATAATTGACGTGTTTAGTAAAATCGCACATCCTATTCAGGCGAAAGCGGCAGAAGCGATTTTAGAGGCCCTGCACACATGGTTTATGGTTTACGGGGCACCGGACCGTATCACATCCGATAAAGTGAGGGAATTTGATAATACGGCGGTGATCGACGAAATGAAAACCCTCGAGGTCATGTGGTATTTTAACACGCCGGGTCATCCGAAGAGTCGGGGAGCGATTGAGCGCTTACACAGCACTCTCAGCGATCACCTCGGGGTCTACCAGGTCGATAAGGGATTGGCGCCGGACATAGCAATGCGTAAGGCGATAGCGGCTTACAACCACTCTATCCATTCGGCAACTGGTTTTTCACCATTCGTGGTCTTGTTTGGGTTTCGCGGACCCGGAAAGGACTATGCGGGGACGGCGGGGGACTCGCCAGAGGAACGCAGCATCATTACAAACCAGATACAAGTCCGAGGGTTATGGAGAAAAGTGCGTGAGCGAAATGTTAAAGAGAAACGAACCAGGGTAGCGCGGGAAAATGTAAAGGTTAGGGATCGTCTGGGGGACATCAAAATAGGATCGATCATATATCGCCGCAGTTACGAGGGTCCATTCCGCGTAGTCGTTATCCAGGAGCATAATGTCGTGACTATCGTAACCGTGGGAGTGCCCAAAAAGAGGCGAACCGTTCATATAGAACAACTTAAATTCTCCTTAGGTGATACATTGGGATCTGGAGCGTCTTCACCTATACGGGCGGGAAACTGCGTGTAATCAGTTTTTTTTTTTGTAATATTGTATTCAATGAGTATATTGTGTTTTGTATTTTGGCGGTACATATATCGAAGTAGTATAATTTTTTGTTTGTAGTCACAGAGTGTATATTTTCTTTGTATTAAGACTGTACATATTTCTGTTGTATTTTTTATTTTTTTATATGTATTATTATTTTTTGTACTATGTATTTCTTAACTTGTACTTAGGGAGTATCCGTATTGTACAGGAGCGAGTTCTATGACTTAACTAGTTGGGCAAAATTTTTTTTTTTTGAGTTTCCGGATGTATCCGAAACTGGGAGGGGGGAGTTAAGAGCCAGACCTAGCTAATAATAGAATTTTATCCTACTAGGAATATAAACAACTCCCTAAGAGTATATAAGTAGGATTACTTGGTGAATAAAGTCAATTATTAACCAGCTCTTGTTGCGTTATTATTTAAAAACCTTTATTTTTTTTAAATGTTTTCTAATCCGGACTCGTTAAGTTATATATAAATATATACACAAACGGAAGATTTTATATATATATATATATATATATATATATATATATATATATATATATATATATATATATATATATATATATATATCCTGTACATAGGATTTTAATTGATTTAAGTGAGCTAGCCCAACAAAGTTAGGACCAATCTGTTGCTAACTGGTGTCGTATATTATATTCTTATCGAATTTCAGTTAATTAATTTTAATTTTATTTAACAATATTTAGTCCTTATGAAATGGAAAAATCATTCAATGATGAGCTGAATCCTGAAAAATATATCTTATTACTCGTTACAAAATAGTTTTTATTTTTTTAGCTACTATCAAGTTTCTTTCCTCCTGATACTTTTTCCCTTTAACTATTATGATAATGCTACAAATTTGAATGAAAGCTTTGTCCTCTTAGTGCAAAATATTTCCTAAATTCTGTTTAAATGGTTACTATGAATAAGATAGTATCTCGCATAACTCAGAAACGGTTAGCCGTAGGAAGTTGTAATTCTGTATTTAGGATTATAGTAAAATGTAGTTGTGAACTTCCCTTTTTGGTCAATGTTTGATTACCGGAAGGGATACTTTACTTGAAGGTCATAATTGATTTCCATCAAAAATTATATTAAAATACTATACAAAACTTCTCAAATTTAGTATTTATAATTTATATATTTATTTAAACAACATACTAGATTTTGGTATAAATTGGAAAACCGGAAGTGGTACTATATTAGACTTTCATCAAAAATTGTATTAAAATATAATTTACAACATCTCAAATTTGGTAAATAGAACTTTTATATCGATATAGATTTTGGTTAAAGTTCGTGAGCCGAAAAGGGTACTTTACTTGAAGGTCATAATGATCTTACATCAAAAATTATATTTAAATTAAAAGAGAAATCATATGTTTCGGTAATAAAGGCTACCGATAGGTATGAAGATTACAAACGCAATTTGGTTTCCAATCCAATTAAATATTTTTATTACTTGTTTTAAAAGTGTTAAAATTGAGTGTAAAATTCCCCAGTTTTCCTCCCCATTTGTGAGATCAACAAGTCTGCAGTATGAGAAGAAGATATTAGTTAAGTGGGTTTTTCCGCTTAAAATGTTGGAACTGTCGATTTCCAATGCTTTATCCAGTGATATTGACAGTTTTATTGTTGTCACGGAACATGAAGAAATATCTTGGAAACTAGTTACCTACTGAAGGAAAACGACATATAATAACGGAATGAGACCTCCAGGAGTAAGAGTGCGTGTTTTTGTGTGTTTGTGTGTGAGTGTCAATAGATGGATGTCGGGACGGCGAGTGTCAATCTTCGGAAAGTAGTAACCAAATTCAGTATCACTTTTTGTGCCACGGATTTATAATTTAAAAGGCGTACAAGGAAGTCATGTGTTGTCCATATCAGATAGTTTCTATTATGGTATTAATTACCAATAAAATTAAGTTTTGTGTTAATTACAACAAAAGTTTTCTCTAAGATATTAGTAAATTTTACACAAATTTAAGTTATGTAATGAACTATAAGGTACATATTAGTAACCATATCTACGCTATCATTGTATTGAAATAATGGATGTAGATTTGAACTTAAATAATACCAATTGTGTATCATATGGTTTAATTATATGATATTTAGTTATTCAATAATAATAATTTAAATTGTCAATGGAATTTTTTAAACGCTTCTTCAACCTTCAGTTTTAATCTCTTTAATTTAAAAAATCTTTAAAAAAAAATCTCTAGAATTTAATAAATTTATAATTTTTAAACTCTTTAAAAAAAACATTTAAAAAATAAAATGTCATAAAAAGAGGTCATTGGTTGCTGATTCCTTTGTGAAGTACTGAAGAACTTCAATTTCGAGTCTTGGGGAATTTTCATGGTTAAGGACCTCGCTGTACTTAGTAGAAAAATTGGTTTTGAATCAATTGCTCTGAAACTTTGCAGGGAGCTAGTTTTTGTCATTTTGAGAAAAAGTGTCTGAAAGCATTTTGAGTTTAATGTACATTTACGCTTAAAGCTATATTTCTAGAATGTAGACTATACAGTCGAACCTCCGTATATCGAACTTCCATTTACTGAAAATCTTTATATATCGAACTTTTTTTAGGAAACTTGAATTTTTATTAGACCAAAATTCTTTATATCTATTATTATTATTAACTATTATTCTTTCTATAGACAGTAAAATGTCTATAGATCGAATAAAAAATCACATTTAAAAAAATTTAAAATGTGATTGTCATCAAATAGAGCCCCTAATTTACGCGCATAAGAATGGATAATAATTAAAAAAAAAAAAAAAGTTTGCATTGGTTTGCAAAGCAATCAAAGATGTTTTAGAAGAAGCACAGGAGTACCTAAATTATCCGAATCTCTTTCCGAACACAGAGAGAAATTTTCATTTTAAATTCAGTTTAACTCTGCCTTTCTTGTTCTGAACATTGCTCCTAAAGTTGATTTCGGTGATCAATTATACAAAAAAAAAAGACATTGGAAGCTATTTTGCACGAAAAAGGAAATAAATTAATTTGTTTGCATATTTGCATATTTTAAAGCATTTCCTTATTAAATTAAAAGAGTGCATTTGTAAAACATCTACAATCACAGATGTAATTTGTACAATTTTTCAAATAGTGTTATTGATTGTTCAGTTTTGTTTTCTTTAAACCCAAAAAATTGCCTTTGATACTTTTTTAATCCTAAAGACTCAATGTTGTGTTATATTACTTAATAACTACTTCAATATGTAGTAAAATTTCATTTATTCATACCTTATCTTATTTTTCCATTTCATATCCAAAACTGGCATTTAATGCCTTACAATAACATAATAGGTTATTACAATGAATCACTTACTGACAACTTTAAAATATTTAATACATAAAATAAAATGACCTGAGATGAATTCGTTAATAAATAAAATTGTGAAAGTGCTAATGAAGTGCAAATAAATGATGACCATTACTTGCTTGCATTAAATTTTTAATTCAAGTTCATTTTATCCAATATTAATGATCTTACAGTTTTTGAAATTATTGTTAGGTTAGAAAAACTCAAGGAACATTTGATAAAAACTTGCGGCAAAACCAGATTTGTATGTGGTTTCAACTCTTCTTTTTTTTTTTAAATTAAATGCTACTATTACTAAAATTTGAAGAAAAAAAAACCCTAAACCCGCATACAATAGTGAAGGATAAGAATTCATCTCTTGTATCCGTACACAACGGTAATCAGCAAGTGGAGTTAATTGGGATTCAAGTGTTCATCCTTGAACTTTGCAAGTTCAACTAGTGAACTGAACTTTCACAGGCTGAGATAAAACGTAATTATTCCATTGCAACCCTAGAGCTAGTGCTTCAGTGTATAAAGATGATATATTTCATGATATTAAACATTGATGATAACTACTTGAAGTGGCAGAAGAGAAAGAAAAATATAAAATCACTAGATAAAGCTTATCAGTCGCCATATAATAACAAAAAGGTTTAGAAGGAATATGTAGCTCGAAGACATCCACTGGGGCAGCGCTTCACAACCTTAAAGCACAAACTAGATTATAAGATACCAAAAACTAGATGTATAGGTAAAATAAACAAATATATCACATAGTTACATAAAGTGCATTTGAAAGCAATAACCCAGGACAGACTGATACATATGCTGGAGCCTCCTGCTTATACTGGCAAGAGGCTTTCTTCTTCTAAATAAAACCCAAAATTAATTTTAAAAAATTAAATATATTTCAAATCTAATACATCCATTGGTGGAAAGTATGAAGTAAGAACTATGAGGCCAATGAGTTAAATCTTATTAAAGAAAAAAAATGTTGTTTAATTTACCTTATTTAATATTCTACACAAGTATTAAGCTGTATTTAATTTTTTATTTAAGTACTAAGGAGAGGAGAAATGGTTCCGTCCAAGGACTGTTGTAATCACTGGGTAAAAATATAAAACATAATATATATTTATTTAGCCTTAATTTATTATATGTTTAGCCTTATTTATTTATGGTCACGTGCAATAATGTCTACAAGGAGGTATTCTCTATACTCACTCTCAGATGTTCATAAATGTTTTATTGATTTATCTTGGCAGGCTATATAGTACCCGCAATTCATATCTATTGTGAAGGCTTAGCGGGTCTAATCGACGGACACTATCGTTGCCACACGCACCTTACGGTTTTATTTTATAGCGGGTTTAATTTAGTGAAGCACCATTTAAAAATTTTAAGGTTTAATTATACAATCTTATACATATACAAGATAATCAAGATAAAAAAATAAAAATTAGTTATTTCAGATAAATAGGAAGAGCAATCTTAAGAGCTAATCTTAACAATGATTAGAAATTTTTCCATCGATGATATAAACTATAATTAACTGTTTTTTTCAAATTGCTACTGTTACTTAATTTTATTAAAAAATGTTTTATAAATGTAATTGTATAAGAAAAAAATCAACATTTTTCTGAGTCAGTATTTTTTTTTTCAAACACTTTTTAAATTTGACAACATTATTTTCACTATTTTTTCAGTATGAAATTTTTTTTTGGAAAACACTTCGTTTTATATAAAACAAAATGAATCATCGTCAAGTGATAACATTTTATCATACATAAACGGTTTGCCAGGCTTCTAGATTTTAAATTAAACAAGGAGAATTACAATATAGTTTTTATCTATTCAATTTAATCAGATTTATTTTTTTTTTTTTTACAATTTAGTCGACCAGTCAGCCTTATTTTTCTTAAATCGGTTTACAATCCTTTAACGATACTGGCTCAATTTAAACAAGTATTTTATAAGTATTCATTAGTAGTATCAACCGGTAATAAAGAAAAATATCATATCAAATTAATGAAGAATTGAAGAAAGCAGAAATGGTAGATACATGTTCTGAATATAAGATTACCTGAGGGTAATAGCTTGAGGAGGGATTATCTCTTGACAGGAGACATTCATGTGGTATAGAATTTGGTAGGCTACAATCCTACAACCCTCTATCTTCGTCGTCATCCGGAACACTGGAATAATTTCTTTTCGGCATTCTGTGTTTCCTATTCGTCTTGGCAACATTCTTAAGCAAGTTTTATTTCGATAAATGTTTAGTTGAATTTTGAAAAATACATCAATTAGCAAAATCCAATAAAAGAAAAATATTCAGTTTTATGTCGTTCTGATAATTGTTAAATGACTTTATTCAAGATTCTTAATTAATTAATTTCCGGTTCTTTCCTTTGAATGTATTGCTTTTTGGTAATAGAAAAAAGAGTTGATGACAAATAAATTATTTACTGCTATATTTTCTAAAAGGATGATTCTAATTTGGTGTGTTATTAATCAGTGAAAAAAACGATTCTTCCTTGTTTATTTTTATTTTAAACTTATTTTAACATTGCTTCAACGTTTCGGGGTTATTCCCAATCATCAGCACCGTACTGCAATCCAATATATAGTGGTCATAAATAACTAATTTATAATAATAATAAAAAACATTTTTTATGTACAAAAAAACCAAAAATATATATTAAAAAATATTTATCAAATATTACCTCACCATACAATATAATTTTAAATTAGTCATCTGCATAAAAATAACTCTTCTTTTGTTATGTTAAAACGATATCTCATATCGACGTCCTTTTTTGAAAAAGGCGTAAGCGCCATTTAGCAAACTTTACAGTGAGTAATGAGAGTCGTTAGTATTTGGTGCTTATATTATCAATATTCGATTTTTAGACCATTTCTAATTTTTTTTTCGATACATCGTAAGCGGGAATCCATTGAGACGATCTTTAGATCCCATAATAAGTTGAAACCTAAATTTCTATTTTTTTGGCGCTTAAGCCTTTTTCAAAAAACGACGTCGATATATTTTGACATTAATTATCATAAAAAATTTCTTATTAAAAACTAAAACACATAATGAATGAACTACTTCGATGTTTAGATTAGCTGTATCTCTAAACCTTATTTGTATTCTAATATTTTATTTTTTTTCCAAATCTTTTAAACTAGTTAAAAAATTTGTTTTAACGTAAAAAAAAAGAGTTTTTAAAAATGACTATTTTAAAATTATATTGTCTGGTAAGGTAATATTAGATCAATATTTTATGATTAGGTTTTTATTACCACTACATTTTGGATTGCAGTATAGTCCTGATGATGGGGCAGAACCAAAAAACGTTGAAGCAAGGTTAAAATAAGTTTCAAATAAAAATTAACAAGGAAGAATCGTTTTTTCACGAATTAATCACTCATCACTATTTATTACTTTTTTGTTACGCGATATCTTGATAGTTAATATTTTTTTACTTACTGATAGTACTTATTAGGTTGTATAATTCATTGATGATAAGACGATAGGAGGCCAGTTCGTTGCATGAAATTAACCGTAGAATCAATTTCAATTACAGCCTATAGAGTAATTTCAATTTGTGCCCATTTATCTCATTGCGAAAACAAGGTTAGCTCTCCTCTGGAACGAAATAGAGGATGAGTCTCATCTGTTCTTCCTAGCAGGAGATATGAAGAAGGCCCTCTTTGTTCTTAAAGATACCGTTATTTCTAAGTTAATGATTTGTTTTATCGTAATAATTTTATTACTCACAAAGTTTCACCATTTTTCAACGGTTCAGAAAGGTTATAAACAGTATTAAATTTTTAAAAACATCTTAAAATCCATCTTATTAAAATATTATTAATAATGTGAAATGTTGATATTTAATTTTACTTAGGTGTAATCTCGACAACTTGATGTTTAAGTTAAAATTTGGTTTTTAAGCAAAAAATAGGCCATTTTCTGGAGCGAGATTGGCAAATAGGAAAGATATGAATCTAAAATTTCATAAGGTTTAAAAGATAATGGAAGATTAATACAGGTTAATATGATTCAGTACATTGAAGTCGTTAAAAGAAAAAGCGATTTCATAGTTTTTATTATTTTATTTTAGTTATATGCAATTTTTAAAAAATAGTATATTTATCCCGAGTATATATAATATAAAGTATATACATCTCGAGTCAGCATCATCCTGACGTAGGAACAATAATTTAGACGATTAGTAATATTCTAGTATTCCTACTTACATTAGTTGAGAGACAAAACGTCTCTTATGTAGCAAATTTCATGGATTCTCCAAATTTTTCCAGAAAATAAATTTGTGTTAGAAGCTACACCAGATTCTCACCGCTTCATAAACTTAGGTTACTTTAAGAAACTTATCTCTAACGTCTTAATAGAGATAATATAGTTATTATATGTAGGAGAAGCTTGGTTGGGGGTGCGGTCGATTAATAAACACACAAATAAGAAACAACTTATTTATTATTATTTATTATTACTTATATTACATTTGGTCGACGTTTCGGCCTAAGTTTTAGGCCATCAAACTTAGGCCGAAAAGTCGGCACACAATATAATAAGTTTTTTCTTATTTGTGTCTTTCTTATTCACGACCGGACCCCCAACCAAGCTTTTACCAATACATAACACAAAAACACAAATTGAGTAATAAAAAATAAATTTTAAATCTGTTTCTGTTTTTGTTAAAAGAATCATTTTATGATTTATAAAACGTGATAAGTTCAATAAGTATCTATAAAGATCATCAGCAATAGTTTCCTGAAAGTTCATTATAATCCATTCCATCCACATTTTCTCTACTTTTATGCAATACAGCCAATTCATGCAGAAAGTTTCGAACTCCACGTCATTTGTTGATCCCTTGACGGGATACATGCGGCTTCAGACGAGGTCTCTGTATCAATGAAGAGAAGACCGTCTGCATGAAAAGCAGCCGCAGCAAACTGGAGAAACGCTAATGTATAAGGTCCACATAGTTTTCCGGCGCGCAAACTATCATATTTTATCTCTTAGATAACGGGTTACAATAACTCGGGGACCGAAATAGGAGTCTGAACAGATACGGACTTCACTCTTCAGCGTGCAATGATGTACCGAGGGCTATCAAGAAAAGCACGGGATATTGTTTACAAAACGACGATTCGGCCAGTGGTTACGTTTCGGAGTGAAACTGGGATTACGACGGTCACAATGAAATATTGTTAAGTGTTCGGGAGCGGAAGATCCTTTTCAAGATTTATTGGCCCATTTTCGAGGTCACGGTAGAATGAGAAGCTGATGGAAATGGAGGATGAAGCAGATATCGTCACTTTAATGAAAGCCGGACATATCAGATGATTTGGACATGTAGAGGGGATGGTAGTGGAGCGGTTGCCAAAAAAAATGAGGGAGAGAAAGTCTGGAGAAGCGAGAAGGAGAGGCATGCCACCACTCAGGTAGTTAGAATACTCGAGGCGGAATTCAGCCGGACTCATGCCAGGCGGTGGAATGCTGCCGCGGCGGACCGAAAAGAGTGGTAGCGATCCGCGGCGTATTGTGGAGGAGACCTATATATTAAAATTAAAAATGAGAATAATAATATTCAAACGTAAAGCTTTAACAAAATACAAAACCTTGAATTCAAGCGAAAAAAAAATAATTGTGTTACCGTTTCATAGCGAAAACGATTGAAAAAAAAAGAGTCGTGAAAGAGGTCAAGTAATATACGAATATTTAAAGATTTTGGGAGAAATTACAATATTTTTTTTAAAACGTAAACAAGGCAGTCCTATGGATATTTGGCACCCGTGGGCTACTATAATATGCTATATAATATACTACTATAATGTGGCCTTCTTTGCATGATATATATACATGTAATATTTTCTATTTCATTTGTCTTGAAAAGATTTTACATAAAAATAAACAAAAAAAACTAAATTACTAATTATAACAAAAATACTAAACATTGCCGTCTCAAAAGCCTTGTGCCCTGGACCCATTTAGCTCTT
This sequence comes from Rhaphigaster nebulosa, assembly GCA_948150685.1. Classification (NCBI taxonomy): domain Eukaryota; kingdom Metazoa; phylum Arthropoda; class Insecta; order Hemiptera; family Pentatomidae; genus Rhaphigaster; species Rhaphigaster nebulosa. Next base: position 126,980,489 of record OX411308.1, read on the forward strand.
TGGTTAGGGTGACGCTGAAAACAAACAGATTATTAGAGAATATAATATTTGAATCCAATATATAATAATAATCCAATATATATTAAATTATATAATAATTTAAAAACGAAAAATGATTGTGTTATATTGTAATTGTTTTTTTAATTTAAACTGACCGGCTTGATGGATACGAATCCGACGCCTGTCTCTTGTTCCTAATATCATTTGGAATTAGCTGTTCAAAGACAGTAGTAACATCAACTGCTCTCACTTCGAATTCGATTGTAGTTTCAAACAAATCTAAATACATAGCTTCTAGCACAAGCCATCGATAATAATTTAATAATAAATGGTGGAATTTAGAATGATATTGATGAAAGCACAAATGATTGGAGAAACTTTCAGGTAGGTACCTCATTTAAATTTACTTGGGATGCTTCCCATTGTTTGACTTCTGAGCGCTGAAGAGTTTGTTTTATGTAAATGAGGCGGTCTCCATAATGGTGCAGTTTATGTAAAAGGGACATTTGCTGTTTTAGAAATGTTTCGGTTCAATATAGAACTCATGAACTGAATTCCTCCTGGAGGAGCTTTCAGTAAAATCACTTTACAATGGAGTAAGAAATGTATCCTTTTTTTGAGAAATTAGTTTTAATTCTCACATCAATGAACGGATTATTGTTATTTGATCCTTGGAGTCTTAACTCTTAACGCTCCTTAATTACAAAATTATCTATTTAATGTTTTAATTGATTTTTGTAAATTATGATGTTGAAACTATTTTTAGCTATTTTAGTGTTTAATAATAAAATGAAACATACAAAGTGACGGAGGATTCATTCAGTACTTATTTTATATACTTATACGGTTGATTATTTTTAACATTACAATATTTACTTTGTTTATCACCAAAACAAAATTTCATCGATTACAGTACTCTTTAAATTATAATACGTTTAATTTATAATAACAATGTGTACATAAAAGCATATTTTGTACATCAGTGAGTTGTGGTATAATAAATTATGCATAATAGTTTGTATTAATAATATTTAATCAAATATGTTAAAATAATTCATTTTTCGACGGAAGGCCACCTAAGTCTTTTGTTTTGTTTTTCTTATTATCATACCTGAAAATTTTGAACAAAACTGAAGAGTTTTGTTGAAGAGTTTTCTTTCGAATGTTGGAATATACCAAAACAAAATTTCACCGATTACAGTACTCTTTAAATTATAATAAGTTTAATTTATAATAACAATGTGTACATAAAAGCATATTTTGTACATCAGTGAGTTGTGGTATAATAAATTATGTATAATAGTTTGTATTAATAATATTTAATCAAATATGTTAAAATAATTCATTTTTCGACGGAAGGCCACCTAAGTCTTTTGTTTTGTTTTTCTTATTATCATACCTGAAAATTTTGAACAAAACTGAAGAGTTTTGTTGAAGAGTTTTCTTTCGAATGTTGGAATAGAATTCAAAGAAGCATTGTAATTCCTTCCGTTGGTATAGATTCCTATAATTCAAATTTCTAGGAATAATCACTACTATACATAAAATAGGAGATTTAAGTTATTACAAAGACCTTTAAATGTGCTGCTGCCGCACAATGGAACGAAATACTCCGTTCTCTGGAAACGGCTTTTTAAATGAAAATATTCCCCTATATAAATTTCAATGGGAGTCATATTTCGTCGTTCCGAATCGAATGATGAATTACGCTTGGGGTACCTAAATTGTGAATCGCGTTGTGGTCTTTCAGGATGTAAAATAGCCGTCCGGAGGTTTGGTCCATGGATGGTCTGCTTCGAGGAAAGAAATATAGGCCCTCGTGCGTCTACTGACCTCGAACAGCCATAGTCCGTGGATCTAGAACGATTTGTTATTTTACTTGAATCCGAGAGAGTCGGTGGGAAGAACACTGCCGAATTGGCTCCAAAGGGACTGCTTGTGGAGCAATAGACAGCCAGCCCGCCGCTGCACCGTGGAAACAATGGTTTTCAACAACGTGAGGTTGGGTGACCCCCCTCCAGGCTGTCTGAGCTTCCGCAGGCGATAAAATGTCTGTAAGAAGACCACACCGCGCGACCAAAGATCTCCATGTTCTATAGTGCCAACAGAAAAATAAAATAAAATGAAGGTAGAAATAAAGCGAAAGAATTTTTTTAAATTCCTATCTTAAAATTAACAATAACAACTTAAAACGCGTTGTTTGTTTACACCAAAGGGGACTACATTGCGAATCTCAGAAGATCACATAAAAATCCCAGTTTTCTTTTAAATTATACTATTTTAAATTATAATTATATTATTCTTAATCCATAAAAAGCCATATAAATAAAACAATATTTCTAATTAAATTAAATCCAAACGACAATCTAAATTGTTATTAATATTTTTATATTCTTTTAAACGCACTATCACACACCAATGACTGCGAGGGACTAGAATAGTAGCCTAATAGCAGAAAGAAATGGGAATTATGTAAATTAAACAATAAAAAAAATAGAATTAAAAGTGTTTATACTCGATTTTAATAACTATTTAAAGCTCAGTCTTTCATTTTACGACGATTTTTTTTTAATCGTTATATGATTATTGATTATTGATACCTTTACTTCACACTAACCTTCTAATCAATAATGTATAAAAGCGTCATTGGAGTGATACCAGTGAGTAGTTTATCCATAACATATTATGCTAACTTAGCATAGTTTTTGACTCGTTATTTTCATTTTTTGTTTTTTCATTCATGAACCTCGCATATACAGATATAGCTAGGTTGGTTAAATATTTTAGTTATTTTTGTGAATTTGGTTCGTCAGGAAAATAGAAATGTCAATTGTATCAAATGATTGTTTTTTTTCGGGCGTTAATAATCGATTTTTTTTTAAAATAAAGAACTGGAGAAAAAACCGATTGAAAATAAATTTTGTGAAGTAGAAAAAAACAAAAACATATCGAGCAAAAAATACAAAATAAACATCCTATCTTTTACCCACCTACACTACCTCTTGTTGTTTATACCTTCTTGCTAAAATCAGACCGTTCCACGGTCTACAACTACAACTGAATTTCCATTGTTTATTTCACGTTTACCAGTAGCGCAGCAGCGGTTTTGAGGTTTACAGATTTCTTTTAATTTATTATTATTCATTTTCTTTTCCTGTCTCATTCTCAACTATTTCTCAGGTCTGTCAGTTTGTTAGTTTCTTAAAAATAAAAAAAAAACACAGGACGCGAAATTCGTCCGTTCAAAATTTTGCATTACAGCATTAACCAAGTGAGATAAAATGTAATAATGGCTCTATTCCAGCAATTATCTACAGTTTTAAAGTTTAATAAAATTAATTGTGCAAGTATAGTTGTTCGCAATTTTTTCAAGTTTCGAATTAGACAATTTCAAGTAATTTTTTTTAAGCTGCAGAGGTATAATTAAATTGTCTGCAATTTATTCTTGTTTCAAAATCAGTTTTTGGTTGATTGAAAAAATAAATAAATAAAGGTTATAGAACCTAGCATTCTATTATCAGCTATTTTTCTTGTTTTAAGTACAGCAATATCAAGGATTTTTTTAAGGCCACATTTTATCTCACTTGGTTAATGCTTAAAAAGAAAATTTGCAAAAAATCAATTTTCTTAAAATTACAAAACTAGACTTACACCGCTGTGATTCTCACTGGGTTTTTATCGTGGTTAAGAATGAAAGTGGCGTAATGGATTTTAGCCCTTTATAATAAGTTATTAAATAAATATAAAAACGTGAACAACCTTTTTGTTCAAACTTTAGAGCATTGTTGACCAGAATTGAAACGTACTCAAATTTATCTTGCTTACGTAATATTTAATAAGAAAATTTTCAAAACATTCATTTTTTCGCAAAAAAAGAAAAGAAAAAGGAAACAGAACCACTATCATTTTAGTAAGGCACACCAAATACTAGCAAAGGTTTTTCTAATAATCAGTTGTTTTCAGGGTTTTAACTATTTATTTATTTGTGTAAAGGTTTTTTTAGGTTATTTCATGAGGATCAAGGTGTAATTAACTTGAATTAAAGGTCTTGCCAATGGCCAGTTATTTGTAACAAAACCAGTTATGATGACATGAAGAAGCATGTTTTATTGGTTGTTATTTCATTTAAAATAAATCTTTTACCCATTTTTTTTTTTACTAAAAAACAGGTTATTTGCATAAGGTAAAACCAATCAGATTTAATTGAAGGTAAAATAACCAGAATAACCGATACCCGGTTTTTTTCTCACAAAAACCGACACCCCTAAAAGAATGTTTGTTAACAAAGTGACAGTCGTAGTTGCTGAGCAGGTTCAGTCTTCGATGAGGATCTAACACCGTTCAGATGAAATCTTAGCTTACGAATTAGTTCATACGGAATCGGACTATACATTATTGACCGACTTCAAAGGATTGGAAGTTGTCGATTGATGAAGGTGATTTTTTGAAGTTTGTTATGTATTTTTTTTCTTTAAATTTATCTTTCTTTATATCGAAGATATTTCTCCTTGTGAGATGAATGTTTCAAATAACCATTTCAATATATCTTCTCATCTGGTCATTAAATTTTATTTCCTAAAAAAGTTGGAATATTTTTGGGTCGCAATAGCCACCCAAAACATGAAACTTCTGAGGTACGACTGGTTTAATTTAATATAACAGGACATTGTTGTCAGCTGGTAGATAAACATTCAATTGAGTTGTCACTGGTGGTAGTGCAGACAAGGGGGATGATATCTGTGGCTACTGTTGTTCAATCCAAGTAGAACTTTTTTTTGTTTGCCCGTACCCGTATTCTTTAAATTTAATTTTTAATATATAAAATAATAATCAATATAAAAATAAATAAATTATTTGATTAAAAAAATATAACGGAGAATCTTGGTTATTAACAATAAACAATAAGAAAAAAACTTATATAATGTGTGCCGACGTTTTAGGTTTTAGGCCATCATTAGGCTATGAAAAACAATATTACAATACATATAACAACAATGACAGTACTAGTAATAATAAGAAATTCAACAAATAGTAAGATGAAAAGAAAAAATGTTGATCATAATATATTAATATTAATGTGAAAAATAAGGAATATAGAAGAATATGTTAGTAAAGTATAAAGAAAAATGCTTACCATAATGTGAAATACTTGAAAAACTAATTATAATAACACTAGAAAGAAGATTTAGGAGTATTAAAAGTATTTCAAGATAATATGATACTATAACTTTTGTATTTACAAAAATAATTAAATGCTAGAAACATTCGTTCAAATATGCGATATTGCGGTATTCGTTTTCAATAAAAGCATTCCGTCCGGGGAGCCCACTAGCCTCGTCAAAAATCGTATTATTTGTAGAGCGTTATAATATATGTATAAATTTTGTCGAAATCAAATACGTGGTTTAACTTATGGTTTAAATTTTGGATAAGGGATGTTCGGAGAGTTTAGAGGCAGTATAGTTACGTGAGGAAACGGAATATTTATATTGTATGATGCGATATTTGAGGAGATTTTTGGTTTCGTCAATATACGAGGAGTTGCAGTTTGGAGTGGATCAAAGGATTCGGTATACGACATGGGAGCGGTGTTTGAGTGAAATAGGATCATGAAGACGGGTGCAGAGGTTAGAGAGTTTGTTCTGAGATTTGAAGGCAAGTCGTAGATTTGGGTTAAAAGAACATAAGGACTTTTTAGTATTGTCAGAAAGGAAGGGGATATAAGGTAGGAATCGATATAGGAGGATGGAAATGGGTTGTGAGGGGAGGAGGAAATAGAGGAGGGACGGTTTATGTGATTATTGATAAGTTTGTTAATGGTCTTAGGAGGGAAGTTATTAGCTAAGAAGATTTGTTTGACACGGTTAATATTAGTTTCATGAAGATGGGAATCAGATAGGAAAAGACATCGGTTTATAAGGTTTTTTGGCAACGTTGATTTTTTGGTTGTAAGGGTGTTGGGAACAGTAATTTAAAGTAATGTAAGTCTGCCAGAGTAAGTCGGTTTGGTGTACCAGTCTGTGTATATAGTGTTATTTGGGTAAATACCAAGATTCTTCTTCATACTTTTCCACGGTCAACTTTACTCTCACCAGAAAATTATGACTGTTGTGTTCTATTGTTATACAGGTGGATATGAAGATAGCTGAACAACAGTTCAATAATGATTTAAATAGCAGACAATAGACGACTAAGATCTGTAAAGACTTCTCAGTCTGGAGATAAATGGACCTAGTGAGCATCCTTAAAACCATGATTTCCTCTCTGACCTAGTCCATTAAAAAAAGTGTTTTTAATAAAAATAGGTAACACACGGAAATATGTATGGGAAATATCGTCGGCAAAAGTGTGAAAGTACCGAACTGTCATCTTTTCAGAGGAGACAAAAAACATTTTAATATTTTAAATACCAAATTTTCATAATATTGCGGCATTTTTTTATAATAGTATTTACTAGTATATAGGTATTATTGTGTAGAAAAGAATAGCAATCAATTCTTGAGCATAAAATTTACGCAACAATACAATTACCCTAAATCAAAATGGTTTTGACTTGCGTTGTTTTACGCTTTTACCGACGATGTGTTGTTTGTCTATGTTGTGATTGAAAGGTTTAAGTTTAAGATGGATGTAATCAGATTCAGAAAGGAGGATTTTTTCTCTTGGTTTTGAGACTGCTGTTTGAATCTATTTATACACATCTTAAACCTGATTCTATCAATCATATTCCTCATTACATGTATATAATTCATTATACGTAATTCCTTTTATTTTTTCTTATTAATTATAAAATCCGTCAAACAGATAACGATGTTTCACAATCAACAAACAATCTCTCTTTCTTTTTCAAATTCGCTTAATTCTTGCACCTGTCACTCTGTCAACTTACATTATGACAGAGTACTTTTTTTTCATTATCTGACATGACCTGACCCATCACTATTCTATATCTTATGTATTTATTCGTATACAGTTTATACGATACTGATATTCTAAATAATAAAAAACATGAATATTTCATGATATAAATTACTATTAGATAAAATTTAAAATATTTTGGAAAATTAAATATCAGTTAAACGTTCAATCTCAATAGTTTGAAATATTTCTACAAATGAAAATAAGAAATAATCTTCTTACATTAGTCCTGTTTCTTCAAATGATGAATAGGAAAAATAATATTGTCTTCTTCATGTGAAATAAAATACTCATCACATGCAAAAAAAAAACAAAAAAAAAAACTGAAGAATTATGAAAAATTCACGAACATCGGCTCACTAAATGCACCACAATGTTTCTCGTCATTTTAATAATGTGAGGGCTGGAAAATTTTAACTTCTCAGAAAATAACGTAGAAGGGGAACGAATAAAGAGATGGGATGAATGTGAAAGTTCTACCAACGGATGAATATAACTAAAGACTCACTAGTGTGGCGCATTTTATACTCCATAGTGCCTGCTGGAAGGTTAAGAAGCTCCATAAAGTAGGCTGAAAAGTCAGCACACATAAAAAAAGTAATTAATTTAATTTGTGTTTTATTATTTTTATAGCACTTCCTCACCATCTCCTCCGCCACCCCAACCATAATTATAATTTATATAAATTAGTTTCAAGAAAATTTATCATGCAACTGTAATTCAATTATATTCATTATCCTACTATTCAGATTTGACTGTTTATCTCATCTATTTAAGCAAGGAATTTTATAATTACGTATTACCTCTCCGATCTACATTTCATTAAGTAGTGTTAAATATATTTAAATTTCACTATGAGAAATTTTGACCATCTATCTCCTCTCCTTTCAACATTATGCACACGTATATTGTTTATTAGCGTAGAGTTATACCGCTTTCCAGTGAAGTTGTTCCTAGTTATAAATTCAGTATTCAACTGCTAAGTGAAGACGGCTGAGAACAAGCCACTTATACGGCTCAATATTCAACCTCTCATCCTAAGTGCTTCGGCAGAATGGCTGGTATTCGTTAATAATGCCTTAACGGAGGCTCCAATACTCTGTCTCCCGTCAGTCTATCTACTATCGGCTGCCTTCAGTATCAGCAGTTCCGTCTTGAACGTTTTTGCTGAGATAGCAAAGAACGCGAAGGTTTTTCATTTGTAACTTTATGAAAGAAAGGATTACGATATATTTTTAAAAATTTATCAGAGAAAAAACTTTCAAGTATATTGTGCTCATACATTATTATACATGTGTGTGTATATATATATATATATTTATATATATATATATATATATATATATATATATATATATATATATGTGTGTGTGTAAATATTTATATATACACACACACCTAAACTATGTAACTTTAAGCCAATTTGGATTTCAAATTTGAACTATTTAAGCGGGCTCATTGATACTGCCTTTTAGTTTCCAAATGTCGCCATTTGTACTACTTTTAATGCATTTTTTCATATGTGAAAAAAAAGTGACATAAAAAAAAGGTTGGAGTATAGAATTTTAAATTTATGTACAAAAATGATGAATGATAGAACAGAGAAGCGGGAGATTTTCCTACAATATTGTTCTATGAAAGGGAATGACATTTAATGGTGAATCTTCTGATCCTCTGATCTTTTAAGACCCTGAAGGAATGGATGGGACATTCCAGAGTTTATTATAACCGCTCCTTCCTGTAGTCGATGGATGATCTCTATCTATTACGGGTCGTTTATCTCTGGCCATCAAGTCCTTACTAAGCTCGATACTATTACTTACTGTATCATACAGGAAAATACGGATCTCAAGCGGCGCATACCATGAGAAGACCAAAACTCCTAATATATCATATTTCGAATTGCTTCTATTCACCAGAACCACCGAATAAAAAATTAACCTTTAATTCTCAACCCTTTCTTTTCGAGGAAAATTCTTTAAGCAATAACGTTATTCCAGAAACTCAGAACCCATATAAAAAATACTCCATCTTTTATAGTATTCTAAATGTGACACTCCATCTTTTGCTGTTCTTTTGTGACTCCATCTACTAGGGGGATAGCGTTACAGTATTTTATTCAGTGATTATTAACTTCAATGAATCTCAGCAATATTATATTGCGACAACGATCGCCATGTGCTCTGGCACAACAAACCAATCAAATACCTATTCGAAAGGAAATTAAAAAAAATTGATTAAAAAAATATATTAGTGTGTTAGTGAATGGACTGAACTTATGTTTTCTCAGACCATTTTCTATTTGGCTGTAGAGACCGTAGAGTCTATTCATCCGTAGTTCAAACAAGTGGTGCCATTAAAACAACTTTAAAATTGTCTTTTCCTTATGAAATATTCAAAGATAATATTGTGTCAGTACCCGTATAAGGCTGAAAAGGAGCTGGATGAAGGATCTCTTAGATTAAGTTATAAATTGCAGTACAAAAACAGGCGAATGTGCCATCGGATATTAATGCTTGATCAAGCCTAAAAAGCCATATGACTGAATTCCTTGTCTTCAAATTCACTAATTATCATTACCTGTTTTTTAGATAGGTGTGATAAAGAATAATAAAATAAGGCTTGGAATTAGCAACATTCCAATCTATTTCGAGAAGAACTCTGCAAAGAGAGAAGTTCAACTACTTTCGGTGGACCCTGAGGAGTGGGACAGGACTTTACACAGGCCACTGTCGGTTGAATAAATACTTGGTTTACGATCTTATCTGGGGTTAGTTGAGTCACTAATTTATATATTCTGCTGTTAGGAAAACGAGATCCCTTATCACATTATATGTTGTTATGAAATTTTTGCTAGAATACGGTACTTCTATTTTGGTTGTGACTGTATTATGAAATCCAAGCTCTGCGAACGGATTAATCCTCGTAACATGAGTAGGCTAATTAATTCGTAAAGGTAATTCGTGAAGGCTATTGGCCTGCTTTGACAGAGCATGGGACGGCGCGCAACATCCTTCAATAAGGTAGGGGTGCATCTATTCTGGATAGAAAAAAACAAAAAAACTTACATCTGACATATTCTCATAATAAAAACATTGGGACGTTGGAGCCTTGATGTGATAATTGGATCATTTCGCATAAAGATAGGATCTTGGCGTACATATTCCAGTTTTCCAAAAGTTTGTCATTAAAAATGAAGATAGCTTTGATCATCATAAATTCCTCAAGCGTTCTATTACCAAAGCCCGAAGTGTAGAAACTGTATTATAACCGCTTATTAATCCGTAACAGAACCCAGGTCGTTTGTCCTAAAGGTCAGACCCTGCTCAAACTTGTTCTTGTGAACTAAGGCAATTGGTGAAGCATCGCTGATTCGTCAAACAACTTAGGCTGTGATGTTGCTTACTCACCGTGCATACCTTCGTGGTACTGTCTTGGTGGTTGATTAATTAATGGTTGAGAGAAATTCCGATCTAGAGAAACTATGGCATTCCTTATGACGTTTTATGTTTATGGTTATTTTAAATACATTGTCACGGTTTAACATATTTAATTAAAGTTGACTTTATTAATTTGAACAAATATAAAAGATAGTTGATAAAAGTTTGGTTAAAGATGATCTTATGATGAGCTTAAGGTAATCCTAATGAAAAAAAAATATAAATAGAGAAAAAAATTATGATACAGTATAAGATTTTAAGAAAATTTAATAATGTATAATAAAAAAAGGCTTAGTGAACTAATGAGAAAGGTTTAATCCTGATACTACCAATCGCTGTTTGCAAATCTCCATCCATCGAACACAGTCCAAACCCAAATCCGTATGATAACCATTAACGTAATCCTCTCACCTGCGTTTCGGCTACTCCTCGGACGTGCTCAATTCGGCTCAGCTTTTACTATGTTTTTAGGGATTCGTTCGTCACTGAGCCCGATTACATTACAAGCCTATCTAAACCATCGCGATGTTATTACTTCAATTATATTAACAGAGTGTATGAATTCCGCGTTGTATAACCTCCTAAATTCTCCAGTGGACCGATCGTTTTTCGGACCAAATATTCTACGCAATAACTCATTCTCGATTGGCGCAAGTTGAAAATTAGAGATTTAGGTATACGGACCTGGAACGTAAGAAGTTTGAATATAGTTGTTGGGTTAACGTTGTTGGCAACGAGGTTAAGGAATATAATTTAGATTTATGTAGAACTGTAAAAGTTTCCCCAGAAGAATGCTCGTTAACGGAAAAAAAGAAGACTATTTTTACGGTGGAATGAGTAATTATAGTTTCGGTACTGAGTTTCTGCATTGCGGGACATGTTTTGATTGAGAGACAAGTATTTTGTGATAGGAATCGGCAGCCATATTCAGGGGTGTTCTGAAGTCCGATGAGAATGACCCATATCACACAGTGGTTTTGAGGTTTTTTTTTTTCAAAATCTTGTAACATTTTTCACATATGGGCATTAAAACCGAGATTTAAAAAAAAAAAATCTGGTGCGGTGTGCGCATCACCCAACTTTCCCTTACCGTCCTATAATTATTATCTTTTTAATATAATTTTAAAAAGTTCACATAAACAATGCTTGAAATAAACTCAGCAGCATTCACTTCTTCATATCTTTTCCCACTTCAGTACAATATAACAGTTTTTTAAACAATTTTAGTACAATTCTGTACACTACCTACATATTTTAACTTCGTCAAGTTGCAAATAAATTTTTAAAGTTTCGGTTTAGTTTTCATGAAAATATTTTCTTCCCATTAAATAATATAAAAGTAGAAATTATTAAGTTAATTTCCGCTTTTGTATTCTTAAATTACTTTATTACAGAGTATATTGTTTATAACAGATTGGTGGGAGAAGGTTCGGTCGCATCCGTCTCCTTTCAGATGCGCTCGGTTATCCATCTAGGGTCTTGTGCTCTTCATAAAATACGCTTTATCTTTGCTAATACCGGTCCGATTTTGATGATTCTTTTATTGTTTTTTGATAATTTAATTACCTTTCATACAATTCTATACATAATTTACCATAATTTATATTTACCATAATACCATTTTATTTTAAGCTATACGCAAATGAAATATTCTTTTCATCATAACTTTTTTCGCTGCATTTCCTCGGTGATGTACTAGATAAATGAAAAGTTAAAGGGCTGTAAGGAGAAGACATTAGGCAAGTTTCATCAAAATTTTTGAGCCGTTTATAATTTAAAAATTATAAAATCCAAGATATAATTGCCACTTCCTGTTAATCCAATGCGCTGTACTTTGCTAATACCGGACCGATTTTGATGATTATATTTTTGTTTTTTAGATAATTTAATTATCGTTCATACAATTCTATACATAAATTACTATAAAATGCATGCTTTTTAAGTTATGCGCAAATAAAATATCCTTTTCATCATAACTTTTTTCCATCCATTTTCTCGTTGATATACTACATACATGAAAAGTTAAAGGGCTGTAAGGAGAAGACATTAGGCAAGTTTCATCAAAAAATATTCTTTTCATCATAACTTTTTTCGCTGCAATTCCTTGGTAATGTACTACATAAATGAAAAGATAAAGGACTGTATGGATAAGACATTAGGCAAGTTTTATCAAAATCGTTGGAGCCGTTTTCGAGAAAATTGTAAAAAAAGTGTAAAATCGATTATATAAAGTGACACTTCCGGTTAGTCGATTTTGACGAAAATGTTGCTCTAACATCACATGCATGTGCCAACATTAAATACGTAATTTCAATATCGTAAAACTTTTCGTTCTTGAGCTAGACTGTTCACATACACACACACACAGACACGCGAACACACAGACCAATTTGCGAGACTTGGTCATTTCGACTCAGGGAACCTTAAAACGTCTATTTCCGTCGAAAACTCGAATTCGAAAATTTTCACCATCGCAATACTTCCCCTTACTATATACTTCGTAAATATGTAAGGGCAAGCAATATGAATTTAATAAATTTAGAAGCCTTCTACGTCAATTTTTTTCTTGTAAAAATTTAATCATAGAACTTCAATTTGATAAAAATTAAGAAATAAAAATCAAAGATCATAACCCAAACTTAGTTTATTTGTTTGTTACTTTAATTTGTTCTCTGATATTGTTACTAATTCTTCAAAACCTTTGGTTCTGCCTTTGTTGGATCAGTTTTCACATTATGGGTTCCACTAGAGATTGTGTCATTTATCGCCTCTCTGGCCCTTTGATCCTCTGCCGTGGTGGTTTAGTATCGAATGAAATGGTTTCGGCCAATGTTTGTCCTGTTGTGCAAAGGACACGGATATTATGGAGTAGTGTAGCAGAGTCTGGTGAAGGCCTATAAATCAAACCACATAGTGATTCATTTCCATCTGATTGCTACTATTCATAATACCTAAGCCTCCTATTCATTAAATTTTGTTTTGCTCTTGCATCGTGACCCTTTGCTAAATCAGATTATTCTAAGGTAATACTCCAAAATACAAAATACTTCATCTAAAATAGTATAATATATGTTTGAGCAGTTCGATTTACATTTTCCATAATGGTTTTACATTATATAAGTGTTAAATTTTCTATATATATAAGCTATTTAGGAAGTGAAGATAACTTCAGTTAATTTAGTCAGTATAAAACGAAAATTAACGTATTTGCATTGTCATTTTGTTGTTACTTTTTTTTTTATTATCTTTTATTTCTGATGGTCTTTCATTTTCCTTAACTCGATGAAACTAGTGGTATGTAGCATTTAGTTCAGACCCTTGAAGATCTCAAAGACTTTAGTGAAGTCATTTTAGAGGTGGAATGAAGTTAAGAGTAATAACAGAACCTAGGTAATAATAGAACTTAATCCTACTAGGAATATAAACAACTCCCTAAGAGTATATAAGTAGGATTACTTGGTGAATAAAGTCAGTTATTAACCAGCTCTTGTTGCGTTATTATTTAAAAACCTTTATTTTTTTTAAATTTTCTAACCAGGACTCGTTAAGTGATGCCGAAACCCGGGAGCGGAGCGGAGTTTTTGGTTACCGGTCAATCATGAATGGAGAAATGCAGGAGGTCGGACTTCAGACCGGACAGCAAGGAATTCTTCGAGCGCCTACGCTAACGTTACCCAATGATGTTCCGCCTCAACCGACAACCACGCTGGCGCAGGCGCACGCAAATCTTGCCGCGATAGAAGCTAATGCCATAGAGCGGCTAAAATTGAAGAGAGCAAATACCCAGGATATTAGGTACACGATAGGCGAGCTAGACAAGTTCAGTGGGGGAGGGGGAGAATTAAACCACTTTCTGAAAGGAGGTGACCGGATTATATCCCTAATTAACTGAATGGCCGCGGAAGATTTGATTGAGACTAGAGGAGTTGCGGCATTGAGAGCGGCTTTGGTGTGTCGAGTGAAAAGGCTGAACCTGATTCAGGCAGACAAGGACACTCCGTGGGACACTGTAAAGGCTCGGCTGAAGAAGGCGTTTGGAGAGGGTCGGTGGGCCCAGGAAGAGGACATGCTGCAAATGTTTAGGGAAATGCGGAAGCCACACGAGAGCAGCGGCCAATACGCGGGCATACTATTGGCACGATTTAATAAAATTACTGAGAAGCTGAGGGAAAACATGAGTGCGGAGCAGGGGGAGGCAAGGATGGCATTCTTGGCCACAATCCTGAAGGTGCAATTGGCTCGAGACACAGGAAGGAAAGACGGCTTGCCCCAAGAAAAGAGCTTTCTAGAATGTGCACAAGACATGGTGGATGCCAGCGCCAGGGACGAGGAGGCAAAGTATAGCGGAGAGGTAGAGGTAGGATGGACCAGAGTCCCATTCCGTAGGCCGGAGATGAGTAGAAATCGGCCGCGGTTTGAAGCTAGTAGAAAGAGAGAGGCAGAGAGCTACCGGCGGGAAAGATATATGATATATATGAACCGGGACAGGAAACCGGTAATGGAGAGGAAACTTGGTAGGAAGGGAGAGAGGAGGTGCCATGAATGCGGTAAACCAGGACATCTGGTGGCGCAATGCCCCCGGACCAAGTGTTTCGAATGTGGTACAAATATACAAATATATCTATAAATGTATATACTAGAGACGGGTAATAAGAGATGGCAATGAATTTTTAATCGCCTGTATATGATTAAATAAATTATTATTTTCTGAAATGTTAGTTCTAGTTCTTTTTCTTATGTATAGCCTTTTTACTTCCTTGTACGAAGTAAAGGAAGTATTGTATTCGCGAAAATTTTCGGTTTTCAGATTTCAACGGAAATATCCATTTTGACCATCCCTGAATCCATTTTGACTAGTTTCTTCGTGGCGTCTGTACGTACGTACGTACGTACGTTCATTCGTATTTCGCATAACTCAAAAACGGTTAGCCGTAGAAAGTTGAAATTTTGTATTTTGGATTGTTCTAAAATCTATTTGTGAACCTCCCTTTTTGGTCACTGCTTCCACCGGAAGTGGTACTTTACTTGAAGGCCATATTTGATTTTTATCAAAAATTATATTAAAATACTATGCAAAACTTCTCAAATTTAGTATTTATAACTTATATATTGATTTAAATAACATACTAGATTTTAGTGTAAATTGGAAAACCGGAAGTGGTTCTTTACTTAAAGGTCATATTAGACTTTCGTCTAACCTGCCTTTTTGGTCACTAAATGATTACCGAAAGTAGTACTTATTATTACTTGAAGGTCATTATTGATTTTCAATAATTATTATCTTAATTTCAATCAAAAATCATATTAAAATATAATGCAAAACTTCTCAAAATTGATATATAAGATTTGATTTGATATCATATAATATTATATTATTTAAATAATACATACCGGTGGTACTTTACATGAAGATCATAATAAACTTTCATCAAAAATTATATTTAAATTAAAAGAGAAATCATATGTTTCGGTAATAAAGGTTACAAAAGGAATTTGGTTTCCAATCCAATTTAACATTTTTATTACTTGTTTTAAGTGTTAAAACTGAGTCTAAAATACTAGCTTTCCTCCCCATTTGTGAGATAAACAAGTCTTCATCATGAGAATAAGTTATTAGTTAAGTGGGTTTTTCCGCTTAGAATGTCGAAACTGTCCATTTCTAATGCTTTATCCAGTGATATTGACAGTTTTATTGTTGTCATGGAACATGAAGAAATATCTTGGAAACTAGTTACCTACAGAATGAAAACGACATATAATAACGGAATGAGACCTCCAGTGACAAGAGTGTGTGTTTGTGTGTGTGTTTGTGTATGTGTGTGTGTGTGTGTGTATTTGTGTGTGTGTGTGTGTGTGTGTGTGTGTGTGTGTGTGTGTGTGTGTGTGTGTGTGTGTGTGTGTGTGTGTGTGTGTGTGTGTGTGTGTGTCAATAGATGGATGACGGGACGCCGAGTGTCGTTTTTGCAATCTTCGGAAAGTAGTAACCAAATTCAGTATCACTTTTTGAACCACGGATTTATAATTTAATAGGCGTACAAGGAAGTCGTGTGTTGCCCACATCAGATATTTTAAAATGAATAATTAATAATAATTATAATTTTATTGGTTAAAAAATATAGTGTTTCCTTTTTTGTAACTACATTATGCCTTGTATGTGATAAAATGAATCTATGTTCCCAATTTTATTTCCTTTTTCATATAAAACTTTATAATTATAGTTCAATGAAAGGCAACGGCGTACAAATAGAACTAGAGTGTATGGCTTCTTGGTTGTGAAGAAGAGAGGGAGGTTGAATTAGAGGAAAAATAAAATGTTCCCAGAAGGAGCAGGTACAACATGAGTAAATGCGACAATATGACTGACCGGGGTCATGAGATTGTGACAGCGGTACCAAGCGACCAACGAAAGTAACTGGGACTGGAGAACAACCAATATGACGGGCCAAGATCGTTGGCTATACCAGCTGCTCTAGGCTGGGACTGAAAGTATCTGATACTTTCAGTTCGCCACAGTACTGAGCAGTGTTAGTAGTCGGTATTTGTGATGAAGTATCAGATTGATATATTCCAACCCATCTCCAATATATGCATAATTACAAAAATTAGGAAGTAAAAATAGAAATATTACAAAACTGAACTAAGCTAAATAAATTAATACATTCATACATCAATTAAATAGTAATATTATATATATATATATATATATATATATATATATATATATATATATATATATATATATACATATAAGTTAAGCGATGTGACACAAAAAAGAATGAAAAGGTTGAAAATAAAACTCACTGTTCTATTCTTCTGAAAACATACTGATTTATTCTCTTTTATAATCCTCCTTATACTCGTATATCCTATACAATGTTTATATTTAGTATTCATGGTATTAGAAGTAATACTATGAATACTAATACCTACTCCCACTCATAACTCCTCCCTGCCAGTTTTCGAACAGTCCTCGGAAACTCTTACATAAAGAAGAAAGAAAGAAAAAAGAAAAATCTTATAAACTAACATAATAACAGAAATAAACAGTAACAACTTAAAAATAAAAAAAAATAAAAAATCTTATAAGCTACCACAATAACAGAAAATAAATACTCGCAACTTTGAGAATTCCAATGATTATGTACAAAAAAAAAAAAAAGAATCTTATCCATCACTACGATATATATAGAATAATAGTAATACTGATGAAACAAAAAAGACAGAAAATCGACCTCCGGTCTAATGTCCTCATAATTATACATAAATTAGAAAATAAATGTAACGTGTAAAAAAAAAAAAAATAAATCTACCATTAACAAAATTGCATGTTCCCAAGGGAGGATTCTCCAGTAAATTACCCGACCGGCGATTTCGGTGCTGGTATCTTTAATTGTTCAATATGCACTGTCCTCCGCTTGTGCGGTTTGGCAATACTCTCAATCGTGACAACGTTATGCTCTCGGATAACGATCACCCTGAATGGTCCTTCATATCGCGATAGCTCTTTCCCTCTCTACGACCCAATTTTTCGGTATAGGATTGTTCTGATTTTCACTCCCCTCCATCGCGTCCCGCACCGACAAATTCTCCCGCGTTACCCTCTTGACTTTCTCGGCTCGTAACTTACTTCGGACCTTTTTCCACATAGTTCGCATTTCCATGCGGTTTGCCACCATCTGCCTCTCTTCCTCCGTCACCCCTCTAAAATCTCTCCGATGCTCCTTCTCTCCCTGAGAGTATCTCAAACGGTGAGAATCCCGTGGCCGCATGGATGGAATGGTTTTAAGCGACGATGGCCTTGGCCATGGCAATGTCCGGTTCCAGACCCTTCTCTCCTTGGTACACCCGTAGATGCTCGCTTAAGGTACTATGAAGGCGCTCGATACATCCTCTGCTTTTAGGGTGTCCAGGCGTGTTGAGGTGCCATATTACGTCTAGGGTGCGCATCTCCTCTCGAATGGCTGCGTTGTCGAACCCTCGAACGCCGTCCGAAGAAATTCTATCTGGGACCCCGTAAAACTCGAACCATCGCTGCAATCCTCTCCGACCTCCATACCCTTTCGATCTTCTCCCAAATGGTGGTGTTCCCCACGTAGATATGATGCATTTTCCCCGGCTTTGATGCATCTTTTAGGACCATACAGATTTGGTCATCTCCGATCCCAGGTTGAGACCAGATAGTAGTAACATTAGTTGTTCCGTACATCGCGAAATCGATCTTTAACAGCCCCGATGTTCGTGTCTTCCAGATGACCTGACGCCTCTTGTCGTTAATAATGTCATCGATTTCCTTCATATTGTCGGGCCTGTCTGCTGCCGAACTCTCATCCGATGGTGTACCATGTGTCCTCATTACTTCATCCCCTTCTCTCTCCGGTGTCCATTCGCTGAGGAATTGACGCACATCTCTCGATGACTCCCCTACTTCTTCCACGGCGTTCACTGTGATTGCACGCGACAACCAGTCGGCTACTACTTTTCCTTTCCGGGCTTATATATAACTTCCATATTATACTGTGCCAAAAACTTCTTCCACCTGGACACTCTTGCTGATGTATCTTTAAGTTTCCCTACCCATTGAAGTGGCCGATGGTCGGTATGTACACGGAACTTCCGCCCGAAGATGTAAGGCCGGAAATGCTCTATTGCCCATACAATGGCAAGGAGTTCCCTTTCCAGGACGCTGTACCTAGTTTCTGCGTCAGTCAGACGTCTGCTGGCATACGCTATCGGACGCTCGCAATCATCCTCGCCTCCGATAGTAGTAGTCTCCGAATCCCTTTTACGTCCTTAGGAACCTGCATCCTCTTAATGGCATCCACTTTTGATGCGTCCGGTCTAACTCCTTCTTTAGAGAGAGTGTGGCCTAACAAATTGATTTGTCCTTGCCCTAGCAGGGACTTTTCCCCCGACAGTTTTAGGTCGAATTGGCGCACCCTATCAAACACTATCCTCAAATGTTCGATGTGATCCTCCTCCGATCTACTAAAAACTAGAAGATCGTCCATGTATATTTGGCACATAGACTCATCGATCCCCCTCAAGAATTCATCCATGAGCCTCTGGAATTTGATTGGAGCATTCTTCAACCCTAACGGCATTCTGGTGAATTCGTAATGCCCTCTCTTAAACGTAAAGGCTGTCTTTGGTTGGTCCTGGGGATGCATCCTGATTTGGTGGTAACCGGCTTTGAGATCAAGGGTACTAAATATTTTCGCTCCTCTTAACCGATCTAAAATATCCTCGAAACGCGGGATGGGGTACTTCTCATCGACCGTATTTTTGTTAAGTTTCCGGTAATCGATGACCATCCTATATTTCTCCTCTCCCGCCATTGCCTTCTTCTTCACTGCCCACAGAGGACTGTTATCCGGTGAGGTGCTGTCGATAATGATCCCCTGCCGCTTTAAGTTCTCTAATTGCTCCCTAATAAGACGGCATAGCGCTTGCGGGTATCGCCTCTCCTTCACATATGAAATTCTTTCATTCTTTAGCGGGATTTTCATGAACTATTTTCCCTGTTACTCCCAATATCTCCCCTTCTCGGAAAAATAAATACGCAAATTCCTTCTTCCCCATCTCTCTCCAATCTGTTACCCTGTTTATGGCCCCTATTCTAGCCTCTGTCCCCTTTAATGTCCCTGTGCATCTGTAGGTTTTTTCCGCAATTTGAATGTCCCAGACTCCCCGTTTGTGTTTCACGCATGCTCCGAACTGCCCTAGTAAATCACACCCTACAATCGCCTGGTATTCGCGGCTCATACTTTTTACAATGTGAACTTTTAGGACCCCTTCTTACCGGCCCATCTCATGGTACCCAACTCCACTTCCCCATCTACTTCGCATGGCCCACCCAGAGTGATCAATTTACATCTCCATTCGCGTGTCTGGAGTGCCCTCTCTTTCCTATACCTCTTTTTTATCACTTCCCTGGTTAATATAGTATTTGAACTCCCCGTATCTTTTTCACTCCCCTCACCTTAACAATCGGCAACCCCCACTTGTCATTAACAATGTTATTACATACCTCTGTTGTGGTGAGGTCGCCTCTCTGCGGACACTCCCTCAGTAAGCCGCTGTCCTGCTACTCCCCGCTCCGGACCGCCTCTGAGCATCTTTTCGGCTGCTATGTCGTTCGCCTCTACTACTCCCTGGTTCTTCACCTTCTGTCTCCGACGTTCCAGATATCTCCGTCTCATCGCTGGAGGAATCGCTTCTCCTCGCTGCTCCCGAACCACTCCGCAGCTTTTGCGTATTTACCTCCATGGATTCAGGTTTTGGTAGTTGGCTGTGTAAATATGGGCATTGCCGGACCATGTGCCCTTCCCCTTCGCACTAAAAGCACCTGGTGCGGGGACATTCGGCCACTAGGTGCCCTGTTTTTCCACACCCGTGGAACTTCCGCTTCTCTCTTTTCCCACTTCTCCTCTCTGTTCCTGGTCGTCTATCTCGTGCTGCCGGTCTCTCCTTTTTATATCCTTCGGGATTTCTTCTTTTTCCCATGTCCCATCTTGGATGGTTCTGGCTACTTTCCGGCCGACGGTAAGTGACCCTACTCCAGCCCGTCTCCGCTAACTCACTATATCTCGACTCCTCTTCTCTTGCGCTCGAGTCCGCTATCTCCTGGACACACTCCAGGAATGATTTGTCCCTTGGCAATCCATCCTTTCTTCCGGTCTCTCTGGCTAACTGGACTTTCAGTATCCTGGACAGGAAATCCATTCTCGCCTCTACTTGTTCGGTCTCCATTATTTCGCGCAATTTTATTGTACCGCGCCAAAAATACTGCCGTATATTGTCCATGTGATTGCCCTGGTTTGCGGAACTCCCTGAACATGTGGAGCATGTCTTCTTCTGGGACCCATCGACCTCCCTCAAATGCCTTTTTTAACCTTTCTTTGACTGCATTCCAGGGTGTCTCTTCATCTGCCTGAATCAAGTTGAGGATACTTCTTCTAACTCGACACACTAAGGCTGTCCTGAGCTTGGCGGCATCTAATTCTTCAATATCTTTCGCCTCGGCCTGGACCTGGATATAGTACATGATCCTGTCCCCTCCTTTCAGGAAGTGGTTCAGCTCCCCAACTTCTCCGTCAAACCTCTCTAACTCACTAATTTCTCTCCCCAAACCGCATGCATTACTTTTTTGTAATATCATGCGTTCTAGAAGATTCGCCTCCCTTACAGCAATGTCTGCACGCGCCAATGCTAGTGTAGTCGTCGGCGGGATTGGAAAATCAGGGTTTATTTTATTGACCCCTGTGGTTCTAGCGGTGGTTGTGGTTGAGATTCCACCGTGAGCATCGCCGGTCTCAGAATATCGCTTAGTCCGGGCTTGGGCATTTTTCTTCCTTAGTGGGCAAAGTTAAACACGATAACACAAAAAAAAAAATTAATTTACCACAGTCCTTCTTTTTCTCCTCGTTCCGGGTTTCGGCACCAGTTAAGCCGTGTGACACAAAAAATAATAAAAAAAAGAATGAAAAGGTTGAATGAATATATATATATATATATATTGAAGTTATCTTCACTTCCTAAATAGCTTATATATATATATATATATATATATATATATATATATATATATATATATATATATATATATATAAGCTATTTAGGAAGTGAAGATAACTTCAGTTAATTTAGTCAGTATAAAACGAAAATTAACGTATTTGCATTGTCATTTTGTTGTTACTTTTTTTTTATTATCTTTTATTTCTGATGGTCTTTCATTTTCCTTAACTCGATGAAACTAGTGGTATGTAGCATTTAGTTCAGACCCTTGAAGATCTCAAAGACTTTAGTGAAGTCATTTTAGAGGTGGAATGATTGGTAAATTACAATCCATCTAACAACTCATTGAGTGAAGCAAATTTGTGATTTTAATAAATTGTATATGTGCTGTATTCAACTTTTTATCAAGATGTTGTTTTAAAAGGATATTTTTTTGTTTTTATAATTCCTTATTTTGTGTAATTTCTTTCCTTGAATTCTCTGTTCAAACCGTCCCTCAGGGTTAGATACAAGCGGAAAAGCCTTTAAATCGATTTAAAACATATTTTATTTAACCATGTCGCAATGCATAATACTATATACATAATACATAATATATATAAAATATTTCTATTTTTATTTATCATAGGAAGAGATGATCTTAAAAATTTAATTTTAAAAACTAAAATTAATGGAATGATACATATCAGTTGTATTGTTGTTGTTTTTGAATAAAATTATAATATGTGATAATTTGAGTTCACAGCTGTTTGAGTTGAGGAAGCTTCGTCACCAACATTTTTAATATAATAAGACTCCAGAGCCTGTGTTTCTCAAAACCTAGAAATCTTTTTTTCTGAATTATTCCTTTTGTATTAACCGAAAACTATTAAGGAACCATACATCAACTGATGATGATCCTTGAGAAATATCACCTAGCGATGATAGGGATGGTAAAACTGGAAAGATTTACCTCCTTTGACCTGGAATAAATATTTCCGTTACTTCAGAGCCATATGTCTTACTTCGTTACATTTCCCTGAAAGAGGTAATTTTTCTCTAGAACTTCTTACGTTTCAAGTCGTTTGGAGAAGTCGGCCCTGGCGTATGATATTCTAATAAATCCCTCTTTCCTCCGAACATATTGCAATATATTCTTTCGTATGCATTACAATTTCTATTACATTATATTATAAAGGCCATCTGAGGTAGTTTATAATAAATGTATCTGAAGATGAGAATAGAGGAGGCAATCGTAAGATATAATACTAAGTAGACTTTAGTATTATTATACTTAATAGTATATTAATATTATTAGACTTAATATTATTATACTATTATTATACCAAATTAGTCGTGAGCTATAAATGCATGAAATCGTATTATTATATGTTATCAACGTTGTTTAACATTATTTTTGTTACTTTTAAAAAATAATTAACATCGACGTTTTAATAAATACATCCATCTATTTTAGCACCCTTACTATAGAAACACGAGTATAATTTTATCTCCGCCTTTTAAATTATACACGGTATTTTTGGCCAAAAGGTAGCTGGTTTTAATTCCGAAATCGTATCCGAATGCTAAAACGTGGTGAGTGTTTACTTTGAAAGAAAAAAAAGAAAAGAAAAAATGGCGAATGGTTACATTTCTTTATAATAACGTTAATACAACTGTTTTTATTATAGTACCTGGACTGAATAATAATCTATAATATATTTTGGAGAGGACTAAACTTTTTTTGTGTGTGAAGTTCGGATTGATTTTTTCACAAACAGTTGCCACGTCCTTTAGTTTCCATGTCAAGAATTTGTAATTCAATATGCTTGGGTTGAAATTAAGGTTTTATAAACCCAATGCACGACAGGAGCGTCAAGAAAATGCTTGGAAATGTATCGAAGGCCATAAATACATTTTTTTCGCGCCAGATGTGGACACTTCCAGAGGCCCCCTTTGATCAAATGCGTTGAAATTCGCTATATATGGTTATTTTCTAGCTTGAACAAAACCATTGAAGTGGGGAGAAATTTCAGTCAAAATTTCGGCCACTATTACGACATTAACCGGTTTTTCGCGTTTTTAAAGGCTTTTCGCATCTCAAAATTGAGTTAGAGGATTGATAATTTGTGTGCGAATTTATTTGGCATTAGAGAAGTGCCTTTTGGGGGTTTCAAGTTTTAAATAATTAATCTATCATAGATTAAAATTGGTATGCTATAAATCGCCACAAAAAATTGTATTAATAAAATTCTAACCAAAAAAGTTAAAAGAACATTGTGACGTTTCCGCCTGTTTTGGAGTTTTTGCTCATTTTCAAGTATTCCTGGTTTATTTATATAACTAAAATGTTAACACCATCATCTATAAAATAAATTAATTTGTATAACTCTAGGAAGTATCTGTTGACCATTTTAATTTTGTCTTCTAAAAGCAGTTATTATTTGATCCTTATGGTCAAATAGTCAAAATAGTGATAACACATTCTGAAATTCAAAACAGAATATTTATTAAAAACATAATTTTTTTTTTAATTTAAAACCATTGGTCTAAATATATGTAATTATTTTTAAAAAATCAATTAAAAGACAATACAAACTTAAATAATTTCCACTGGCATTCATTTGCAATTGCCATTCAACTATGCTTTAAAGTGCATTTTTGCATAACATGAAATATGTTTTTTGCTATTGATTCATTATAAAACCAAATTATGTAGTAATGTTTTGTTTTTTGATATGTGAATTTTGAATATTGATGTTATTAATTGATTTAAAATTTGAAAAATGTTTAATCAATTTTGAAAATTATTATAGTTGTGGTCATCAATTTATTAAATGTATATACACAATAAATTTGCAGTAACATATTATGGTGTAAAGATAACAGCTTTTTAGAATAACCGGTGACCAAGATTATATGAAATTGAAGAGATAGGTCACAATGAACGCCTGGTATCAGTTGATTACTGAAGAAAAAGGTGCCCTTTAACTACAATACTTTACAACAATGAGAATAGCAACAGATATTTCAGTTGTTCAGCTTCGATCAGAATTTATAGCCCATATTTCAGTATCAGTGTTCAATGTACTAAAAGTAGGCCTTGTCCATTTTGTTGGAAAATTCATTGGAAAGTGCTGTTTTAGCTTAAAAACCTTTGAATTATATATTTTCATTATGAGTCATCGTCATTGATGATTAATTAGTTAATTGATTAATTTTAACTTCATAGGTAATAACAATTAAATTTGCCAAAGAGCCCATTAATGATAAGTGTAATTCATTCTCGGATTTAACTAGTAGTTGTAATTTAATGAAATTGGTATTTTACATGCAATCCCTGGTAAGGTAAAAGCCAATTTTAATTAGGATAATTTAATTATTTAAAGTGAAATATATGTTCTTAAGTAATTGCTTGTGGAGTAGTAGACTTTAATCACTTAAATTTACTCATAAAAGGTATTATGTAAAAATGTAACTCATGTAAAAATTGTACAATCTGCCGATTACTTGGTCTTGGACATTAGTTCCAGAACACGCCATTGGTCAATTATCATTTACAATATTCGGGTATAATTCTTCTGAATTGGTTATTTTAATATTTTAGCTTGTGGATATTATTGCTTTGAATATTTTACAACATTTACCATTCCTTTCTACCGAAGATCTTTCGCATTAATTTCTATTAATTTAGTACACAAACATTTAATATTACATACTTAGATGAGTATATCTTAAGGATATAAGGAAATTAATTATTTTTTCAAAAAACTACTAAATCGTCTTCTGAGATCCGGTAAAAAGAAAAAAATATTTGTTCATGCCAAAATCGTGAGAAATTTAAATCATTAATAAATATAGATCGTGAAACTATTTTTTTTTTTTGATATTTTTGCATATGCAGAGAAGTATAAATTGCTATAACTGTTCCACCCAGCGTTTATTATGGAATAAAGCGACCCCAATAACTGATGCAATATTACTCAATAAACAACGTATAGATACATACCATTCACACACAATAATATTGAAGCAGCTTTAATAAAAATAAAATAATTTAGATTTCAGCCAATTTTATTTTCGTCAATATTATTGGTGTTAAATTTGCCACTGACGGTGTTGACATTGCTCTTGTTTTGGTTTTAAGAAAAAATAAGTACTGGCGGTTATTATTGCTCTTTTAACTAGGCACATCGATTAACTTTTTAATATCGATAAATATAAAAATTGATGAAATAAAAAATAAAGAATAAATTAATTCAATATCAGAAATAGAAAAAAACAAATCAAATTAGATGATAATGGCCATAAAATGGCAATTATTTGAAGCAAAATATTCATTTTTCCGCAGAAGTTCGATTTTTAATTTATTTTTATATCAATCTTCAATTTTCAGAAACAATATTTATTTATTTCTCCCTACCGAACCTTTCGGCTATACGGGTTTGGTATATAACATAAACACAATCCATATACCCAACCCTGCTAGGAAACATATAAATGTGGACTTTCAGTTTATATGAAATAGTCTTTCTTCTGCTGAATTGGAACACTGCGACGTCGCTTTCTTTTTCCGGCGGCCTCCCAGCAGCAGATCCTCTTCTCCCCAGATTGGAGTGGGCTGGGCCAACGGCCGTCTTCCACCCGTACACAAAGACAGTGCGGGCAGTTTTCTGTTGTTAGCAAGTTGAGGGAAATCTCTTTCGCTCAGAAAAAAGAGCCCTGTTTCTCTCTTCAGTTTGGTTCTAAATGTCTCGTAGGCGGTGAAGGCAATGACAACGTGCTCGGCGGTCTCCGGTAGACCGCAACTGGGGTATAACGGTTCGATGTCCTGGCCATGTTAATGGAACTTGGCACGGAACCCCCCATGCCCTATGAGGAGTTGTGATACCCAGTAATCCGGGAGGACCCATTTTGCTTCTAATCGGTACCTGACGGTGGGAAAGTACTTCCGCAAGATAACCTTCGCGGTTTCCACCCACCGGCGGTTGCATGCTTCTATTTTATCCTACCGGATAATCTTTTCCTAATTCCTGGGATCTTCTTCTATCCTCATCCGGATATTTGCAGGTAGTCCCGACGAGCCTTCTCTCTTCATTTCAAATTTCATTCCATCTTCTCGCAGGAGGAGATCAAGAGGTACTCCTCCTGCTAAGACTTGCCCTGCCTTCTGAGACACTAATCTATACGCCCTGGTGACTCGAAGCAGAACTGACCGCTGAATGGTCGCCAGACTGTTCTTATGTTGGCAAGAGAGATTCCTACACCAGACAGGAGACACATACCTCAGGATACCCAATATTACACCCTATTACACACCCTTGTGGATAGCCAGAACTTCTGATCTGAGGCCCCAAAAAGCGTCTCCCCACGCGACTAAGCCCGTTCAACGATAGGGCCACCGTATTCCGTAAGTAGTCCAAGTGAGATGTCAGGTCAAAGTCTCTCATAATCCTTACTCAAAGGTAGGTGACCACCTCATTTGGGCTTATTCGTGCTCCCTGCACTTGCATTATGATAGGGTATGCCCTATTCATCTTTCCTCTCAATAGGTTTGGGTCTTAGCGGCGATCATCTTTATCTTCTTTCTTTCACACCATCCTCCGAAAAGACTGGCGCACCGTTCTGCTTCTTGCTTTGGTAAAGCTGTAGAACAGTAGGTTGGAGGTCACCATGACGACCAAGTCATTAACGTAAGCAATTGCGGGGAACCGCTCTTTCTCTTCCCGCATCGGTCCTGAAGGTAGCTTCACATTACTGAGAGCCTCGTACTTCTGCAGCTGCTGGAATACATTTGGCCACCACACGTTATCGAAGGCGGAGGATATGTCAAAGAGGAGTAGCATAACGTACTTCTCCGCATTCTCCAGTACGCCATGGCGTACTCGGAGCAGGTCATCGGCGGTTTCCTTACCTTCGGTGAATCCAAACTGCCTTGGATGGCATGCTCTCAGTAGGACTGGCTGTAAGCTCTTGAGAAGCAGGCTCTCTAACGCCTTACTCATTACAGGGAGGATTGTATATGGATGAGGATTGTGAATGGGCCTATAAGATTTTAGCTAGCTGCTTGTCCTTGTCTCCTCCCTTGTGGACAAGTCCACACTTTCGAAAAGTGTTCCATATTTAAGCAGCCATTGAAAATCGCTAAAAGATATATAGGGAATACTATTCTTAAGTATTTCTAAGTCAATAGCATCTAAACCTGGTGCAAGTCCAATCCTCAGCCTATCCATGGCACTTCGAAGATCCCATTTATCCCACGGTGGGCACAATCCAGTACCGGGTGGGTATATCGTGGTGCGCCTAATAAAGGCATCGTTTTCATTGTCGAAAGATGGGTTATCCCTGGGGCATGTGAAATGGAAGAAAATTCTCGCTGTATCTTCCGAGGATGCTTCCTGGATATTTCCCTGCTTCAAGGCTGCAATTACCTGTCGCGAAACAAACTTGCCCATGGCTACTCTATTCGGGATACCACAAGAATTTCTCGTCGTCTCTTCCTCAACGAAATCTTCTCAAGATCTCCGCTTCTGTTAGCGCACCTCGTTTCGATATACCCTGGCCTTTACGTGCAGCAGTGGCCTGCACACGTTACGAAGTGCAGTGCGCCTCTCGTCACAACTGCACCTCTGGTACGACAGCCGGGCCTTGTAGAGCTCTCTCTTTAAAGTGATAAATGCTGGAGTCCATAATCTGACAAATCGAGCTCTCACCTTTCGGTGCTGGAGGGAATCCTCGGCAGCGTTGTGGGTGATATCAGAAAGCCTCGAAACTCTGTAGCCGAGGTCGTTCGTACACTCTCCATATGTCTATCTCACTACAGTATATCCCATTCTTCATCAACCAAATTTCTCTCCAGCGCTGCCCGAAAGGTATTCCATTTTCCTTTACGGCTTATGTAACCTCTATCGGAGTCGTGGAAAGATCCTGCATCCTGTACGAGGCATTTGGTGGCATTTGGAGGTGTTATCTATACGGCCCAAGACGGCGGCTTTAACTCCTATTTCTGTCAGGGACGATAGCGAATTGACGATCTCAACCGCGCTCTTATCCGACCCACTGATTGTTTTATATCTTGGTTTTGGTGTCGTAGTTGGCTTTGTTGGCAGGCTGCTGACAATATCAGCTAAAGTCTTTCGCTTGGTGGGTTCTGAGGTTGTACTGATAGGTTATGATGTACCAATTTTTGTCTCCTGGTTGTCTTTGTTCTCATTTGCTTAATGTTTGGCATTTGCTTTTTGTTTATGGTTCTTTTACTTTTAACAGCCACAAACGGCTCGCTGACCATTGAAGATCCAACTGAATCTATATTTTCAGTAGCCATTGGTCGTGATTCCGCGGAAGATCCAACTTTAGTTTGTAGGCCATACCTGAAGCCGAAAGTGCGTCAATTACTCTTGGTACCGAGGTCTCAACAATGTGTCACCTTATTTCGAATTCTCTGTGGCGCTAAGGTTTCCTCAATCGCGCGTTGGACCAAGACTGAGACGCCTTCACACATTTCTACTTGTTTCTTACTTTTTCGTGCTTTTCAATTATATCAATTAGGCTCTTTATCTCTTTATTTATATGATTTCGATCATAAACACTAATTATTTCTTCTGAATTACAAAAGAAGGTCCGGAGGTTCTCCTGTATAAGTATTGCATCGGGAAGTAGGCTATCAGCGACAGTTTCGTCAAATTCAAACGCTTTGTTAGAAGATGCCAATCTGCCGTTTTGCCGAAGATCTTGAAGGCTTTGTAGGCTGACTTCCTTCCATCACCACCTCCGCTATCTTCAGGATCTTTGAAAGGCATTTTAATACCTTCTTTTGATAATTCATCATATTTCATATTCGAATTCTCAATATTTTATAAGGCTACATATAGTTACAGACTACGTACCGAAGCCTCTAGAATTGCAAAGCTAGAAGCTATATAAGCTATATGCAAATCGCCCATTTCAAGAAGCCGCTGGATTATCTGACAGTCTTGCATTAGAAACTTCTCAACGACCCTATTAAGGCAGAACTACTATATACCTATACTCTTCAATCTTTCCTCGGGATTTTTTTAATTCGAAATGGCTCAGAAGTGTCATCTAAAATCTTACTCTAAATACTTCATCATAGATACACTGAACACTCTGACACTAAATTTTACGAAAATCAAAAGTTCCTCTGATTGAAAAAAAAATAATACAATTGTTAAAATTGCATTTTGACTTTCATTTGAGATCACAATGCAGTTTAAACCTGATTTAGGAGAGTTAAGGATCTAATTACTATACGGGTATAGTAACAGAGAGTAGAAGACCGCTATAATTCTTTAGTAAATACAATTATTTGTTTCCAATAAATAAGTCTTTAACGACAGTCACGTAAGTGTCTTAGGTAATTAATTATTTTTAGATGAGACGACGTGGTAGTTCTGGATAGCTTCCGACTCCTCAATGGTCTAAAGAGTGGTTGCTTCTCTATAGTCAATCCAGGACCTGAGAAGCCTGAATTGAAATATCGTCTTGATCCTCATAGCTAGTCTAGTGACATTTAATTCCAGAGGCTTCGGTACGTAGTCTGTAACTATATGTAGCCTTATAAAATATTGAGAATTCGAATAGATTTCTAGGATTATTTGTATCTCTGATATTATGCAAATTAATCTTGAGCAATACTTCTTGCATATCTTAAAGAATGGGAAGTAAAACGACAGGATAAAGATGTTGTCAATTGATACATTTAATTACAATTAAAGAATTGTTGTCAAATTGGCTAATCTTGTCAAATTATTCTTTAAACCAATAATTGTTCAATATGTTGCAATAAAACCATGACAGACGAGACCCTAGTCGATAGAGTGACCTAGAAGGAGTCTCCCACAGTATCCATAAATACTTCAAGATTTCACCATCTTCTAATGTCGA
This sequence comes from Rhaphigaster nebulosa, assembly GCA_948150685.1. Lineage (NCBI taxonomy): Eukaryota > Metazoa > Arthropoda > Insecta > Hemiptera > Pentatomidae > Rhaphigaster > Rhaphigaster nebulosa. Next base: position 127,011,244 of record OX411308.1, read on the forward strand.
GCATCTCCGCACTGACTTATCAACTTATGATTTTAATCGATTGTAACCCTCAGATATTATAGCCAAGAATTCATTAATAATAAATACAGTTTAGAATCACTATGCAAGAGAATATATATGTATATGTATATATTCTTATAAATTAACTTTTTTAGCTGTTTAAGTATGTTGAAATATATAAAATATCGTAATTATTATATAATTGTTATTCGGTTTCATTAAAACAAACCACTTTTCTATCCTAAAAAACATAACCATTTTATTTTATAGCGATAGCTATAAAATCAATATGATGTAATTTTGTCAGCAGATAACAGTGGCTCGATTTTCAAGGAGTCCAATCAAATAAGACATAAGAGCTGAATAGAGTAAAACACAAGAAGAATTTGAAACTAGGATTTCAATTGTTTTAATGTTAATAAAAACGCTCTCAATAATTTACGATGTATATTATTTTAACTTAAATACCCTGTATTGTTCCTGAATATTTTTTCTTTAGCTTTGTTCTGTTCTCAAAACTAAACAAGGTGCCTCAAATCAAGAAAAAAAAAAAAAAAACTGATTATGTATATTCGCTTATACCTTTCAGTTTATAATATTAATTTATTTCTTTTAATTCTCTAGTTGACAAAAACAATTGAAAATGAAAAAGTTTTTTTATTCACGTGTCCATGTGCTTTTGTTATCAATCGTAATAGTTTTGATTGAAAAGTTTAAAGTTTTAGCAAGTGGGATTTTTTTTTCTACACCGTATATCTGGTCCGTGTGGACTTAAGTAAGTAAGTATTTGTATGTATTAAGTTTCAGTTTTGAAGATTTGGAAAAAAGGGAGAAAAGTAGTTTGAGGCGTTTGTTGAGGGTCTTCCGTTTCATTTAACCCTGCGGACCCCATGACATCCTTTTATCGAAGATAAGCCTAAGGTGGTTTTTTGTGTCCGTTTGAGGAATATTGTTGTTTTCTATAAAAACTGGAGGGCATATATTTCTTCTATGGGTAAATGTTATTTTTTCGATTTTTCGTGATTAAGTCGAATTTTCCATTGTTTAAACCAGTCATGAAATTTATTTAAGTGATGTTGAAAAGTTAGTGAGGCCTATGTAGGATCTTAATGCTTTGTGATAATTGTTTACCATCAGCATAAGCAGCAGTCAATGTCTCACAGACATGTCGTGATTATATAAAATGTATAGTAAAGGAGCCAGTATTGAGCTTAAGGGTACTCTCGTCAACAGTGGATTAATTAAAGAAGTTTCCAAGCCATACCTGATTGAGAAAAATCTTTCGTAGAGGAAAGATGAGATACGTAATATGGCCATGAATTTAAAGAAAAGACTCTGGTACCAGACTTTTTTTTATCAAATACTACTAACGCTTTTATCAAAAACTTACATCCAAAAATTCACCAATTTAATATAAACTTCCTCCAGTGCTCCAGTTACGAAGTCAGTTACGCTGGTTAATTAATGGGTCGTTGAATATAAGGTGCGAAAGCCGAAATGATGTTACTTCAGTAAACATTTAATTATATTCAGGTTCTTTCCATTATGGAAACAGCCACGCGGGGTCCGGAACTCTCCCTCAATTCACTTTCTTAGTACTGCTTGCCATTGAGCCGAATCCTTCTCCTCAATCCGGTCAATTACATTAACAATGGGCTAGTTAATTAGAAATGCAGACCTTAGCGAGCTGTTTGTCACAACAACAACGCTACTGCCAGTCAATAATACCCAGGGGTCTCTCATTCACAAGTTTTTACTGTTAAGTAGGTCAGTCGTTGATTGGGCCTCTCAATGGTCTCTTAAGAATCCATCTTCCAGTCACTTTATCAATAAGACAATTTTTAATTTATTTCTATCCGAAGCAAAATTATGATAGTTATATATTTAATTATTTATTGTGTTTCAGCTGTGGCTGAGCCTGGCCGAGAAACACCTGTCTTCAAAGAATATATCGTGGCCCCAAGTGGAAAGATCGATATTTTCCGACCGATTGAATCCAGACGACCAGGAACTAAGCGTTCAAATTGTCAAGGTAAAGCACATCAGAATATTCATTTATAGCTCATAAATTTGTTCTTTTGAAATTTTGTATGCATACTTATTTTATATGCATAATTTAATAGGAAATCGTTAAATTTTAAATGTAGATATTTCGTAACTGTTATTTCTTTGTAACAATTAACTGTTATAAAAATGCATAGATATTATACGTAAATTAACAGCTTCTAATATTTTCAAGAATTTTTTAAGAGGAAAATGAAGTCTTAATATAATTATTATCTTCCTTGAGAGAAAAATGATATTTAAAGAGAGAATATAATTTCTGGAGTTAGCAATGGTTTAAGAAATGCTCTTTAGTAAAAACATCAAAAATATCATTTTTAATATCTTCACTGATGACATCTAAATATCTATGATAGCCATATGTTATTTGGTTTTATTGATAGCCTCAACTCCTAACGTAGCTATTAGCAAGATTTTCAAAAACAATTTTCAAACGATGAACTTGATATGTAAATTACCATTTCCGATTGGCCAATATTAACCAAAATAGTTGGTATCCGCATGATGGTATAGAAGGATCAATCTAATTAGGGATTGATAAATTATTTGCCACTTTTATAGATATTTTTTTTTATTTAAAACTAGTTTCTAAGGTTATACATTCATCTATTAGGTTTCCACTCAACTTATATTTTATACAAAATATCTACAAACCAACTAAAACAATTATGTACAAAAAAAAAGAAGAGATATTTACAGTAAAGCTATACTACATTTATACACAAAAACAAGCAAAAAGCAAACATAAATATATCTTTAAAGCTATAGATAAACATTGCATGCGGTAGAGAGAGATACAGAGATACCAGGAGGTTCTCTTAGGTTCTCCAACCTTCTCCCCCCTCTGGCTTTTCCAGCCATGCTGCCAACCTTGGTTACACCTCCTCTTCTTCGGAAGCGTGAGACTCCTCACGCTGCAAGTCGGGATGATAGGCTTTGAGTTGAGCTGCATGTCCAAGTCCAGCTGGTGTACCTTCGGTTGTCACTAAGTTGTAGACATTAGGCGACCTTTTCTGTGCAATTCGAAATGGCCCTTCGAATTTCGGAGCTAATTTGCTAGAGAACGCTCGTTCGGCAGATGAGAGAGGGTGAGCTCGTCGCAAAATTAGATCTCCTTCATTAAAGGTCGCTTCCTTCCGTTGACGGTTATAGTATTTGCTCTGGCGCGCTGATGCTCTGCTCAGTCTTGCCTCTGCTGTCTTCCGAAATTCTTTGAACCTGTTTAAATGATGGGTCCAAACACAATTATCAGGAGGTTTTAATACTCGGTCACTACTAGATTTATTGAAATATGAATTAGGAGGTAATAGTTCGCGTCAAAAATTTGGTAGGCTGGTGTGTATCCCGTGGAGCTATGAAGAGAACTGTTAAGGGAAAACATCAGCTCAGGTAGATACTTGTCCCATTTCTTGTGTTGATCGGATACATATTAGGTGATGATGCTCTTAATGACTCGATTAGTTCGCTCTACTGGGTTCGCTTGAGGCCAATAAGGTGGAGTGCGGCTCAAGGTAACTCCGAGGCTAGTAGCAAGTCCCTCTAGCAATTTATTTACAAAAGGCGTTTCATTATCAGTGTGAAGAATTCTAGGGATGCCCCAGCGAATTACAATATACTGTCTAAAAGCTTTACAGACATTTTTAGCAGTAGCTGTCCGAATTGGGATTATTTCTGTCCACTTTGTGAAGGTACCGACGAATTCTAGTATGTAACAATAACCATTTGTCGAGCGTGGCAGTGGACCCATAACATCCGCCGCAACAACATCCCAGGGCTTTGTATAATTCTTGATGTTCATCTTCCCTTCGGGTGGCCTCTGCAATGGTTTAAAATGCTGACAAATCTGGCATCGTCTGCTATAGTTAGAAATTTCTTTAAACATACCCGGCCAGTAATAGAGTCTTTTGATCCAATGGAGAGTTTTGTCAAGCCCGAGGTGTCCAGCGTCGGGTCGATCGTGGTTCTCCTGTAGTATCTCCTTCACGTGATCGTTGGGGACAACTAGCTTCCACTCTAGAGAATCATCTTCAGGTTCTTCTTGAATTACAGGATGATAAAGCATATTGTCCTCTATTTTCCAATCCGGGAGATCTTGTGGTCGGTCACGAACCCTCTTCAACTTCGCGATATACCAGGGATCGTTTATCTCTGACATATCCATGAGGCATACAGCTTGCTCACCAAAAGGTAAACGAGAAAGAAAATCTGGAACTGAGTGGGCAGTTCCTTCCTATGCTTTATTTCAAAATCATGACCCTGTAGTTCGAGAGCCCATCTAGCCAACCGTCTAGTTGGGTTTTTTAAATTATGTAACCATTTTAAACTGGCATGGTCAGTAATGACAATAAAATGGTATCCTTCCAAGTAAGGCCTAAATTTTCTCATAGCCCATAGAACTGCAAGACATTCCTTTTCTGTGACGCTGTACAAAATATCTACAAACCAACTAAAACAACTATGTACAAAAAAAAAAGAAGAGATATTTACAATAAAGCTATACAACATTTATACACAAAAACAAGCAAAAAGCAAACATAAATATATCTTTAAAGCTATAGATAAACATTGCAGGCGGTAGAGAGAGATACAGTGATACCAGGTTCTCCAACCTTCTCTCCCCTCTGGCTTTTCCAGCCAAGCTGCCAACCTTGGTTACAACATATTGAATTACATGTACTATAAAATAGTATTATAAAACATTTATTGATTTTGAATTTAATTAAGACAAGAAATCAAATACAGGTTGGTACTCACCAAGGCTTAAGTAGATTATATCAAACAGAAAAGTTTGTACTAGCAATGAAAGAAAGGTGTGGTGTTTATAGGTTTAAGGGTCGGGATTTCATTCAAGTGCTTCATATATATTTAATTTGAGGCTATTTTCAATATGATGTATTCATTTAACTCCTGAGTCTTTGATGAATTTTTTTTTTTTTTTCATTTAAATGAATTGCAAAGTTGGAATTCTCTGTATTATTATTATATGCACGTGTTTGCTCCTTTAGTTTCTGATTTAGTGATATTCCAGCTTTTTCCGTGTATTTGGCTGCACAATCATTACAATTTAGTTCATATACTCCGCTTTTTTGGAAAGGTTCTATTTTGTCTTTAGGAGAACGGAGATATGAGGATAGGGTTTTTCTATTTTAAATGCAGAGTTTACTCCTAGGTTTTTTAATTCATTTCCGACTTAGGTGAATATAGGGCCATGATATGGAATTAAGACATAATGTTTCGGAATGGGCCTGTCTTCGGGGGTTTTTGAATAGATATCATTGATTGTCTTTTTTTTTTTTTAAATGTGTTCGATAATGGTTTTATTGTACCCGTTATTTTTTACTTTGGAATATATTATTTCAATTTCTTTATTATAGTTCTTTTCATTTAATGTTACGTTCAAAAGGGTTGTGGCCCCCAACCCAATACAAAATTTCTAGTTTCTACTGCTAACCGTATTTGAGTTATCCGAGATACGAACGAACGAACGTACTTACAGATGTCACGACGAAACTAGTCGAAATGGATTCAGGGATACTCAAAGTGAATATTTCCGTTGAAATCTGAAAACAGTAAATTTTCTTGATTAAAATAATTGCTTTAATGCGTATAAGGAAGTAAAAATGTAAAATAATTATTAACTTCCATTTTTCTTATTATTTATTGGCATTCGTATACTCCGGATAAACATATTATGTGTTGGTTACAGATCCAGCGCAAGGCATTTGCGAGGTGAGACAGCACCGTAAGAAAGATATCAAAAATAGATGGTAAATTTTTATTCGTATTAAAGATTAATGGCTTATTTAGATAGAGAAGTTGCTTCTCTGCGGGACATATTTTGACAAATTATTTTAATTTAGAGACTGAATATACAATCCCAATGAGAAAAAGATTGTTTTTAATTTTTATTTGAAAGATTGTTTAAGATTTGTTTCGGTATCATCAGAAGCTTCTGCAGCCCTTTGACGCAAAAATGAAATTTAAAACAAACTTTTTCGATATTTAGCTTTTTAATAAATGGCCATTGGTTCAATGAAAGAGCGTCCTGAATTATTCAGTACTATTGAATACTTTTATAATATCAAAGAATGTGATGAAATGATTGATAAAGTTTAAACAGAAAAATGTAAATTCTTACAAAAGACATTCACTGATGAAGAAAGGTTAACGGCATCAGAGACGATTTTTATAGCCACAATCTAAAAACTTTTCCCGAATATACAAATTGCATTTAGAGTTCTATTGACTCTACCTATTTCAGTTGCTAAGAGTGAAAGAACTTTTTCCAAATTGAAAATAATTAAGAATTACCGGCGATTAGAAAATGCGAATGGAATTAGGAATAATTAAAGCGCGACGCGTTTCTTTCATACAGTATTAATTTTATTGTTTGAAAATAAGTAATTTTAAAATAATAAACTGTAATTTATATAAAGTAGTTTTCATGCCCTTCCTTGGTAGCACTACAACCCGTGAAGGGCCCTGTCTTCCTCCAATAGCAACCTCCATGTGTCTCTATTCTGTGCCACTGCTATCCATTTTCCCACGCTAAGATACTCTCCAGCGTCATTGGCCACTTATATAGCCATAAAAACATCACAAATTCTGAGCCCAGCGTAGTTTTCGTCTCCCAACTCTGCGACGACTAAATAGGGGCTCAGTTAGAATCTTCCTAGGTGGTAAATCATCAGCCATTCTGGCGAGATGTCCTGCCCATCAGAGCCTTCCAAGCTTGATGAAACGGGAGATATCCTGTTCATGATATAAATCATATAGCTCCCGATTGTTTCTCCGTCTCCCTTCATTGTTTTCATAACGACCTCCATAAATTAGGCGCAACACTTTCACGCTCAAAGATAAGAAGGAGCTGGTCCTCAGCTCTGGATGTAGTCCAAGTCTCTGAGCCATAACTAAGTACAGGCCGGATAAGAGTTTTATAAATGATAATTTTTGTTCGCCTGGTAACCAGATGGCTTGATAAATGCTTTCGGAATCCAAAATAGCCGCGGTTCGCAGCCAATATTCTCTCTCCTCTTGATCTCAACTGCGGTTTCGTTGTTGAAAGTTACCATAGATCCAAGATAGATAAATCCTGAGACCTACTCAAACCTGTAAGGACCAAAAGCAACACTCGCACCTGCCAATCCCGGAGCTTGATCAGAAACCATGTACCTTGTTTTAGCTTCACTGATAATAGTCCCATGCGTCTAGCAGCAGCTTCTAGATCAAGGAAGGCTTCAACTACCGCTTGTCTGGATCTCCTCACAATATCTATGTCGTCTGCATATGCCAACATCTGTACCGATTCGTTCCATACCGTGCCAGTAGTTTGTATCTGAGAGTCCCTTATTGCTTTCTCTAGCGCCATGTTAAAAAGTAGGCATGCCAGGACGTCACCCTGCCTGACTCCTTTTCTGGACGAGAATTCCAATGACCTCCGACCTTGTACCTGGACCACACATTCTACACTTGCCATTATGTCAGCCTTATAAGTCGTATGAGCCTGGATGGAACATTTTCTCATGTAATGCTTTGTAAAGCTTTGCTCGGTGAATACTATCGTATGCCGAATTAAAGTCAGCAAATAGATGATGTGTAGTAACTTTATACTCCCTTCCTCTCTTGAGTATTGTTCGGAGGCTGAAAATTTGGTCTGTTGTAGATCTGCCTTGCCGGAATCCACATTGATAATGACCAATCTCCCGTTCAACAATTGGGAGAAGCCTGCAAAATAAAATATTTGAGAGGATTTTAAATTATTGTAAAATCTAATTGTGAACCTGCCTTTTTGGTCACTAAATGATTACCGAAAGTAGTACTTATTATTACTTGAAGGTCATTATTGATTTTCAATAATTATTATATTAATTTCAATCAAAAATCATATTAAAATATAATGCAAAAGTTCTCAAAATTGATATATAAGATTTGATTTGATATCATATAATATTATATTATTTAAATAATACATATCGGAAGTGGTACTTTACTTGAAGGTCATAATAAACTTTCATCAAAAATTATATTAAAATATTATGTAAAACATCACAAATTTGGTAAATATGACTTTTATATCAATATGAATGTATTTACTAGATTTTGGTTAAAATTGGTGAGCCGAAAAAGGTACTTGCCTTGAAGGTAATAATAAACTTACATAAAAAATTATATTAAAATTAAACACAGAGATCATATGGTTCGTTGATGAAGGTTACAAACGCGATCTTTTCCACTCTAATTAAACATTTTTATTACTTGTTTTAAGTGTTAAAATTGAGTGTAAAATACTTGCCTTCCTTCTCATTTGTGAGATGAACAAGTCTACAGCAGGAGAATATAATATAAATTAAATGGGTCTTCCGCTTAAAATGTCGAAACTGTCGATTTCCAATGCTTTATCTAGTAATATTGACAGTTCTAATGTTGTCTTGTTACTTGTTATCTTCTAACTTGTTACCTACTGAAAGAAAACAACATATAATAACGGAATGAGACCTTCAGAAACAAGAGATTGTGTGTGTGTATCAATAGATGGATATCAGCGCCGTGGATTGTCGTTTTTGAGATACTGCAATCTTTGGAAACTAATAACCAAATTCAGAATCACTTTTCGAGACACCGATTTTTAGTTTAATAGGCGTACAAGGAAGTCATATGTTGTTCGCATCAGATATTTATATTGTTAAATATATAATATATTAAATATATCATTAAATATATAATATATTTATGTTATTAAATATATAATATATTTATATTATATAAATATATTTAAATGTATAATATTAGAGTTTTTTTCGCCTCGCTTATGTTATACAGACGGATGTTATTACAATTTTTTTTGTTGCCTTGATTTTAATACTTTCTATAATTTATATAAAAAAAGTTATTATTAATATCATTATTGGCAGGTTGAATTCATAGAGGAAAACTGGTATATGTACAAAATTTGAATGTTCTATGTGATTTTATAAGTAAGTGATTTTCGTTCCACAATGCGACGGCCCAATTTATTACCTTAGTAAATGCAATAATAATACTAAGAATTGTAATGAAATGACACAAAGGTAAGAATCGATGGCTCTGTTTTGACATGTCTTATTGCAAACCATCGAGGCTAATATCTCGGGTTGAATGTCACTAACTTGTCTAGTTTGAGCACAAACAATTTCCATTTTAATAGTAAAATTCGCTCTACATTCGCTATTCTGCCAACTGTGTGTCGTTTTAAACAAAATTGATAAATATCAAAATCAGAAAAGATTTTTGAGGAAAATCTCTTGTGATAAAAAATACTAAAATTTAATATTCATTTTACTCAAAAAAAAAAAAAAAAGAAATTGAAATTGCGTTTTTTGTACATTTTTAGCTGTGCTGATTGGCGTTTTCAGAAAAAAAAAATAGCAAATAAATATTTAATGAAAGAATATAATTATTGCAGCTAACAATAATTTGAGAAATACCCTTTGGTAAAAGAAAAATCAAAAATACCTTTAATATCTTTAGAGAAACCTTCAACCCAGGAACTTTAGTAAGGCTCAAAGCTATTTTAGAATAAATCTCTTTTCGACAAAATGAAATCCCCGTGGGCGGTGTTCGTTTGTTACTCCGACCTTGTAAAGCGAACTATAGCGAAGGTAGCCGTACTTTGAAGCCCACACACTTTTACAATTAAATTTATATTTATTTTAGTAGCGGCCTGCTCAAAATCCTCAACACTGGGGAACTCAGATTTGGCTTACGGCTTTAAAGGTCATCAGCGTAATTGGCTTCATCCATTCACAAGCTCAAAGAAGAACGCCTCCCACCCCAGTAAATCGTGGTTCAAGTATGACTTTTTCCATAGGTGGTATGGTGCGATCGAGTAATAGTATTTACAAAAAAATTAAAATTTCCGATCATAAATTATTATTTCTAAGTAGGAGTAGCTAAAAAGAAAATTAAGTGTCTATATTTAGATACTGGTGCTGATAATGGAGGTCCATAAAGTGGGACTATTAAAATACTTTATCGCGATAAAAGCGGCATAACCATAAAATTGTTATGTAATAACATAATAACTGTTTTTAATTGAACAGTAAAATATTATGTGCCAATTTCCTTTTTTTCCTTTATTTTTTTTTTGTTTTGTATAAAGTATAACCATCAGAATATCAGAAATGTCAGTTTTTTATCTTAGGGATAGCCAATTATGAATTAATTTGTTTTCTTAATTTTTGTCCGAAATTTTAATATTTTTTAAAACATTTTTTTAAGATTGGTTTGTCTCGTAAATTTTATGTTTTCCGTAGATAAAACTAGCTAGTTCCTAATTAAATTTTCAATACAATTTTTAGTTGTCGGAGAAAAGCACAGTATTTTAAACGTAGTCGTATTCTCTGAAAATATTGCCAAGTAGAGTTCAAGCTCATTTTCAGTAGAAAAAGTAGAAAACACTTACAAAATTATAGGAAATTTCAAAAACCTGTATTTTACAGTAAACCCAAGAGAAATAGATGGAAATTATTTTTTATAACAGAAAAATAAGAAGACTGCCCACCAAGTTCATAATTGAAAACTCACAAAAACAATTTTAAAAAAAAATGTCTATCATGGTATTCATATTTGTAAATCATTTTAGTAAAAAGATTTACTCTTATTATTAATAGTACTTATTACTTCTCAGCTCACCACACTTCAGGTATTTACGTGCCTGTGTTTTAAGACATTCTTATACAATGTTTAGACAGTCTATCACCTCCACGAGCCCTAAAATAGGATTATCTTAGAAGTAAGATGTAATTATAAGGAATTTGATCACTAGAAGAGAGCCCCTTCGCTGGAATGGTGATTTTTTATAGAAAATATCAATAAAATTTATTTAATAAAATACTTCGGAAGTTATCCGCAATACTGTAGAATGAATAAAAATATAAGCAATATTGAATTATTGAAACAGTAATAGAATATAATGGAAATTGGAGGAAAACAAATCTGTAGCGAAGATCAGAGTTACTTGAGAACCACCTTGTTGAATAGCGTCATTTTTTATACTATATCTCGGTTTTAATTCATATAAGATGAACCTGAAACGTTACTTGAACTGCTATTGTCCTTCAAGTTTGTATTGACCAGCCCCAAACTGTCTACTTTCTGTTATCAAAGATCAGAAACAGAAAGTCAGCATATGCTATTTAACATTTATAACAGCATCAACCCAATCACAACTCATTGTCAATGTAAACAAATAGCAATATTGAATAGTACTAATACAATATAATGGAACTAAATACAATTCTGAGAAAATTGGAATAATTTGCCTATCGTCTATTCGGGTGCTATGTTTTATCTAAATTAAGTTGATATATATTTAGCTGATAATATATTATTCTGTATATAGGGATGCCATTGGGCTAGCATTGAGGATGATTATCCCAAAAATCATGTTATAAGTCAATATGAATTACTTGTAATGCCCTCTAAATTGGATACCTTCCCTAGGGCCTGATTTGTGATTACCATTGTTTAATAATTAACCAAGATAATGTTCCTACTTCTAAGTTTAATAATAATACTAATAACCATAATGCTAATCAATTTTATTGCTATCCTACGTAATAAAAAATTTTGCCACCCCTAATGAGTATGCATTTATATTTAATAAATAACTAAAAATATTTACTTAATTGCGTAAAATATTTATTAACCATCAGGTTTATTTTATAAAAATTTTTATTTGCTCAGAGGTACAAATTATGTATTTTTAATGGCTATAGAAATTAAAAAAAAAATAAAAAATGCAATGATGTATAAATTTATAAATTATAAATAATATTTTATGAATAATGTAAATTGCCTTAGAATATAAAGTGCCAGTAAGTACCCTTTTTTCTTCATATTTTATTAGGGCGAGAAACGGATTGTCACTTTAGCTCATTTGTATCTTTTGTGAAATCCCTCTTGTTACCAAAGCGGCAACAGGGCATCATGGTTCTACTTCAATTCTCAGCCGTAGTGTGCAGGAGGATAAAAGATTTTCACTGTTTCATTCCTGGCTTTATGGACCAGTAAGTCTCATTTTTTTCAATTCTATGAGTTCAATCTCTTTTCCGATTTAGCTATTGAACATGTGCTGGCTACCTTTGTTGCGGAGGCTTGCTAGAGCGCTTCCAATCTATTTTGCCTTTGGTCTCTCCATGCCCCGGCGTCAGCATTAGTTAACCCGATTGCCGTTCGCCAATTGTTTGAGGCTGTCCGGGCAGTTCCAGACAAGCCATGGGATTTATCACGTTGGAATTCTTAACTTTTATATATCCGCTTTATATATCCAATATTATAAATAATATTTCTCCTTACAAAACATTCTATAAATTCTAAAGATTAGGCATTTCTGTTGCGTCGTTCTCAGTTTAGAACATTGCTGGCATGGCCCTATTAGCAGCAAGACATCACACATACACCATTTTGCGGGACTTGGCTATTAGGACTCAGAGGACCTAAAAAAATGTATTATCGCTTAAAACTAGGATTCAAAATGTCTCACGTTTGTAACACTTTCCCTTACTAAATATTTTATGTATGGGTAAGTGAAAGCAAAATGAGTATAATTACGCCTAAAAAGGTTTGCTAACTAACTCAAATGAAGTTACTATATGCAAATTAGGCCTTTGTTTTTTATTTTATTTATTTTATTTTTTTAATTTTACGCTTCAAGCGGGGTGGATGGCCAAGTTTAATAATTAACCATACAAAGAATTATACATATTTAAGGACTCCAGAGTAGAGGATCTAATTATACATGAAAATACTTTCGTAGTAAAAATATTTTGTCGTACCTCCTCGAAAATGTACGTTAGCTTCCTCCACTGCGGCTAAGGATGAATTTTTAAAGTGGTTGGGATTGGGCCTAGAGGGGAAGAAAGGGGAAAGGGGAAGAAAGGGGAAAGAGGAAGAAAGTCTTCTCGAGTGAATAAGACTTATTCACTCGAGAAGACGCATCTAAAAGCCAATAGTATTTGGTTAAACTTAATATTTCTTATGATAACTAACAGTTTAATTTATGATTAATAACATAAAATTAATATTTTGTATACTAATATATTTGATTCAGCTATTATTGATAGTGGTTGTAGTATCGCTTAAAAATACTAATACTTCATATTATCTTACAGACGAAATATCTCTCATGTTGTGCTCATTTCTTTATTTCTATAGTAGTTAACGTTACGATTAATTTTATTATGCTCATAGGGGAGCTATTGGTCTACATGCATTTGCTAATAAGTCAGTGTTATATCTTTTGTAGTCCAAGAGTGTTAAATTTTTGGTTTAAGTTTAACACATAAATTATTTAAAATATGTTTTAGACACCATATTCATTAATACATTTTCAAACGTATTCATGTGTTTTTTTAATACATAAAAATGCGCTCATTGGATGCAACTATATGATAACTATTAATGAAATTTATTGTATCATCTTATTTATAACCTTTTTTTTTTTATAACAGGACCTCCATAGGACCGGGTGCAGCTTGTTCTGTGGCACCTCAGGGCAGCACAACCAGGCTGTCCTCAAGCGAGTCCTACTAGCCTATGCGAGGTGGAACAAGAACGTCGGCTACTGTCAGGTAACGATTTATTTCGAATAATATATTATTAATATTTTATCAATACATAATCGGACTATCATATATATATATATATATATATATATATATATATATATATATATATATATATATATATATATATATGTATCATGTATCATCACATGTATATATCATATCATATTAAATGTTCTCTTACGGAATATAAATTATGTATCTGGTATCTAGCTTAGCTAGATACTCGAGTTCGAGTCGTTGTTAAATTTATCAAAACGCTGAATTGTAGGGAACAGACAATAAACCTTTCAAACTTCTTCCTTTGTTTACCAATAAGACAATATTTTGGACTCAATGGTCCATTCTCAAGTCTGCTTAATAGTCCAGTCAATGAATGCTCAAAGAGGGGAGGGGAGGATAGGATGTAGACGGAAATTAAGGGACAAGCTGAATTGACTTCAGATATATGTTTGGAATAGTTAACAGATAAACATACAAAAAGTCCCCGGGCTTAGGAGCAGAGGCAAATACTGGAGGGGGAGAGGAGGGGAAAGAAGGCCATGATTTTCGGTTTTTCGTTTCGAAAACGGTTGCTCGTTGCTTAAAACATTTTATATAAAAAATTGAAGAGCATTCACTTTCCTACAAGAATGGTCTTACTATTTTTTTTCTTATCTGTTAAAGTTTAAGAAATATCGACTTTTAAAATTACCAACGGCAAAGACGATAAATGGAAAAGTATAGTTCAGTTGCGCTGGAGTCAACAATGATTTTTTTTTTAATTTGTTATTTTAAAGTGCCTATATTTCTTAAACTATAACTTATACGAAAAGCATTCAAAGAAACATTCTGTAGGAAATTTAATTCTCTTCGTTACATATTTTTTGAGCTAGGACCAACCGTTTTTAAGAACGGAAACCAGAAAACAGAAAAACATGACTTGCAAAGGCAAAGAGAGGATGAAGGGAATCTTCTCATTGCCTGCCTCTGCTTCTAGATCCGAGGACTTTTAGTATGTTTACCTCTAAACCAGTCCAAACAAAGCCTTGAAGTCAATTTAGACCGTCCCCTTATTTCCGTCCACAACACCTCATTGGCTGGCCTATAAGCTGATCTAACTGGTAATTCATCATACCCAATCACGGATTTTCGTCAATATTAAATTTCGTGATTATTTTCTTTCATTCAATACCATGGCCATTTTTCTTTTCCATATTTAAAAATTTCTAACATAAAAGCTGCTAACTTGTAAAAAATGTTTTTCAATTTATTGAAGATTTATTGTTTTTCCCTACATTTCAGCATTTTGATAAATTAAACAACGCTGTATATCTGGAATTTTTTTGTATTGAATCAAGGATATAATGACGAAATTGCCAGCAATAAGTTTATAATTATAAATTATAAATAAGTTTATAATTTAATTATGATGATAATCCATGATTGGATAAGATGAATTTAGCAATGAGATGAGCTTAGATAGACTTGAGAATGGACCATAGAGTCCAAAACGTTGTCTTATCGATAGATAAATGAAGAACTTTGAAGTTTTTCCCTAATTTCGACATTTTGATAAATTATATTTTTACAACCTTTGTATTTTGTAATGTTACCTCCCTCATCCTTCCGTATATGTTGAAACTTCCTAGAGTAGTATACTCCCTGTATTTGGTTAGCATTTCATTGACTGTTGATGTGAACCGTCTCTGGTCTGAATTTATGAGATCAATGTCAATTAATGTCTTAATGATGCCTGAATTAGCGGAATGTTGGATAGTTAGTTACTTGCTAGTATTTAGATACTTACGGCTTTGTTTTGAAATACAATAGTATCTTGACAATATTTTTGTCCATTTTTTTTGCTTCTAATAAATTCTATGTTCTTCCGAAAATATTAGTTCGAAATATGATTCTTTTTTATTTTATTTTTTCGATTATCATACTTTAACTTCAAAAATAATTGAAAATAAATGGCCCTACTTTTTTTTTTTTTTACAAATTTTTGTGAAAAAAAATACTCTGACAATTACTAATCCTTAAAAAAGGTAAGTATAATATTTTTCGCTTGGTAGGTAGTCTTCGTGATACTAAGCACTAAATGAAAAATGAGTGAACATTTTGTTTTTTCTTGAATAAAATGTCGCCATATTTAAAGGTAGCGGGTTTAGAATGGCATGCAAGGCTTATTTGAAATGGAATGCCCTCCTTCGTAATTCACATTCAAACGTTAAATGTTTAATTAGGATGTGCTGGATTAAGATTTATTACTAGAATTGTACATTTTTTTTCGAGAGGGTTCTAAACGTCCTCAGAATTGAATAAAGAATGTGAAAAAAACTTTTATAAGATAGGCCGAGAAAAAAAAATTGTTTGAAAACTTTTTTAACCTTAATAGTTGATCTTTATAGATTTTTATGTGCTGAATTTAAATCTGGCCTTAGTTTTGTTTGTATCACCCACAGTTTTCCAGCAATATGCTTTGTATTATACAGTATAAACCCCTATCTAAACCCCTATACGGTATACGGGAGAATTAATGAAACACTATGTTACATCATAAGCATGGTTTGTATTTACAGTTGCTAATTAAAACAGTGATATAATGTGCTAATACAGGTTTCACTTGTCAACTGGAATCTATACTTTCTTTCTCTTTTTTCCAAGCAATTTAGCTTTTATTTTTTCGTTAAGCCAAGATCCCTAACCAAGTCGTTAAGTTCGATTTGAGTAAACAGTTTAGGCTCTTCATTTTCTGTAAAACATTGGAATTCTTCATCATCTTGTTCACCTAACTCCGATTGTACATCAGAAAATACTTCCGTTGGAATAGAATTTAAATCATCTGATAGTTCAGGGACCGGCAAATCTACACCGTCGGATGGCGGACGGAAGGTTAGGGTAGCTTATTACCTTCTTGTTTTTTGAGTTATGACCATTAATATCGACACTGCAAAAGTAGCAATCATCGGAATGATTTCTTGGCTCCCTCCATATCATAGGAACAGCAAATTTAAAGTTTTTTTTCTCCTTTTTTGACCATTTTCTTAGGTCTTCGACACATACATAACATACCTCATGCGGGGCCCAAGATTTATCCTGATCACCAAGTTTCGTTCCAAAGTATGATAGATAAACCTTTTTGACAAAGTCTGTAATGTTTCTTTGGTGTTTTTTAATCACAAACTAACCACAAATATAACAAAAACTGTCAGCAGAGTTTTTACAACCGCGATTAGACATTGTACTGAGCACATGTACAGGAAACGTGAAAGTGAGGTTAGGTTGACAGTAAAAAAACATCAGTTGTTAACAGAAAAAAGAATCAACCTTTTTTGGCCAGCAAATGCGTTTCAGCAGTGCTACCAACTCCATCCACACCAATAGGCCTAGTTTTTCAGTTATTTATTTGAAATATTAAAGCTGTCCAGTTCTTTAAAAATCGCTTAATTTAATAAATTTAACTATAAAATGTGAAAAAATTGTGGGTGATTTTTGGCTATTTAATTGCCACTGCTCTTGAAATTTTTGGTTTCGTGTGAACGACTTGAAAAAATTGACTTTACTGGTGTTTTTAGTATATAAGCCATTTTTTTTTTTATTATTCGATGTCTTATGATTTCGTGACTGTTCGGCTTTGAACCAAAGTTAATTATGGCGAATTTGATCCAAATGCTGAATGACAGGACCAAAAAAATAAAAGAAGTCAAATTCATTTCATTCATAAATTTTGCTTGGAGCGGCCCCTTTTTTTTCTGGTCACATTTTTTTTTTATTTATAATCCACAAGGAATGCAAAATAGAGATGTGGGGGTGGGAATAGTGGAGGAAAGGTAGGGGGCGTCAGGCCCACCGACTATAGTCCATTGAGATTTTAAATAGAAATAACTTTAAGATAATCCACAAGAAATTTAGGTTAGTCTGTAATAATAAAGCCAAAACTCAATCAGAGAATCCTATTAATTTAGTTTTAATTATCCTCTATGTTATTGTTTAATTATGTATTTTTTTCAGGCTTATCAATACCAATCCAGTAAAATTAATAATTAATTTTCATTTACTGCCACTGACAAAGGATTAAGGATAATTCAATTATTTAAAAATAATTTATATTTTTAATTAAATCTGGTAAAGATCATAGAATTGGGCCATTGATGCACTTCTTGATATCCTGGAAATGCTTTTTATTTATTTATTCATTTTTTCGTTTTATTTATTTTTTTTTTTAGACAATCTATAAAAATATCTCTATCACAACACTATTTTGAATCATCGACAGCCAAGGAAGAAAATTTGATAATTATATAAAAAGTATTTTACATATTACGAAGTTTATAATAGAGTATTTTCCTCTGAAATATGGTTTAATAAAAAAAAAAATGTTGTTATGAAATTTTAAATTAATTTAAAAACTTGGAATTATTAGAAACAGATTTTATTTTATAAAGGTGAAGTTTGGAGTAAATATCTGATTTTGCTTTGAGTTTTATCTTACCTAAAATTGGAAAATACAAAACTATCTTATCGTTGAGCAACCAACCCTAACGATAACCCCCAACCTGGAGGACCAGGGTTTTCCTTCCTTTAGACAGACTGCCATCAGCTGGTTGACGTGTTCTATCTACTCGGGTTTTCCTTCGGAGTTCTCCTCCTAGACGGAGTCCCGCACTAAGGGAGCACCGCTTATTTAGTGGCGGCGTTTCTTGGTACGTCACCGAAGTCGTCTCAGGGCTTACTGGGGTATTTGATGGGCATGGCCACGCCACGAACCATGTCCCCCGCCCTAGGCTCGGCCGCTCATGATCCGGGGTTGTATTTCATATTTCTAGCTATTCTCCCGGCATGATTGGAAATAGGACATTGCGCTATTAGCCATTGCGAACCACCTGGTACCTGGAGCTATAGGTTACCTTCGAGAGAGCTGGGATATTTAATCACCAAAGGCACTTCTTTAACGCCTACTCAATTTACAAATTTTCAACCCTCTAACTCAATTTGGAAAGTCTGTAGAAGTGTGCAAAACCTTAAAAAAATCGCGAAAAAGCATTTAAACATTTATCCACACTTATATGGTATTGTTCTGCCTAGAAAACAACATACCGAATTTCAGCTCATTTGATACGAAGAATAGCCACATTAAGCGTTCAAATATATATAAAATGGATTTATGCGTGTGTAATATATACATACATACGTATGTATGTATATATATACATGTATATACATATATATATATATATATATATATATATATATATATATATATATATATGTTTTGTACATATAACACATGTTCTAGTTATATAGGAGTTATGGAACGGATTTAAAATGTACCCTCATCCTCCTCCCATGACTTTCCTGAAAATTACGACCAAAAATTTACGATCTCCTAAAGATCAACTGAATGCAATCCAATAATAATTACATGCTATGATGTAGAAATCTAAATTGAGATATTTACATTAGAAGAACTTGATAATGTCTTACAAAACGGTAAACCTAAAACAACTCCTGGTTCTGATCATATGCCATATTTATTTCTACAAAAATTTTCGACTCAGGCTAAAATGTATCTCTTAAAATTGTACATTAGTATATGGTTAGATGGAATTATACCAGACTTATGGTACAAATTAATAAAGATACCTAAACCTAAGACTGAAAATGCCATTTTTATTTCTGATTGCTTTCAACCCACATCCCTTACGGAGAAGATGGTCAACCAAAGACTGATAGACTTCTTTCAAAAAAATCATTTGATCGCCAAAGAAGAATGCGGATAGACTGATAGACGTTCTTTCAAAAAAATCATTTGATCGCCAAAGAAGAATGCGGATTTGTTAAAAATCGTTTAGATCAATCCATCAAAAATCTTTATATCGTCTAATCAAGTAGAATCCGAAATGGAAGCGGCGTTTCACTCAAAAGAACACTTAATTGCAATATTTTTTGATATACAAAAATCATTCGACAGAATATGGAGAAGATCAGTTATAATAAACTTTTGGAGTGGAGCATAAAAGGAAGAATAGTGAGATATGTCGAAAACTTTCTGCAAATGAGAGTTTTTCAAGTAAAACTTGGAGATGAACTGTCGACTACTTTCACTCAAGAAAATGGGATACCACAAGGATCCGTTTTAAGTGCCACTATTTTTTTAATTGCTATTAATGATATTGTAAAATGTGCACGTTGTTTCCAGATGACTTTACAATACTTGTAAGAAGCAAATCTATAAAGTTTATATAATGGAAAATTCTGAACATCTTAGAAACACTAGACCATTGAACTTCTCTCAGTGGCTTCAGTTTTTTAACATCTAAATCCAAATTTTTTCATTTCTGCAGAAAAAGAAAATGTTCCGATAACCCGACTCTGAACAACGGAAGTTTTACCATTCGTAGAAAATACCCTGTGTGGACGTGGCAGGCAAGCGGTTGAGGTGGACATTCCATTTGCAAAAGCTGAGAACATATTGCTTAAATCTATTGAGTATTCTCAGGACAGTTTCTGGAATGAACTCGAGTGCCAATAGAAAAACATTATTCACTCTATATCGAACATTTATCAGAAGTAAGTTAGATTACGGAAGTATAGTATATAACTCCGCTTCCGAAACAACCGCAAAGTACTTAATACTGTTCACAACGCTGCCGTTAGAGTCTGTACTGGGACTTTAAATAGATCTTCTCCTGTTGCGAGTTTATACGTTGAAAGTGGAGAATCTAGTTTAGCTAGGCTAAGATGAGCTTATCTTATCCTATCTTATACCTCGATGGTGATTTCTAAACCGGACCATCCAAACCTCAATGTGTTTTCGAGTATTAATACACATATACATATACACACAGGGGAACAATTCAGTTGCCATTGTAGGAAGAGCTGCAAGCATCGAAAACTGAAACAGAAGTTGGTTGTGCAGTAGTACCTAAGGATGAGTGCCTTAGTTCATAAAATCAATGAATATATGGCATGCCTTACTAGCAACGGATTCTCTAAGATCACTGGTGACTACTGCAAACGGGATTTCTGACAATACTATTGCCAAGAGAATTGGTAATTGCCTCTGGGAGATGCCAGAGTCGCTGGATAAAAATATTGTGTTAGCGTGGGTACCCGCTAATTATAATATCCCTGGAAATGAAGCAGCAGACAAGGCAGCAAACCGCCAAACGGAGAGTGAACGAGGTGACAATCATAGACCTAACCACCGCTGTTGATTGGAGATGTTGCAGCAAAAGAGCCTTACATGAACAGTGGTGAAGACTGTGGAACCAATCATCCACAAAGCTTCAGGAAATCATGCAGGATACCTTTTCATGGAAAACGTCTAACAGAAAGTCCAGATAGGAAGAAATAATTCTGATAAGACTGAGAATCGGTCATGCAGCCTTCACACATGGATACCTAATGAGAGGTCTCCACTTTGTGAAGCATATAACACATCTTTGTCACTAAAATACATTGTATCAACATGCAAACTGTATTCTGTCACCAGAACAGGATTCAGCATACCTTCCACTATAACCGAAGTAGTAGTAGATAACAAAGAACAAACTCAAAATATAATTAAATTTTTTAAAATATATCAAAATTTCTCATTTAATTTAGTTATTGTAGTTCATACTTCATAATTCATTGTTTTTAATTCATAATTCATTGTTCATAGGTCAGTGTGCATTGTTCTTTTAATTTAATTGTTATTTGTTCATAGTTTATAAATCATTGTTTTTAGTTCATAATTCATTGTTCGTAGTTCATAATTCTTTGAGCATTGATCTTTTAATTTAATTGTTCATTGCTCATAGTTCATTTTTCATAGTTCTTAATTCATTGTTCTTTTAATTTAATTCAAGGTCTTTCATTAGAAAACTCCGAATGGAAATATATTTATAGAGATGGGTGCCGACATTAGTGCTGAAATTATCGAACAGTGAATAGCGGTGTAGGGACCCCAAGTTCTTGGAGTTATATGGATTCGGTCTCACAGATTCTTAAAGATAAAGGGCGTCACATTTTTTTTGTAAAGTATGAAATTTATCCATTAGGATTATTGATAATAACTAGTCAGTTTGTTGATTTCTGTTGCCCCTTCGCTGAGACAAGCATTTTTAAAAATTATAGCAAAGATGGAAAATACTAAAAAAATTTAAAATGTAAAGTTATCTCATAAATCTACAAAGTCCATTTACTATCCCTACAAGTAGTTCCAAGTATCTGGAATAAAACAGCCGACATTTGTTATGTTTAGAAATCTTCCAGGTATTCATCTCAAAGAGCTGTTTAAATTATAAATATACGGAAAGTTGGACAGTAAATGTTCTTTCATAGACCGTTGCTCTCAGTAATACTTTCAGCTTGCTCACAAGGGAAGAACAACTCAACAACTTGCTTCATATAAACAGTGTCGTTTATATTGAAGTTTTAAAACATAATTTTATACAAAAGTTTGTTCCCTCCATTGTTTTCGCTAGTAACTTTATTCGATGTCGGTATTAATAAAACCTGCCTGATTAGCTGTTTTAACTACTTTTAATTTGAGTTTAGTTCGTAACGAGTTTTATGACAGTCTTTGTTATTTTATCCTTATAAATAAGCATTCTACGCTCACGAGACGAGACGGACTCAATGCGAGAGAGATTCTACTTATATTTAGACCTAGAGCCCGTGCTGAAGAAAATTTTTTAAATCCTTAAACTCGAAATTTCAGGACTATTTTTGGTTTTACACCTATAATTTCTAAACTTTATCGAAAAACCTATGGTATATTAAATTAAAAAACATCCAATTCTGCACCTAATGAGTACCTCAACATAATAATTTGTTTTAAAATTTGATTATGGGTGTGAAGTCAGATTTCTTCATTTCAATATTAATATTTATTAAAATTGCTTTCCCATTTTTACATTATTTACGTTTCGGGGAATTTCCCCATCTTCAGGATAATCCATTCTAAAATTAAATAAACAACATTACTTTTGCTACTTATAAATAATTGAAAATCTAACAATTAACAAAATTTATTTATATTAATTTCACATATAAAATTGTTAGATCTAAAATTGACGCACATTTTAGATTTGTCTTATTTTTCACTATATTAGTCATTTATCTATAATTTTATTTTATATTGTCTATAAGTCAAATTAAAAAACTTAAATAAATTAATATTTTGATTAACTAGTATGATCGAAAACCACTGTCATAAACGACGATTTCGCCAAAAACAGAGATAGAGTATTATATATGAGACTACAGCTTGGAAATGAGTTCTAAAAGAGAAAAACTCATAGAATAAAAGTTGTAGAGCATAAAATTTTGCGTCTATTGAGCTCAAATATTTTTAAATTCAATCTTTTAAATTAAGGTAAACATTTGTCATCACCTTCTTTAAAGAACGTTAAATGTTCTGAAAGTTGTGTATAAAATATTTTTGAATATTTGGAATACCTACTGAGATACGAGACCGTAAAAATCAGCAAAAATGTCCAAAACATTCGAAAAGTTGGATATATCAGTAGTTTCGCATGAAATATGAAATATTTCAACCACACATAAAACTACAGGCGTCCAAAATGCTAAAAAAACTTTGCCGAAATTAGGAGAAAGCTGGTTTCAAAATGGCAGCCAAAAAAAGTCGGCATTTTATGACTTTTTTTAACAATAATTTCTAAAGGGTCATTCCATAAAAAAATGTATGATACATTAGACGCGAAATTGATGCTGTTTAATTTTATACACGTTCAGTGTATTGGGATTCTCCAAAAAGGAGTTTTGCTCTTGAAGCGAGAGAGACTTGAACCGTGTGAAATGTTGAGAAAGGTAAAACTCGAACGAAATACTTGAAATGAGTACATTGTGAATGATATCCATATCATTTAGGTTGAAGACTCTGGAAGAGCTAACTGCTACAAGTATATACGGTTGCAAAATGTTGCGCTAACTCTGAAGGAAGAACAACGCCTTTAAGTCTTCGAGAATAAAGTTTTGCGTAGAATATTTGGTCCGTGGAAGGATGAGTCTACTGGATAATTTATGAGATTATAGAACGGCGAATTGCGGGGAATGCACCCTATCAGTATAGTTATAGCGGTTGCATCGCGATGGTTAAAATAGGCAAGTAAAATTGTTTGGTTTAGTTACGAACAAATCCCTAAAAAGTTAATCAGCGCTGAGCCGGCTGTTGAACGTCTTAATGGTAGACGAGGCGTAGGTGGGATGATTGCGTTTTGGCTGATAATAGGGATTTGGGTTCGGAAGTTGGTCTACCGAAGAAGGTTGTTTAAGTATCAGCACCGAAATTTCGGATTCGCTGCCTTTTATTATTATTAATTTGGGGATTAAACTATTTTTATTAGTAAAAAGTTCTATAAAAAAGATTGGATTAATAGCAATTTATTTTTTTCTTGATTTTTACTAGTTCTTCCTTAAATAATATTAATAATAATTTTCTTTTTCGTGAGGTCATTATTTTCTTCATCACATTTTATTTACATTTTTCTTCATTTTTGAATTAATTATTACTTCCTTGTACGAAGTAAAGGAAGTATCGTAATCGCGAAAATTTTCGGTTTTCAGATTTCAACGGAAATATCCATTTTGACCATCCCTGAATCCATTTTGACTAATTTCGTCGTGGCGTCTGAACGTACGTTCGTATTTCGTATAACTCAAAAACGGTTAGCCATAGAAAGTTGAAATTTTGTATTTAGGATTGCTGGTTAATTGCTTTTGGGTCACTGCTTAATCACCGGAAGTGGTACTTTACTAGAAGGCCATAATTGAAATTTTTGTAACCTCCTCTCCCCCTCAAAATTTGAGTATGTTTTACGTTTTGGTGCTTTTATTGTATTTAAACGAAAGCTAATGAAATTCCCTACAAAACGAAATAAAAATCATTTAAATCGGACCATTATTAGCTGAGATATTGCGTAAGGAACTTCTGAGACTGATTCTTCTGGCGGCTAGTCTTCCTGCTTCCTGACTTATTTATTGGACTTCTGACTTCCTCTCTGTATCTCTCTGTTTTATTCTTCCTTGGATTATTTCTTTACTTCCTTTAGCTTCCTTAGTCGGAAACTAGTAACCAAATTCAGAATCACTTTTTGAGCGACGGATTAATAATTTAATGGGCGTACAAGGATGTCATGTGTTGTCCACATCAGATATTTTTTTCTTGAAAATCGTTATTGATTCGACTTTATTAATGAATAACTAATTTTGGACTCCTATGAACTCTTCAATTTTAGTTTAATGTTATTAATGAGATAGTATTGTTAAGACAATTCATCTGCGTCCCCTCCCTTAGCACTGTTGTTTGTTATTTTAAGAGTTATGACTATACGTTTTTTCAACTTGATTTTAAGAGTTACGACTTCACTTTCTTTCGACTGTATTAATGTATAAGTAATTTTGAATTCCTATGTATTCTTCAATTTTAGTTTAATATTATCAATGAGATTGTAGTAAACATGTTTTTAGACAATTAAGCTGCGTTCACCTCTTTTCGTCCCTTTGGCACTGTTTTATGTTATTTTAACAGTAACTAATAAAAACAACAATAATGTTTATGTGTGAAATGATTTCTTTATTTATTAATGTACAGTAGATTTCCCAGTATTATAACTATTTTAAAAAACTTTTAACTATATTTTTAATAATTTTATTTGATTTGTTTATAGTTAATCAGGAATAGTATGGCAAAAGACGTTCAGTAATTTAATTGAAACTCACAAAAAGTATCCATCAATAATATGTTTGGGCTTGAATGAAAATTAGGAATTATTATTTTTTTTTTTTGTTTTACTTAAGCTCTCAAAGTAATCCTGAAATATAAGTCACACTAACACGGCTCACCTCTTATTCAATTCAGCACGAGTAAAGGTATCAAAATCAATAACCAGTGTTACTTATCTCGTTCCGTTTTCATTTACCGCATTTTGTCCGAACACCACCAGTAAGGTGGTTATGCAGGATTAAGAAATTATTCAGGATTCTTATTTCTTTTAATTTCTGGTTGCAAAATGGCATTGTAATGTGGTCTATAGCCAAACCATTATGATAATGGTGGAAATACGAGGGATACTTCTTTATTGATAATGTTGAGTCATTTTGTCATCAACTGGAGGGGCGTCATATTTGAAATTCCCAAACTTGAAACAAGTGTGGACTGTACTTCTCAACGTCTGGAATAGACTTAAGCACTTCCATCATTTTATTAGTCTCCTCATAAATTTGAGCTCGGATTTTGGGCTGTTAACCCATATTGCCTGATTTTATAGATACTTTATAGATATTCTATTTTAGTGGATATATGAATTATGCTATAAGAAGAGCCCTGCCTCCAACGGGAAAATCGAGTGCGTCTTTGGCAGCTTTATCGGCCAATTCATTCCCCTTAATAAACGCGTTCAGTTTCCCCGCACACATCGATTATCGATCCTTACTCCCCAGAGTAAGGATCATCTCTACTTCCAGAATTTTTCGATATCTAAATGGCTTGAATATAAGTTATTAAATATTTTTGAGACACTTAAATTACTTCTAAATTAACTAAGATAAATTTAGTCATTTAATTTTGTGCTTGGATAAAGAAAGGTTTTATATTTAATTAGTAAGAAAATGATGCATAGTCACATAGAAAATATAATATCCCATTAAAGGATAAAAGCAATAGCATTTGTGTTTTCTTGAAAAGATGGAAAAAGGCCACACAATTCATCCAAGTAGAGTAGCAAAATTGCCTTACGAAAAAGACACTACGATTTTAAAAAAAAAACGAAAAAAAATGAAGATTATTTTTTACGAAAAAGGTAAATATTATTGATTAAGAAAAAGTCCGAATTAATCTTTTAAAGCGAGCTTGGAACAAAAATAAATCTAAATAGGCAAAATTCAAACGCTTCTCCTGTAAAATTCCACTTTTTCGTATTGCGGCCCTCTTTTTCCAAGCCCACGATTTTTAGTTTTTTCCTCTCCTTTAGTCCTGATGATATATGAATTGGCAAAAATATCGACAAGTTATTTGTTTTGCCTGAAGCTTCGTTGTGTGGAACTTACCGTTTATATCCTAACAATTATTTTATGTATGTTTTGAGTTTTAGCTCTGAAATAGGGTTGGAACATCGAAATGAAAATATCGATATTCGATATTTTGATATATCGCAAAACCAAATATCGATATCCACCGATAATCGCTAGAAAAATATCGGATATATCGATATATCGAAAGGAAATAGATGAAAAAGCAAAGAAAGTGCATCAATGAATATAAGTTAAACTGTGAAGAAGGTTATGAAATAATATAATGATTATTATTTATAAAACAATATTTTTATTAGCCATGAATTATTATCAAAACATCTGATATGGATAACACATGACTTCCTTGTACGCCAATTAAACTATAAATCGGTGGCTCAATTTGGTTACTAGTTTCCGTTTGATTGAAGTATCTCAAAAACGACATTCGGCGTCGCGACATCCATCTATTGACACATACACATACAGAGAGGCATAGTCTTGTTTCTGGAGGTCTCATTCCGTTATTACATGTCGTTTTCTATCTGTAGGTAACAAGTTCCTAAGAGATTTCGTCGTGTTCCCTGACAACATTAGAACTGTCTATGTCACTTGATAAAGCGTTGGAAATCGACGGTTTCGACATTTTAAGCAGAAGAACCCACTAAGCTTATATCTTATTCTCCTGTTGGAAAATTTTTCATCTCACAAATGGGAAGGAAAACCAGTATTTGACATTTGGATTTGGAACCAAATTGCGTTTGAAACGTTTATTACCGAAACATATGATTTATGTATTTAATTTAAATATAATTTTTGATGTAAGCTTATTATGACCTTCAAGTAAAGTACCACTTCCGGTAATCAAGCAGTGACCAAAAAGGGAGGTTCACAACTAGATTTTACAACAATTCTAAATACAAAATTACTACTTTCTACAGCTAACCTTTTTTGCACCACGACGAAATTAGACAAAATGGATACAGGGATGGCCAAAATGGATATTTCCGTCGAAATCTGAAAATCGAAAATTCTCGCGAATATAATACTTTCTTTACTACGTACAAGGAAGTAAAAAGATAGAAAAGAATTATACTTCAAAGAAAAAAAAAATGTTATAACATATTTTATTTTGAAGACTTTTAGCCATGTTTGATATATCATAGTCTTCTAGAAGTTTTTCAATAATAAAACCTTCAAACTTCTCAAATTTGTATTTATCTTATAGCTCTTCTGACTGTATTGTGCATTCTCGAAACATTCGTCTAAAAGCATGTAATTTATTTTATATACATATCAGTACCATCATCATTTATATAAATCATCAATTTTTCTTTATATAGGATTAATCAACATTATTTGTATGTAAATCTTATCTACTAATTATTGTTTGGCAATTAAATATTGTTTATTCTTATATTTACTGGTAAAACTCCAGAATGGTAACCCCAACATGGAGGACATCTAGATTTTTAGGATCTGGCTGATCTTAAAAATCTAGCCCTCCGCCATTTTGGCTTTACGATTCTGGAGTTTTACCGAATAATGGAAATTGTTAAAATAAAATACAGTAGAATCTCGATAATTCGTATGGTCAAGAGTTCGAAAGGTAAATATGAATTATCGAGATATCCAAATTATCGAAATTTCCAATAATCGGTGGTAAAAAATAGGAAATAACAAAATTAATACAAAATTGTATTAATATGAATGGAAATACAAACGATATAATTGTATCAACAAAAAAATTCGGTTATTTTCTTATGGTGCAATACTTGAAGGCGGATCTCATCGATGGCTTCGTTAAGCATGTTCAGAGCAGAAAATACGTTTACACAAACATCCGATTTTGCTAAGAAATGACACACGTTGTAGATGAATTATTTCGCCATTTTAGAACCAATCGTCGGCACATCAATTTCTTCTTCATCTCCTTTTCTTCCTCGTCAGTTAGGATCCAAGCTACTGCTAAACCTTCGTCAAAATAGGCGAAATCTCGAAAAGTCATGGGAGTTCTCAATTTTGAGGTTGTTGATTCCCATCCTTGATGCTTTCTAAAAGTTGCATCATTAATTCGTTGCGTTAAATGTCTTAAATCGGTTAATTATGGCCAAGTCTAGAGACTGCAGCTTAGAGGTTGTGTTGGTAAAAACAGAAGAGTAATGTGGTACTGTTGTAGGCCGTACAATTGCCAATAAACAGTTGAAAATTTTCGCTGTTTTTTATTCCATATCTGTACCCATTCTTTGAAAAATTCACTTATGATATATGCTTTTGTGTTTGCTCGGTAGGCGTTCGGTAAAGTTTTTGTTTATAAAGCACCTTGCATTCGCGGATTTGCCAGTCATGAGCGAAATTAATTTTTCAGAACATTCTCCGTTGTCACCTATGGTCAGGTATGGTTACAGGTTTTTTTTTACAATTTTATCTAAAGAGAACTGAATAGAAAAAAGAGGGTAAACCGACCGAAATTCATAGAAACTCACCTCTCCTCTTGAAAAGATTAAGAGTTAACCAGATTTTTTATTTTGAAATTCGAATTATAAGGCGTTTACATTACTTGGAAGACGAAAATAAATACGAATTATCGGAGAAACCGGATCACAGTGTTTTTATACGAATTAAAGGGAAATTTTCGAGAGACCAGAAAATCTATACGAATTACTGGGATATGAATTGTCGAGATTCTACTGTAATATAGTTTAGCATATGGTGTGATCGATATATCGTTGTAAAATATCGATATATCGGATTTTAAGATATCGATATTAGATATCGGTTTTTCAACTCCGATATATAGATATATCGCGTGTTTATATTCCAACCCTACTCTTAAATATTAATTATAAATATATTAAATAATTATTAATAAAAAACATTTTTTTATATTTAACGGTGCCCTCATTAAATATAAAAATTTATGCTGTATAAGATGTATTCCATTCCGCAAACAAAAACTTATTATTAAGTTTAGTTAAAAGATATGTTCTCTACTATTCTCTAATTCTAGATATTCTCTAATTTTTAGAAGATATAAAAGCCTTAGCGAACCAGAAGGTTCGATCCAATACCAGTAGCTGTCACTTCAATTATATTAACAGGCTACACATAACGCTTGTATGAAATAATTTAATTTAATTCTTATTTTTATTAAACTTTTGAGATTGATTTATTTTAAATCAGAATTGAATAGGTTTTAAATAGTATACTTTAGAATGGTCTTTAGTTGGACCGAAACGTCTTAACAAAATTTAAAAAAAAAAATTCTTCAATATGTAGGAACACATTAGAAGCCTCAAAATTAGAAAAGGAACTTTCCAATATTAAATGAATATTTTTTTTTAGAATTTTTTTATTTGAGAATTTATGTGATAGACTGTAAAATCTTAATTTGCTAATTAATCCATCTAAATATGCTTAAACTAAGAGAGAGAAATGCTTTATTTACAGCAATGCTTCCCAAATACCTCGGGTTGCTATACACACAGCATACTCATTAATATAACCTATCCATAATAAATTTAATACATTAAGAGAAATAATGCACAAAAATAAAAAAAATCACGGAAATTAAATAAATAATATAAGTAGGTAACTAAAATTATAGATACAATGAATATCAATAAAAAAAAAAAAAAAATATATATATATATATATATATATATATATATATATATATATATATTTCAGTAAACAAAGAAAATCACTGGCTTAGAAAAATAAGACGGTATACCGGTAGTAGACATAATAACGAAATTTGTTTAACTTTCTTACAAAAAAAAAAGCTATTCACAATATTTAAAGTAGAAAAAAAAAAGACGCCTGTCAATTATTTGATGTAAAAGCCTAAAAAAATTTAGGTATGGCGGATATTTATTTACAAATTCGTTCGAATATTTTTAATTAAATATTTTTATTGTTATAAAATATAATATATATATATATATATATATATATATATATATCTTTTTTTTTTCTCTTGGCACTATAGACTATGAAGATCTTTCGCCGCGCGATGTGGTATTCTTACAGACATTTATTGCCGGAACACAGATAGCCTGATGAGGGTCACCCAACCTCACGTTGCTACGAATCATGGTTTCCTGGAATCATGGGTAATAGACTATATACAACTAGGTCCATACAAATATGTTTTGTTTCATTGGTTGGTCGCAACACATTTGTGCGTTTTTGAGTCCTGATTATGTTAATGGATAGTTCTTGGTTGGTTTTGTAATTTTGTATATATAACATAAATGAGAACTGATAGCATTGTTTACTCAGATTAATGAAATAATTAGAAAATATCATTTATTCTCGAGCTGAATATTTTTTTGTAAAATAAACCCCCCCAAAAATA